>JALIGW010000008.1:12497500-13082500 GCA_023053685.1 Diadophis punctatus similis
GGCCACAGAGAAGGCTCTCCCCCTAGGACCCGCCAGCCGGCATTGCTTGGCTGACGGGAGCTGGAGGAGGCCAACTCTGTGGGCCCTAACCGGTCGGAGGGAAGTATGAGGCAGAATGCGGTCCCGGAGATAACCTGGTCCTAAGTCATGAAGGGCTTTAAAGATGATGATCAACACCTTGAATTGGACCCGGAGACTAATGGGCAACCAATGCAGCTGGCGGAGTATAGGTGTCACGTGGGTGTACCTTGGCACACCCACCACAGCACGCATACACACACACACACACACACACACACACACACACACACACACACACACACACACACACACACACACACACAAACTATATATATATATATATATATATATATATATATATATATATATATATATATATATATATAAACTATAAACTATAAACTATAAACTATAAACTATATATATATAGTTTATATATATATAAACTATATGTATGTATGTATGTATGTATGTATGTATGTATGTATGTATGTATATATAACTATATATATCGTTTTGGCCACCAGGGAGGTGTCACGAGGCTGGCTCCAAGTGTTAATCAATGCTTCTTTGAGTGAGGAGTCCTTTCCACAACCTCTTAAAGAGGCAGTGGTGCGACCCCTCCTCAAGAAACCATCCTTGGACCCAGCTGAATGAAAAAACTTCCGTCCAGTCTCCAACCTACCTTTTGTAGGGAAGGTTGTTGAGAAAGTGGTGGCACTCCAACTCCTACGGCTATTGGATGAAACCGATTATCTTGACCCTTTTTAATCTGGCTTCAGACCGGGTTACAGCACGGAAACTGCTTTGGTCACACTGATGGATGACCTCTGGCGAGCCCGAGATGGAGATTGTTCCTCGATCTTGGTGTTCCTTGACCTCTCAGCGGCTTTCGATACCATTGACCATGGTATCCTTCTGAGTCAACTAAGGGAGCTGGGAGTGGGAGGCACCGTACTACGGTGGTTCTCCTCCTATCTCTCTGGTCGTTCTCAGTCGGTGTTAGTAGGTGGACATAGATCGACTCCTAGGTCTCTCGTCTGCGGGGTACCTCAGGGCTCAGTTCTCTCTCCCCTCCTTTCCAATATCTACATGAAACCACTGGGTGAGGTTATCCGCCGATTTTGGGTGAGGTATCAACAATACGCAGATGGTACCCAGTTGTACATCTCCACCCCACGTCAATTCAGTGAAGCAGTAGATGTGATGGACCGGTGTCTGGAAGCTGTGAGGGTCTGGATGGGAATCAACAGACTCAGACTCAACCCAGACAAGACCGAATGGCTGTGGGTACTGCCTCCCAAGGATGAGGTAAACTGTTCATCCCTGACTCTTGGGGGGGGAGAAATTGTCCCCGTCAGAGCGGGTCCGTAATTTGGGTGTCCTCCTAGATCCACAGGTGAAATTAGAGCAACATCTGACAGCCGTGGCCAGGGGGAACCTTTGCACAAGTCCATCTTGTGCACCAATTACGGCCCTACTTGGATCGGGATGCTCTCCTTACAGTCAATCATGCCCTTGTCACCTCACGGTTAGACTACTGCAACACGCTCTACATGGGGCTACCATTGAAGAGTGTTCGGAGACTACAATTAGTCCAGAACGCAGCTGCGCGAGCTATCATGGGTGTACCTAGGTACACCCATATTACACCTATTCTCCGCGAGCTGCACTGGCTTCCCATTGGTCTCCGGGCACAATTCAAGGTGTTGGTTATCACCTTTAAAGCCCTACATGGCGCAGGACCAGGCTACCTCCAAGATCGCCTCCTACCGCACAGCTCCCTTCGACCAGTGAGATCCCAAAGAGTCGGTCTCCTCCGGGTCCCGTCAGCCAGACAATGTCGGCTGGCGGGTCCACGGGGGAGAGCCTTCTTTGTGGCAGCTCCGGCCCTCTGGAACCAGCTACCTCCAGAGATCCAGACTGCCTCCACCCTACTGGTCTTCTGTAAGGCAGTTAAGACCTGGCTCTTCCATCAGGCATGGGACCGTTGAGCTTGGAATATCAGGGATATGCTCCGGCCCATGAAAGTAGTATGCATGTTTTTTTAATGTTTTTTTAATTGTTTTAACCACTTTTTTAGATTTTGTATTTTACATGCTGTTAGCCGCCCAGAGTCCTTCGGGAGTTGGGCGGCATACAAATCTATTAAAATAAATAAATAAAATAAATAAATATCTTTTCATTAGTCATTTTTTCATAAATAGATTTTTGTAGATTTTGAAGGTCGTAAATCACATTGGTTTATTTGGTTTTATTTTTAAGGATTATGTTGTTTTTTAAATATATTTAAAGTCTGAATGCCCTGAATCAACTAGAAAATAATAGATAATTACAGGAATAACTGTTTTCCATATGTCCTTCAGGACATTTGCCCTAGTTATTGTCTTTTAAGTCTATTATTTAATTAGGATGGAATAAGGATTTTACCCACATTTGCAGTAAGAGCTATACATTGGTGGCAATCTTAGATTAAGTTCGTCTATTTCCCCTGTGGCTTTCTTCTCTAATTTTTTTCTTCACTTCAGTATCTTGTTTATAATGGTACTGACAATTATTCTTTTTATCTTGGGAAGAGGGTGAGTGGATGTAGACTGCTTTTTAATACCATATTGAAAGATGAAAATATTCTGCCTCTTGAGAATGCTTAACAGATGTTTTGTCACTGTTTTCTGATCTTAGAAGGAAGGTTGATCCCAAAGGACAAATTAATCTGAATTCTCTCAGGGAGTCCTGAAAACAGGAATTTCCTTTTCCCCTTCTATTATATGTCAATTATAATTAGGGCTTTACAGTACTTTTGACTCACTTAGGAAGAATGCTTCAAACAGTAAAATTTTGGAAACAGATGCAGCTACTTTCATAAGTTCAGGCACTTTGCACATTATTAAACACTTTCCAAAGAGAATTCTAATCACTGCAGGTCAAAAAATAGCAAATTTAGCCTTTGAAGTTGTGTGCAGTGCAAGCAGAATAAGTTTGCAGCCTGATCTAAAGTGGTCTTTTGGAGTTATACAATTATCTCATTCTATAGATTTGAAGATGAAAAATGAGTTTTCATTTTTAACATATCTAAATACATTTTGGTTAATATAATTGCTGTCTAAACTACAGAAGTCCAACCTTTTGACTTGGGCCACATTGAGTGAAGAGGAATTGTCTTGGGCCACAAGAATGCAGTGAATGGTTAGGACACATATTGGACATCAGTTTTAATTATCTAAATTTTTAAAGAAATATATAGAAATCTGCTAGTTACTTACTGGACAGATTTTGAAGTACCAATACAGTACTGAACTTTAAAGCCCCATACTGCTTAGGACCAGATGGTGCAATGGGGTGCTTCCCTGCTACAAACTTGCTCAGAATTAGATCTGCAGGATAGCCTATTTTGAAGATACTGCTACTGTTAGAGCTCATCTATCTGTCACATGGGAGAGGACATTTTCATACATCCAAGATCCTGGGCACCCTTTTTTTGAACTACAATTACAATCTGGCAGACGTTACAGGATAATAAAAACAAGGGCAAATTGGCTGAAAACAGCTTCTAGGGCAGTAACCATATTGAATATCAGGGGTTTTCAATTCAATTGTAGAGAATGTGAAGGATGTGTTTTTGTGTTTTATTTTTATAGTTATAATGTACACTGAAGATGGCATTTAATTTTGTTGTACGAGATGCAGTGACAATAAACTAAACTAAACTAAGCTAAATTGAACTAAATTCCTACATTTTCCTTTATGAAGAGTTACAGTACATGTTCAGGATCTTGAAATATAGGGGTGCATGAAATCAAAACAGCAACACTTCTACCAATATTTCCAATACACAGATAAATACACAAAACTAATTGATTCACGTTAGCATTCCTCTATTCTGTCATGTTTTAAGGTTGCTTTGAGATTAAGAAAATAAGAGGAGGGAAGTAGTTAAGATTTCTTTTTGCTGACATCCTGTATATTCCCTACTTTTGAAGTGACAATGAATAATTGTCTATCTCTCTGGTTGGTCACAGTCGGTGTTGGCAGGGGGTCAGAGGTCAACCCTTAGGCCCCTCATCTGTGGGGTGCCTCAGGGTTCGGTACTCTCCCCGCTTCTATTTAACATTTACATGAAACCACTGGGTGAGATCATCCGACGACATGGGGTGAGGTTCCAGCAGTATGCTGATGACACTCAGTTATACATCTCCACCCCTCGTCAATTCAGTGAAGCGGTGGAAGTGATGGGCCGGTGCCTGAACGATGTAAGGGTCTGGATGGGAGTCAACAGGGTCAAATTAAACCCAGACAAGACCAAGTGGATGTGGATGTTGCCTCCTAAGGACTATATCGATCGTCCTATCCTGGTTTTGGGGGGGTGAAAATTTAACCCCCTCAGAACAGATTCGCAATTTGGGTGTCCTCCTAGACTCACAGCTGAAATTAGACCACCATCTGACAGCTGTAGCTAGGCGGACCTTTGCACAGGTTCGCCTAGTGCACCAATTGCAACCCTATCTGTATCTAGAGGCTCTTCTCACGGTCACTCATGCCCTCATCACCTCACGGCTTGATTATTGCAATGCGCTCTACATGGGGCTACCTTTGAAAAGTATTCGGAGACTGGTCCAGAATGCAGCTGTGCGTGCTGTTGTGGGTGCCCCTAGGTATACCCACACGACTCCCATCTTACACGAGATGCACTGGTTACCGATCGGTCTCTGGACGCAATTCAAGGTGTTGGTCATCACCTTTAAAGCCCTACATGGCTCAGGACCAGTTTATCTACGTGACAGCCTTCTACAGCATTCCTCCCAACGACCAGTGAGATCGCACAGGGAGGGCCTTCTCCGGGTCCCGTCAGCCAGACAATGTCGGCTGGCGGGTACGAGGGCGAGGTCCTTCTCTGTTGCGGCTCCGACCCTATGGAACGAACTACCTACCGAGATCCGTAATACCCCCACCTTGCTGGCCTTCCGGAAGGCCCTTAAGACCTGGCTTTTTTGGCAGGTCTGGGGCTAATTTAGATCACCCCATGTATGTGTTGCAATGTACCATTTTTGAAAGGTATGCTTGAATTGTTGTGCTAATTGTCTTTTTAACTTGTTATTGTATTTTTATAGTTGTAAGCCGCCCAGAGTCCCTTTGGGAGTTGGGTGGCATATAAATTTTATTAAAATAAATAATTAAATAAAATAAATAAATAATGGGCAACTCAAAACATTCCTTATGCATAGTTTCTATTCCAAAATGTTCTCCCAACAGCTGTCTTCCATTGCTTGCTCTAGGATTCATGTTATGATTTGAAGATGATCTGGAATAGAAGTGGGATAAAGCAGGAAAATATGCTTCCCTCTGTTGTTATTCATATTTAATGTCCCCTATCCTAGCTGCTTGTTTACTTTTCTTTTTTAATTTAAAGCAGCTCTAATTTAAAACATTTTCTTCTCATGTTTTTCAGACAGAAATCTCTGTTCATCTTGCCATGGAAAGTTTCTTTGACTATAGATACTAGAAGTTTATTTATCTATTAAATTTATATTCTACTTTTACTCAAGAGTTCCTTACATTTTCCCCAAAACAGCAATTCGATAAAGCAGGTTAAACTGTTTCAATTGTTGACATCCCATGAGTTAGTCTTCATGGTCATCCATTTGTAGTGATGGACAGCTTCCTGAAACCCTCCAGAAGATCTTAAGTTGAATTTAGCACTTTCTCTTCATACATGACTCAATCTAGTAAATATGCTTAAATCTCAAATATCCTCTCCTCTAACAATTCTTAAAAGTAAAACAAATAGGGACTTTTTAGGTCCCATGTTATATTTACATTTTCAAACATCTTAATTAATCTTCAGGCTTGTATTTGCTCTCATGAGGCCTCCTCTATGTTGATTAGTATGTTCTCATTTAACTTGATTTGTTTCTTTGCAAATGTGATGTGGCAGTGCATGAATGCATTGCATAAAAGCAGCAGTCCATTAGAATATTTTATTCTGATAGACTTGGTTGGATTAATGTGTCATTTTGTTCACTATGTACAAAGTTCTAGTAACTATTCTAAATAGTTGCACTACATTAATATATGGTGTATGAAAGCTGAGATGATTTTGGCTGTCATTTTTAAAATTGTTTTATTATTTTAATGCGTGCTAGTTTTAATGTTTATAAGCCACCCAGAGTCATCTCTGATGAAATAAGTGACACATAAATTTAATAAAGAATAGAAGAGAAGAGAGTAATAATAAAATAAATAAATAATAAAATAAAATAAAATAATAAAATAAAATAAAATAAAAAAAAATAAAATAATAAAATAATAAAATATTATTATTATTATTATTATTATTATTATTATTATTATTATTATTATTATTATTATTATTATTATTATTATTATTATTATTATTATTAATAATAATAATAATAATAATAATAATAATAATAATAATAATAATAATAATAATAATTTATGCAAAAATTATAACATCCATACTGCTACAAACTGGTGGGAACACAAGCCTGAAAAAGTCACTGAAAATCAGATGGTCAAGATCTTGTGGGATTTTCGTATACAAACAGACAAGGTACTGGCGCATAATGCACCAGACATCACGCTGGTCGAGAAAAACAAGGTGACTATCATTGACATCGCAATACCAGGTGATAGCAAGGTCGATGAAAAGGAACACGAAAAAATCGCAAAATACCAGGACTTAAAAATCGAAATTCAGCGATTATGGCACAAACCAGCAGTGGTAATTCCAGTAGTGATTGGAACACTGGATGCTATCCCAAAAGCACTGGAATTACATTTAAAACAGCTCAAAATTGACAAAATCACCATCAATCAAATGCAGAAAGCCGCACTGCTCGGTTCCGCACATATACTTCGAAAATACATTACGACGTCCTAGGCCCCTGGGTGGGGCTCGACTAGTAATCAATGCCAAATCCGGTGAAACAACTGGCCGCTGTGATACAATTGTATAATAATAATAATAATAATAATAATAATAATAATAATAATAATAATAATAATAATAATAATAATAATAATAATAATAATAATAATAATAATAATAATAATAATAATAATAATAATAATAATAATAATATGTTTTGAAATAGTAAAAAGTTATTTTTCTGTGAGGTAAATAAATGGAAAGAGAGGCACATAACTTTGGCAGAAAACCAGCAAATTGCCTGAATCTGCAAAGATGAAATGAGAAAAGCTAAGGCTCAGAATGAACTAAAATTTGTAGCAAATGTCAAAAATAAAAAAAGTTTCTTTTAACATATAAAAAAACATGAAAAAGGAAACAATCAATCCACTAATGGGAGAAGATGGCAAGGATGTGATGGGTAGCAGGGACAAAGCAGAGCTGCTTAATTCTTTGCATCTGTCTTTATGCAAAAAGAAAATTTAGCACAACTTACTAAAGGCAGAACCGTAAAAGACAGGCTAGGAATACAAATTAAAATAGGCAAGAAAATGGTAGGAGAACACCTGTCCAATACAGATGAGTTCAAATCACCAGGTCCTGATGGATTAGAATAGAATATAATTCTTTATTGGTCAAGTGGTTATTGGACGCACAAGGAATTTGTTTCTGATACATAAGCTCTCAGTGTACATAAAAGCAGCAAGTGCTAAATCATGATCATAATCATAAAATACAATAATCAAAAATCAGATACAACATTCAGTGATAATCATAGAATATTAAATAAGCAATCAGCATAAATCATAGTAGGATACTAATAAAAGCAATCAACATAAATCATAAAATACAAACAACATTCCAGAGTTCTGAAGGAGCTAGTAGACTCGATCTTGGAACCATTAAACTATATCTTTTAAAGATCCTAGAGCACCGAGGAATTAACAGAGAACTGGAAAAGAGCTGATGTAGTTCTCATTTTCCAGAATAGAGGGGGGGGGGGGAATAGAATCCAGGAAACTACAGACCAATCAGCCTAACATCAATCCAGGAAAATCCTGGAAAAGATAATCAAGCAACAGATCTGCCACCATCTAGAACAGGGGTCGGCAACCTTAAACACTCAAAGAGCCAGAAAGGTCCTAACCGGAATCCCCCCCTCAATTCTGGAGCTGACCGGAAGTCCAGTTCCCCCACCATAGAGTCTCCTCCTAGCGCGGCAACCTTTTTCCTCTACCTGTCCTAACCGAAAGCCCTATCAATTGTAGAGCTGACTGGAAAATCCGCCCCTTGCCATAGAGTCTCCTCCTGGCACCCCCTGCTTCCCCCGCCCCCAATCGGAAGCTCCTCTCAAAATTGTGGTGCCGACTGGCGACAGGGAGCAGCAGCAGAGAGATGAAAGAGCCACATGTGGCTCCAGAGCCGCAGGTTGCTGACCCCTGATCTAGAAGCAAGCAAAGTTATAACCAGAAGCCAACATGTGTTTGTCAAAAACAGATCATACCAAACAAATCTTATTTCATTCTCTTGACAAAGTGAATAAATTAGTGAACCAGTGCAACACTGTGAACATACTATACTTGGATTTTAGTAAGACATTTGACAAACCACAACCTATTTTTTTAGTAACTTAGAAAAATGTGGAATAGACAGCATCACCACCAGATGGATTCATAATTGGCTGACAAACTGCACTCAATGTGTAGTCATTATTGAATTACATCTACATGGAGGGAAGTAAGCAGTGGCGTACCCCAAGGTTCTGTTTTAGGCCCAGTACTCTTCAATATCACTCTTCTAAACTATTTAAATGAGAGAATTGAAGGGGAACTTACAAATTTGCAGATGACACCAAGTTGGCAGGAATAGCTAACACGCCAGAAAATTGACTCAAGATCCAAATGGATCTTGACAGACTTGAACACTGGGCCCTATCTAACAAAATGAAATTCAATGTAAAAAAGTAAGGTATTTACTTAGACAATAAGAACCAAATATACAGGTATAGATTAGGCGAAACATTGCTCAATATCAGTAACTGCAAGAGGGATCCTGGAGTCTTAGTGGACAGTCATTTAAATATGAGCCAACAGGGTGCTGCAGTCGCCAAAAAGTCCAATGCAATATAGGCTGCATTAACAGAGGGATAGAATCAAGATCACGTGTTAGTACCACTTTATAATGTCTTGTAAAACCAAACTTGGAATATTACATCCAGTTTTGATCATCACAATATAAAAACTCTGGAAATAGTGCAGAGAAGGGCAACAAAAATTATTGGGGGGGGGGCTAGAGGCTAAAACATATGAACGATTGCGGGAATTGGGTTTGTCTAGTCTAATGAAAATAAGGACTTGGGGTGACATCACAGCAGTGTTCCAGCATTTGAGGGTGGCCAGAAAGAAGAGGGGGATACCTTATTTTCCAAAGCAACAGAAGACAAGATAAGAGGCAATGGATGGAAGCTAATCAAGATGAGAACCAACCTAGAACTAAGGAGTAATTTCCTGACAGTGAGAATTATTAACCAGTGGAAGGGCTTGCCTTCAGAAGTTGTGGGTTCTCCATCACTTGAAAGTTAAGAAGAGATTGCACAGCCATTTGTCTAACATAGTAAAGGGTTTCCTGCTTGAGCAGGGTGTTGGTCTAGAAGACCTCCAAAGTCCCATCAATTCTGTTATTCTGTTACTATCCCTTTGTCTGTCAGTTGTGTGTCTGTCTGTCTCTGTCTGGTTTTTTTGGCAGCTGCACAAACTGTTTATACTTTTGTGATATAGCATATTATTTACTTTCAGACCCTGCAAAGTATTTTTCAAGACACCAGCTGTATTTAATAAGAGTGGAATATTGAATAAATCTAGTTTAGATTACTATTGAATGAGCTTATTCACATAGTATATTAACTTCCTTATTGTTTATTAGCATGTTTTTGAACATTAGAAATCAAGAAACAAAGACTGAAAATATCTGATGATTTATACAGCAGACATTTGTATCTTAAAACAACAACCTTACTGTCAAACTCTGGCAATGAATGAATGAATGAATGAATGAATGAATGAATGAATGAATGAATGAAAGAATGAATGACTTGCAAAGAAAATTTTACTGTGAACTAAAATGCCTGGAATTGTAGTTTTATTTGTCAGTTTACATACACAAATTTAAAAACAAAAAAAATCAGTCAAGAGAGAAAGACAGATCACAGCATTTCTACTCATAACCATCTTCTTCATAGTGGAGTTTTATAGAAAATGGAGATTTTGTTGAATTGAACTTATCGACATGGCCTGATAATGGGTGAATGTCATTTAGTTTTAATCCTACTTATTTTACATACTACTTATTTTACATACTTTTTACATGTGCTATATTTTTATGACTTATTTTATGCCTATATTATTTTCTCAGTGTTGAATGTTATAGTTAGAATTTGTTTAAATAATATTATAATTTGAAGAGGCTTCTGACATGAATAAAGAAAGAAAAGAACTATGTAGATTTAATTTGAACTCTTTCTGCTTGCATGAAGTACTGTAATTCTCCCTCATGATGGATATAGCATCCAGGAACGGGTTAAATCTGTCTGCTCTCTGATTGGACTGAGTCTGTCAAAGCTGTTTAGATGACGCCCTTGTTGCTATGCCTTTCAGTTTTTTCACTCAGTCACTCAGCGAGGACGGTTGTGCCACCTTTCCTCCCAGACCTGGTGAAAATTGGTTGCTATATTCATTGTGAGGGTTACTTTTCTTCTGGTACCGTGAGTTGTTTCTTTTGTATCATCAGAGACTGATTGTGCCTTCGGAATTTAAAGTGCAGCCGAGTGGCCGAGCGGTCTGCCTCAGGCAGAGGCTTCTTCCTGTCAGTGTGGAACTGTTTCAAAGGCTACTAGCCGCTTATCTCCCTGAGGGCTGTCAGGGAGGTTGCTTGCTCTAAGCAATTGCTAGGAAGGGGATCGGGGATCTGATCCCAACTGTCAAAAGCAATGTGATCGGCTCCTTTGATCTACAGTTGAGCGGGGATCACGGTTGCCATTTTTTGTCGGCTCTGGAGGCACTTGCCTGCTCGGGCTAGAAGCAATCCATCTCCCCATTTCCTTGTGATCAGCCCCTTTCTGGGGCAGCATGAGGCTTTCGTCAGCGGCAGAAGGGCAGCAATAGTTTACCTGACCTCTAATCGGATTGCTCGCCACAGCTCGAATGGCCACACGACCATGAGGTAACGGTGGCCATTTTGTGATGGGGTGGCCATTTTGAGAGTCCGGGACTACAGTAACGGCTCGGCAGCCATGTTATTATTAGCTGCTTGCATTGTTGACCATTGGTGACCATCTCCCTCAGCATAAGGGGTGCAAGTGTCATTTGGAGGCGGCTTCACCACGTCCAGTTACCTGGCCATATTTCAGCTGCTGACCAACCATCAGTGGAGGGTTGCGCCCCCAGGTCAGCAGCTTGCCACGCTCCACCAGAGCACGGCATCTGACAAATGGCAGTGCCATGCCCCACAAGGGCAAGGCAATCAGAGGCCACGCTCCCTCAGGGCACGGCCTGGTAATTTAGCACCCGCCTCACGTGCAGCCATGCCCCACAAGGGCACGTCACACTTCCAGCCTCTAGCATATGCCATCTGAGCGCAGCATCGGCTTGGCAACGGTCGTTAACTGGCCTGTTCATCCGACCGTTTGTAGGTGACCTTGCCTGATCCCAGAATTGGCCCAGCCCACCACTGTAGCCACTACTTATGGCTTCCAGGGCATCTTCAATGGCCACATCTGACCATTCCAAGGGTCACAAAGACCCCACAGATCTGAAGACCCGGAGCGCCCAGCCAAGTCTTCAAAAATGGAGACGGCATCCTCTAAGGGCTCGAAGGCAATAAGGGTGGCCGAAAAACGTCGCCACAAGGCGATGGACAAAATGTGCGACAGAGCAGCGTCCAGATGCCCCACTGCAGCAACTACATCATTGGAGATCAATAATCTCTCTCTCGCTCCAGAGCCGGGGTTGTCGGTTTTCGGGGGCTCCAATCTGGATTCCATCGTTCCCAACTACAATTGCCAACTTTGGGGACCTGGAGAGAATTTTCTTCCTCTAATGGAAATTGCCCCTATAATCTCGGGCCAATGCATCACAACACCAGAGGCTACCGTCACTCCTACGGCGGGCGGCTTCAGACCCCAGGAGGATCCCAGACCGGTAATACTGGACGAGATGAAGGCAATTGTGGCAGAGGCAGTTCGGCAGGGCATTGCTGAGGGCCTTCAACAGTCGCAGACCCCAGGGGCTTTGGTAGGCACAGAGAACATCAGGAGTATTTTCCTGAGGCTGATTATGATCCTTCATTGGACCAGGGGTCTGACCGGTCTGATAGAGATGATCAGTCCCAGGCTTCTGTGGAGATGCTAATTCAGATTTGGAACTTTCTGAGGATGATGGCGTCCAACTTGAACAGCCATCTTGCATCGGCCTGTTCCCCTTATACCTTTTTCGCCCTTTGTTACACAAGGCGAAGATTGCAGCTGGTTTAGCGCCACTCAACTCAGAACCGGAACAGCCTTCGATGCAGGACTTGACAGACCCACTCTTTCTGGAACATAGGTCTTCACAAAAGGTGGTTCCATCACCGAAAATGTTCGTGGACATTATTTCCAAGCAGTGGGCTTCCCCCAGAACAGGTCCCAACCAATCGTCAGCGGAAAAGAAATTGTACAACGTGGCCCCAGATCTGGCCAAGGCCCTATAAGTGCTTTCCGTGGATGCATCAGTCGCAGTGCTCCACTCGTCGTCCAATCTACCCGGAGATCCGGCAGAGTCATTATGTCCTGAGGATCGTAGATCCGAGCAGTCCCTTCAATGGGCACACCAGTCTGCAGCTTGGGCGATCCGTGTTCAATGACGGCGTCCTTCTCTCGGACATCTCTTATCTGGCTTCGCCATTTACAGGAGAGAATACCACCAGCAGGCGCTCGTCTTCGACAAGACATTAACAAGTTTATAGCCGCAGCCCAATTGACGGCAGACGTGACCTTGAATGTGGCCCGCTTTGCATCCAAATCCATTGGAGCCTCTTTGGCGGCTCACAGACTCATATGGCTCAAGAATTGGCAGGCGGATGCCCGCCATAAGTGGCGGCTGGCAACGGTACCTTTGCGGGAGACCACCTCTTTGGTGATTGTCTGGATCTGTTGTTGACAGAAACCAAGGAACACAAAAAGATCCTGCCTTCTGTGACCAGGCGACCTGATTTCCGGCCATCACCCTACACTAGATGACCTAATTATCGTTCAGGTGCCATTGCCCAGAGATCCCAAGGGTTTTATGGCCAGAGGCCTAGGCAGCACCAGGACCATCCTGAATGGTACCGCCCTTTTAAATCCCGGCGGCCTTTCGAGGAGGAGGAGGTCGTTCTTTCCGGTGCCCTCAGCGAGCACCCCATCGGAGGCCGGCTGGCCTATTTTGCAGACCGATGGGAGGAGTCCACTTTGGACGCTTGGGTTCGAGAGAACATTCGATCAGGTCTCTCTCTTGAATTCCGCTCCATTCCCTAGAGGTTTTGTATCCATTGTCCAGTTTCTAGAGTACCAGGTGATGTCCACCTTCGCCATTGTTCCCTGGGCCCGTGTTCACTCCAGAGACCTCCAATTGTTTCTCTTGACTTTTCAGAAGTCTGGCAAGGGCACTTCTCCGGCCAGGGTACATGTTCCACCGCATGTCATCACGTCTCTCACTTGGTGGGAATCTCAGGCTCTTTCCAACGGCAGCCTGTTTTGGGAACCAGATCGATTCGTCCTGACAATGGATGCAAGTTTGACGGGCTGGGGCGCCCACATTGCTTCGCATATGGTCCATGGTCAGTGGACCAGGCAGGACTGCAAACGCAGTATAAATTGGCTGGAACTATGGGCAATCCATCTGGGGCAATCCATCTGGACCTTCGCCATTTCAGCCTGTTGGTGACAGGCCATCATGTGTTGGTGATGACCGACAACATTGCAGCCAAGGCGCACGTCAACCGCCAGGGAGGCACGCAGTCCCAAGCACTGATGACGGAGGCCCATCTACTCGCCCTCTGGGGGGAACAACATCTTCTCTCCCTTTGGGCGGACCAGATCTCGGGTGTCGCCAATGTCCAAGCCGATTGGCTCAGCTGGTCCTTGGTGGACCAAGCTGAATGGCGACTGCATCCGGCGCTATTCAAGGAGCTGATGGACATATTTGGCATACCATCAGTAGATCTTTTTGCTACTCCGAGCAATGCCCAGCTCAGCAGTTACATCACCCGATTTGCAACCCTAAGGGCGGTAGGGACCTACGCTCTCTGGGTCCCATGGCCTAAAGGCCTTCTCTACACGTTTCTGCCACTTCCGATCATACCACTAGTTATCCAGAAGATGCTGCAAGAGAAGGCGGAGGTCATCCTCGTAGCACCTTACTGGCCTCGCAGACCATGGTTTGCAGATCTGATAAGTCTCCGTGTCTCCACCCTGGAGATTGTCTCAGAGGCCGGACTCGCTCAGCCAGGGGTCATTGATCCACCTGGACCCGCAGTGGTTCAAACTGACCTCCTGGCACTTGAGTGGGTCACCCTGAGGAAGGACAATATCCAAGCCAGGGTCATTGATACAATGCAAACCTCCTGAAGACCATCCACTACCCGCATCTATGACGCTACCTGGCGCACATTTTGTGGGTGGTGTGCAAAGTTGGCCATTGTCCCTTCTAAGGCTTCGTCTACTAACATTCTCCAGTTTCTCCACAACGGCCTGGATAGGGGGCTTAGCTCGAACATCTTGCGTAGACAGGTAGCGGCCTTGGCGTCCGTTGTCTGGTGATCGACACGATTTGTTGACATGTCATCTGCATATCCAGCGTTTTTTGCAAGGTGCCACTAACATCGCCCCTCTGGTCATCCACCGCTACCCTACTTGGGACCTTCCCAAGATGTTGCAGTCCCTGATGGATTCACCCTACGAACCGCTAAGGGAGGCCAGTTTGTGTCAGCTTACGTGTAAGGTGGCGTTTTTGGTGACCATTACGTCGGCTAGGAGAGTGTCCGAGTTAGCAGCATTGTCGGTCCGATCTGATTTGTGCATATTCCATTCTGACAAAGTGGTCCTTCGATTAGATCCAACCTTCCTGCCGAAGGTGAATATTTGGTTCCATCAGGCGCAGGAGATTGTTCTCCTGAGCTTTTGTTCATCACCTGTTCACTGTACGGAGAAACGCTGGCATACTCTGGATGTGAGACGAGCACTGCGTATCTACATCAAATGGACTGCTGGGTTTCGCATGTCGGAATCGCTGTTTCTCTCGTTTCTTTTTTTAATTTTTTTTAATTTTTTCACCAAATTTACACAAATATCCATACATATACCATATTATCAAAACATCCATAGTGATATATTTCTATCCAAAGTATTATAAACATATATCCTTAGTCGCTCCTTTTATATTTTTATCCCCAGTCTGCTTTCTTTCTATATTTCATACTACTCCCCTCCCTCTATCTCCCTCTCTCCCCTCTACCTTCTTCCTCCCTCTCTCCCTCTTTCCTACTTTCCTCCTCTCCCTCTCCCCTTCATTTCTACTTCCTCTTTCTCCCTCTTGTCCTTCCCGGAGTACATAATCATAATCCATTCTATGATTAGCAGACTAGTAATTCAAAAACCCTTACTTCATTCCAATATCAGAGCTATTTCTTAAAGTTGTATCTTTCCCTTTATCTATACTTATATATTTAATACATTCTACCAGATATATCTACTATTGTTCTAATGCTGCCTCCTTTCTCCTATTTTTGTCGCCTGGGTCTACCACCTCTAATTTTCAGCTTTTTTCCAAATTAACCACTATAGCTTAACTTCCAAGAATGTTCATTATCTCTTATACCTCTAGATTTTAGGCCGTTTTCCTCCCTCTCCTCGATTAGTATCTTTACTCATCATTTTCTTTTTTTTATTCCATCATTTCTAAATACCCTTAATTTTTAATTTCTTTTTCCCTTTCATATCTCCCTTCCAACTTTCTTACTCAACTTTCTTTAGTTTTAACTCATTCTCTATATTTAAACAAATGCAATTTTTGTCATTACTATTCCATCCATTCCCCATAATAAAATAAATAAATAAATAATAATAATATTATTCCCCATAATAAAAAAATCCAATTTATAAATTATATAATCTTATACAAAGACCTTTAAAAATATTAATTATACAAATCTTATATCATTCCAACAACATTCATAATTATCTAAATCCTTTCAATATTAAATCAGGTTTATACGTTGTACAAGTTTTATATAAAACAAATCTTATAGAAAAGGGTAATAATTGCTCGAATTATATATTCTTCCATCAATTGACCTACTATAGTCTGATTTATTTCCCTTCTTTTCTTTATTCTTTTTCCCCTATCAACATCAATATTTAATTCAATTAATTATGAATTAAATTTAATTCTGAATTTAATTTAATTTAATTCAATTAAAAGAGCCGAGGTGGCGCAGTAGTTATAGTGCAGCACTGCAGGCTACTTCAGATGGCTGCTAGTTCAGCAGTTCAGCTGTTCAAATCTCACCGGCTCAAGGTTGACTCAGCCTTCCATCCTTCTGAGGTCGGTAAAATGATGGGGGCAATACGCTGAACTCTGTAAACCACTTAGAGAGGGCTGTAAAGCACTATGAAGCGGTATATAAGTCTAAGTGCTATTGCTATTGCTAATCCATCATGTACCAATCTAATATAAAATTATTAACCTTTAAAAAAAACTTTTTAACTAAATAATTATACTGATTAATTATATACCAAACCTATACACAACTAATATTATTAACACAATTGAGTATAATAAAGTAATTCTAAACAAAATTCTATGATATTCCACCATCAATCATCCATTCTCTTTTGATCTCTCAAATCTTTCATTCTCATGTTTCCCTTCCACCCCCATTCTCTTAGCTTTTTATAATAATTAATAATTAATAATAATAATAATAATAATAATAATAATAATAATAATAATAATAATAATAATAATAATAATAATAATAATAATAATAATCACAACAACCACAACCACCACCACCACCACCACCACAACAACAACAACAACAGAGTTGGAAGGGACCTTGGAGGTCTTCTTGTCCAACCCTCTGCTTAGGCAGGAAACCCTACACTACTTCAGACAAATGGTTATCCAACATCTTCTTAAAAACGTCCAGTGTTGGAGCATTCACAACTTCTGGAGGCAAGCTGTTCCACTAATTGTTTTAACTGTCAGGAAATTTTTCCTTAGTTCTAAGTTGCTTCTCTCCTTGATTAGTTTCCACCCATTGCTTCTTGTTCTATCCTCAGATGCTTTGGAGAACAGTCTGACTCCCTCTTCTTTGTGGCAACCCCTGAGATATTGGAACACTGCTATCATATCTCCCCTAGTCCTTCTTTTCACTAAACTAGACATACCCAGTTCCTGAAACCGTTCTTAATATGTTTTAGCCTCCAGAACCCTAATCATCTTTGTTGCTCTTCTCTGCACTCTTTCCAGAGTCTCAACATCCTTTCTACATCGTGGCGACCAAAACTGAATGCAGTATTCCAAGTGTGGCCTTACCAAGGCATTGTAAAATGGTATTATTACTTCACGTGATCTTGATTCTATCCCTCTGTTAATGCAGCCTAGAACTGTGTTGGCTTTTTTGGCAGCTGCTGCACACTGCTGGCTAATATTTAAACGGTTGTCCACTAGGACTCCAAGATCCCTCTCACAGTTACTACTGTTGAGCAAGGTACCACATATGCTGTATCTGTGCATTTCATTTTTCTTGCCTAAATGTAGAACCTTACTTTTTTCACCATTGAATTTTATTTTGTTTGATAGCGCCCAATGTTCAAGTCTGTCAAGATGCTTCTGTATCTTGAGCCTATCTTCTGGAGAGTTGGCTATTCCTGCCTTTTTGGTGTCATCTGCAAATTTGATGAGTTCCCCATCTATCCCCTCATCCAAGTCATTGATGAAGATGTTGAAGAGTACTGGGCCTAAAACAGAGCCTTGGGGTACTCCACTGCATACTTCCCTCCATGTAGATGCTGTTCCATTGAGCACTACTCGTTGAGTGCAGTTGGTCAGCCAGTTTTGAATCCATCTGGTGGTGTTGCTGTCTAACCCACATTTTTCTACTTTATCTAGTAATAGGTTATGGTCTACTTTATCAAATGCCTTACTGAAATCCAAGTAAACTATATCGACAGCATTCCCCTGGTCCACTAATTTTGTCACTTTGTCAAAGAATGCAATAAGATTAGTCTGGCATGATCTGTTTTTGACAAACGCATGTTGGCTTTTGGTTATTACTTTGTTTGCTTCTAGGTGTTCGTTAATTCGTTGCTTCTAGGTGTTCGTTGATTTTCTTTTTTTTTTCTTTTTTTTTTGTACCAATAACTTCTTTTTTCTCAAACTCCTTTTCCTCCTTTTGAATATATCATTTGTGTAGGTCTACTATCAATTTCTCTTAATCTCTTCTCCCTGTTACCCCCCTCATTTTTATATTGTTTCTTCTGATACCAATATTCCACTCTTGCTTTTTTCTTATCACTGTAAATCCCAGTGTAATCATTATAATCATTGTAAGTCCCAGTATAATCATCAGTCTGTCTTTTATTTTCAATTTCCTTTTCATTTTTCTTGTCACATTGTAAGTCTCAGTATAATAATCAGTCTGTCTTTTATTTTCAACTTCCTTTCATTTTTCTTGTCACTGTGAATCCCAGTGTAATCATCAATCTGCATTTTCTCTTCAATCCTCTTTTCATCTTTGCAGTCTTCTTGTTCTTCATTTTCCTCATTTTCGTTTCCTACCATTGTTATTTCTAAGCGTTCTTTATAATCCAGCTTCTTTTCTGTTCTCTTTCCACATCTAATTTCCAAAAAACAAATTTTAAAATCTTCATAGATGTATTTTAGTATCCCAACCAATTCCTCATAATCAGACGCCTCCATATTATCAAGTTCACAATTCACAATTTTTTTATTAAATCTAAAGTCCATATAGTCTTTTTATATTCCAATCCAGTCCATTTCACAAAGCTCACAACTTTTTAATTTGAATCTCAAGTCCATATAGTCTCTTTATATTACAGTCCACTCCAATCCAATTCCTAGTCCTCTTATCTTCTATCACCAAAACATTATACCATCAGACACAATAACAAGTTACACACTGCTTTTAAGTTCTTTCAGACTCTTAGATATCTTTTAGTCAAGGTCAGTTTCCAGCTGTTAACATAAACATCCTTCCACAGCCTGTTGTAGTATTTTCATTTAACCAGCAGGTGGCATTGTCAATTCCCAATATAACAAGGCAGCTCTTTAAAAAAAAATAAGTCTCTGTATTTTAAATCCACTTAGCACTTATAAAATGTTTTCTTCAAATTCTTGTTTTTCCAACACTTTAATTTCCACCAAGTCTGTTATAAAAACGTCCTCAAATTTGGGCTTTTAATCCTGTTCCTTTAAGTCTCTCTATGGTCTTTCAAATTGCTAGATAGCTGCTCACTCCATTTTAAAACCTCTTTTGTTTCCTTTTTATTTATTTATTTATTTTAGTGTTCTTATATGCCGCCCTACTCCCTGGGGACTCAGGGCGGCGTACAACATGTAAAGAACTATAAAACAATATATTTTTTTATTCAAAAAGTTTTATTAGTACAAAGTGCAAACATTTTTCTCTTTTTCTCACCCCTTCCCCCCAACCCCCTCCCCTCACCCTTCACCCCTCTCACCCCCCGACTTCCGCAGAAAAAGCACAGGGTATAATATTCAATAAAGATAAAATTAAAATATACTAACAAATTATTAATTTCAAAATTTCTCTAGATCTTTAACTCCTTGTTACTCAAAACCTTTTAAGCATAGTCTAAAAATCAGGCATATTATTAATAAACTAACATTCCAATATATCAAATTGTTAATTTCACAATTATTCTAAATCTTTAATTCCATATAATTCAAAACCTTTTAAAAATAGTCAAAAAAAATTTTCCCTTTTTTTTAATCCATTCCACTATGTATCTTTCATTTATATAGTCTTTAAAATATAATAAGAAAAAGAAGAAAAAGAAGAAATCTTTCTTTCGCCATTTCAACCAGATACACAACCATCAGCGTCATTTCCTTGATAATAAATGGATGTTCCTTCTTCTGACACTATACTTCCTCAATAAACATAAAATTAAAATATACTAACAAATTATTAATTTCAAAATTTCTCTAATTCTTTAACCCCTTATTACTCAAAACCTTTTAAGCATAATCTAAAAATCAGGCATATTATTAATAAACTAACATTCCAATATATCAAATTATTAATTTCACAATTATTCTGAATCTTTAATTCCATATAACTCAACCTTTTACAAGTAGTCAAAAAGAAAATTTTAGTCCATTCCTCTATGTGTCTTTCATTTATATAATCTTTAAAAATATAATAATAAAAAGAAGAGAGAAAAAAAAAAGAAAAAGAAATCTTTCTTTTGCCATCTCGGCCAGATGCACAACCATCAGCATCATTTCCTCGATAATAAATGAATCTTCCTTTTATTTGTATTGTCAAATTAACATCTTACTGCAAAATACCAATTTTTAATCTTCTCTCCATCTGACCTATGACTACCCATACTGAAACCAAGTTCTAATAATTCCTTCTTCTCATTCGAGCTTTAGATCTAACTCTTGCACACACTTGTGGTTTGGTAATTTCTTGAGTTGTCAGCTTAGGTTGTTGTTGTCTGGATACTTCCTTACATATAGCCGCTGCTCTGGTCTGACTCTGATCCTTTGTCTCTTCTTCCACATTATAAACATCACTCTGGTTCTGTAAATCACCTTGACTCATCAAAACTCCTCCCATTTGGACAACTGTCGACGACTCTCCTCTCTCATCTTCCATTACTTCCTTCATTATTCTTCCTTCTGGTATTTTGGATATGTCGGCCTTTAACACTTTTACATAAAAATCACTTGCTTTCAATATCGTATTGAGCCGATATCTCTTTCCCAGATGTATCACTGCTATCCCAGTTGGAGCCTCCCATCTATACTTTATTTGCTGTTTTTTCAATTCATCCACCAGAAAGGCGTAATCCTTTCTGGCTCTCAACATTTTAGGAGGAATTTCTTTCAATGTCATTACCTCCTGTCCATCTACCTGGAGCTTGTTCTTGAAAGTCGCCTATAGGATTTCATTACGTAATGTCCTTGTGGTAAAATATATTACGATATCTCTTGGCAGATGTTTCTGCTTAGTTACCCAAGAATTAACACGATATATCTTATCAATTTGCATACCCAATTCCTCTTTTGTCGCTCCTAACGTATGCACAAATTCCTCCAACATCCTTTCTTTTAGATCTTCTTGTTTTTTCTCTTTTACACCTCTTACTCTTAAAGCAAACTCCATATTTCTATATTGAATCATTAATACCTCAACTTCATAATTTTCAATTTTATTTTGAGTCTTTCCTATATCTTCACCCAAAGTTATCACAAACTGTTTAATTTCTTCCACCTCCTCTTCCAGAATTTCCATATTTCCTACCAGTCCTTTAAATGCAAATAACATATCTTCCCTTAATTGCTGGTGTCGACTAGCAATCTCCACTGAAACAGCCTGTATTTTTTCATTCATTTCATTAATTTTTAGATTAAATTCCGTAACAAGTTCATTCTTCATAACTTTTAAAGCTTCAAATAACTTTTCAGGCGTTAAAGTCTGTGAGGGTGTTGAGTAGACAGTAGGTTGCATTCTTGAAATGTAAGCAGAAGCATACTCAGATCCTTTGTTAAAAACAGTCTTTCCAGATTTTAAAGCCATTTAAAATTTAAAATTAGACTTTTTATTTTAGTCCAAAATCAGAAAGAGAAGAGAAAATTCATCAAAGTCAGGAATTTTCAATCAGAGGGCTGCTAGCGAAATGAAACTTTCCTTTTAGCTTTCACTTTCACGCCTTTGAAGCTTCAATCGCCATTTTGTTACTAATTAACTCAATTAGTCATTTCCGAAATAAAGAATCAGCATTGGAGTTAAGTTAAAGTACTTGCCATCCAAGTCTCCTGGCTTTTTCTGTCTGCTGTAGTCAAATTGTTAAAAATCCCATATTGAAGGCAGAATTGGTCGCTGCATCTTGCTCCGCAAAAGCGGAGGAGTCCCAGGTCCCGGAGCAGATGACAGGCTACCTGGGGAGCCCTTACCCTTCACGCCCCAGATTTTCTCCTGGGGCACTAGGGGGCCTCTACCCTCGCCTGTCGGCTCTTATCTCTCCCCTGCGCCCGGGGAGAAGATTTTCAAGCCGCCAGACAGCTGTTCTGGCGGCTGTATGGAGCCCGGGATTAGGCGCTCGACGAGGAGCGTCCTCGATGCAGCGGAGCGAACTGGAAGTCAAAACAATATTAATAACAGTTTAAAAAGATTAAAATTTGAATTTTAAATTTCTTCTTTTAATCTTTAAATCGGCCACACACTCACCAGCTTCAGCACTTCTTCACCTCTCTCCAGCACAAACACTTAGATCTTGTCCCCCAGGCAATTCATGATCTTTCCATTCAATCAATCTGTTCGTGACCGTCCCAGCTAATGGCGACAGAGTCATCTTCCTCAGCTGCTGGCCGAGAGACTGGTGCCGGCTCCCCGGGGGGGTTGCAAGCCAGCCCAGATCTCAGGCAGGTGCCTCTCTTCTTCACTGCCCCTCCAGGGCAGATCTGACCTGGCTCCAATTGGCTCCAGGTCTCCTAGCAGCTGGGATTCGGGTTTCCCTGCGGAGCATGGAGGAAACCCGTACCGCTGCAATGTTGGCCATGCCCCTTCTCTCCTGTGTTTCTCTCATTTCAACCGGCTTCCATGGGTCGAAAGGTGACGCCATCCACGGTCGGCCGATGGATACGTTCTACAATAGCTAAGGCGTATGAACTACAGTCGCGCCAGGCACTGTCTCACATCACCGCCCACTCGACGAGGAGCACTGCCTCTTCGGCAGCTTGAGCTACCTAGGTGTCACTTGAGGAGGTTTGGTGTGTGGCTACTTGGTCTTTGCCTTCTCCATTTGTGCGGCACTATAAAGTTGATGTCTTTGCTTCATCTGAAGCTTCCTTTGGCAGGAGAGTGTTGCAGCAGGTCATTAAGGACTAGGGCCTCAGCAAATAATTTGAGAGTCGCAAAATTGCTTTTGTTTTTCACACAGTGTTCTTGGTTTACAAGCTGTGAGAAGTTTTAAGGAGGACTTGTTTTCTCTTAAGCTGTTTGATCCCGGCAATAGAAGGTGGACTTACAGAACTTTAAACTGAAGTTAGAACATTGTGGAAACAACAAAATGTCCCAGGAATTAATTGGAATGATTAATGAACTGAAAGAAATGATCAAAATGACACGTGGACTATTTAAGCTTGATGAATCAGGAGACATGCTAGAACATACACAGGTGAATAAAGAAACCACAAAAGAGAAGCAAGAATTTAGCATTGAGGAAAAAAACATTTATTATGACATTGGGAGTAATGTAAGAAAGAGAAGGATTATGAGAAAAGGAACTAAGAAAAGGAAGCAAATAGGGAAGAAAAGGGAAGGTTAATGATTACACTGGTGTTAGCAGTGGTGAAAATGGAGAGGGTAGAAAGAAACAGAAGAAAAGAAAAGGGGAAGAGACTAGGTTAAAAGACAAATGAGTACACTGTGATTAACAGTGGTGAAATAAAGAAGAGGAAAAAGGGAAAAGAGAAGGGATTAGATGGGACCTTAAGGCAGAAGAAAAGATATAATAATTACAAAAAAAAAAAGAAGAAAAGAGAATGTGAGGATGAGAGGAAAAATTTAAGAAGTGGAGTGTATGGGAGACTAAAGGAAAATGGTTAAAGGAATAATTAAAGGAAAGAAGAATGGGAAATATTTTATTTATTTATTTATTTATTTATTTATTTATTTATTTATTTATTTATTTATTTATTTATTTATTTATTTATTTATTTATTTATTTATTTATTTATTTATTTATTTATATATTTCTATGCCGCCCAACTCCCGAAGAAGAAGAAAAGAGAATGTGAGGATGAGAGGAAAATGTTAAGTGGAGTATATGGGAGACTAAAGGAAAATGGTTAAAGGAATAATTAAAAGAAAGAAGAATGGGAAATATTTTATTTATTTATTTATTTATTTATTTATTTATTTATTTATTTATTATTTATTTATTTATTTATTTATTTATTTATTTATTTATTTATTTATTTATTATATAAATAATAATATATACCGCCCAACTCCCGAAGGACTCAGGGCGGCTCAAAGCAGGAAGAAATACAAATCAATATATTAATTATAAAAATTGAAAGACAAGTTAAAAACCACCATTTAAATTTAAAATAATTATAATCATCCATACACTCCTGGGCCAAACTTGCTAGTTGTCGCCAAAGTCAATGGCCCCAAGCCTGATGGAAAAGCCAGTTCTTAATGGCTTTCCGGAAGGCCAGTAAGGTGGGGGTAATGTGGATCTCAGGAGGAAGCTGATTCCAGATAGCCGGGGCAGCCACAGAAAAGGCTCTCCCCCGCGGCCCAGCCAGCCGGCACTGTTTAGCTGACGGGACCTGGAGGAGACCGACTCTGTGGGATCTCACCGGTCGTAGGGAGCTGTGTGGTAGAAGGCGGTCTCGAAGATAGCCTGGTCCTAAGCCATGTACGGCTTTAAAGGTGATAACCAACACCTTGAATTGTGTCCGGAGACCAATAGGTAGCCAGTGCAGCTCGTGGAGGATTGGTGTAGTGTGAGTGTACCTGGGTGCACCCACAACAGCTCGCGCAGCTGGCTGGACCAGCTGTAGTCTCCGAACACTCTTCAGGGGTAGCCCCATGTAGAGTGCATTGCAATAATCAAGCCATGAGGTAATAAGGGTATGAGTGACCGTGAGGAGAGCCTCCTGATCCAAGTAGGGTCGCAATTGGTGCACCAGGTGAACCTGTGCAAAGGTCCTCCTAGCTACAGCTGTCAGATGTTGGTCTAATCTCAGCTGTGAGTCTAGGAGGACACCCAAATTTTGAACCCGTTCTGAGGGGGTTAATTTCTCTCCCCCCAGGACCAAGGAAGGACAGTCGGTATAGTCTTTCAGAGGCAATATCCACAGCCACTCGGTCTTGTCAGGGTTGAGCTTGAGCCTGTTGATTCCCACCCAGACCCTCACATCGTCCAGGCACCGGCACATCACGTCTACTGCTACACTGAACTGACACGGAGTGGAGATGTATAACTGGGTGTCATCAGCATATTGCTGAAACCTCACCCCGTGTCGTCGGATGATATATACAGTATATAAGTGAATTGTATTATGACTAATATGTGTAATTGTAGTATTTGAATATTATGATATGAGGAATGAAATGGAAAGAAAGAAAAGAAATTTATATACCTAAAACTTTTTGAATAGTAATATTAATAATTGTAATAAATGAAATTAGCGAAAGTAATATTTATAGGCATAAGTGATTTATATTTAGATTAACAATAGTGAGTGTAATATGTGATTGATTTTTATAAGAGGAAGTTGGATAGTTGAAGAAGGAAAGGTGGATAAGAAAATATGAGGATAAAATTTTAAGAAGTGGAGTATATGGGAGACTAAAGGAAAATGGTTAATGGTATAATTAAAGGAAAGAGGAATGGGAAATATGATATGTAAAAGTGAATTGTATTATGATTAATATGTGTAACTGTAATGGAATAAGATGATAAGATGAATGAAAGGAAAAGAAGGGGAAAATGTTTGAGATATTTATGATTGTTATAAATGAGATTGGTGTAAGTAATCTCCATAGACATAAGCGACTTATATTTAGATCAACATATGTGGGTGTAATATCTGGATGAATGTTTTATAAGATGATGCTGGATAGGTGAAAAAAAAGTTGTGAAAATCAAGTTTAAAAAAATTATTGTTTATGAAGTTAAATGGAAAAGGTATTGAAAAGTAAATGGAATATTATTTTATTATAATAATTGATAAATTAGGAATTAAGATCGAAAGGACTGCTTTTAAAGGGTTTTAACTAGAAAAGGAAATAAGAAAGTTTTTGGGTAAGGGCAAATGGTGATATTGTTTAAATGTTAGAAAAGAAGTAGGAGGTAAATAAAATTAAAAAATATAGAGAAAGAATATTATGACAAAAATGGAAATATATAAAATTGTGTTTGGGGATTAACAGATTAATAGAGTTGGAAGGGACCTTGCAGGTCATCTAGTCCAACCCCCTGCCCAAAGCAGGAGACCCTACATCTGCCTCTACCTAGGATTGAACTCACAACCTCCTGATTGTGAGGCAAGAGCTCCACCTCTAGGCCACAGCAGCTGGATCATAAGCTGAATAAAAATTTTTACCCGATCAATACTCTGTTCAGAGAAAATACATTGTTTATATGTCTGTATGTGTGTTAAAAAAGAAAAAAAAAAGAAAATACTTTCCCCTACTCTGGGGTTGGGTGCTGTTTGAACACACAAGGTGGGGATACTTTCCTAAGAGCTCACAATTCAAGAATACCAATGTTAACTTGTGTTAGAACTCTGTTCAAACAATTGGGTATGCTAATATATGAACAAGCCACAAATCAATATTATGTGTATATTGCTTTAAGAACATTGTAGACTGATTACTATATAAAACAGCAAGAGAGCATGCTCTGTATGTGTATGTGATTGTGATTGTGATTGACTCTGTGTTGCATGTATTCCAGACTGCTGAATCTCTCTGCTACTTCACTGTTGAGTAATTGACTTAGTGTCTGTGAGGAATTACTTGAAGAGTTGCTGTGAAAAGACTAACTATCTGTGATAGTGTAGAGTTGAATGTTAGCTGTAATCTTTGTTTGTTAGTTAAACAAAGATAAGCAAGAAGAAGAAACTTCGCATTGACTGAACTAACTGTGTATGACTTGGACTTCCTATTGAACTTTGCTACTACTAGAAGTAAACTATTTTGTAAATACTAAACATATTCTGCTTATTGACTGAATAGCATTCATAACAAACTGCAACACTAAAACCACAATTACTATTTCGCTGTGTATGTGCTCAACAGCACAATAACTCCTTAACAACTTGGATTGCCAACAAAGTTCTGTCTGTGACAAAATAGAACACAAAATTGCTTTCTACTTTGAACTTGGGCATCTCCAACCAAGTTGCCTCTCCTTCCTTCCTTCCTTCCTTCCTTCCTTCCTTCCTTCCTTCCTTCCTTCCTTCCTTCCTTCCTTCCTTCCTTCCTTCCTTCCTTCCTTCCTTCCTTCCTTCCTTCCTCCTTTCCTCCCCTCTTTCCTTTTTTTTTAAAGCTGCCAGAGGCTCCGGACAGAGGCTTCCTATTTTGACCCCTCCTTTCTATCATTGCCTCTGCACCTGACGGACCTCTGTGTGGCTCTCAGTTTAACTCTCCTAGACCCCCCCCCGCACGTGTGTGTGTGTGTGTGTGTGTGTGTGTGTGTGTGTGTGTGTGTGCGTGCACGCAGGGGAGGCTCTCCCGCGCTGTGACATTGGGGACGAAAAGAACGGGAGAAGACAAGCTGGGATGGGAGCTTCTTGCAGCCTTCCCCAGGGCTGGGGGCGGGAGCTGGGGGTCATGGCATGATGTGATCGGCAGCAGGTTTGGGGAGGGGCTGTGCAGTCCACAGTAACTTGAACACACACCATTGAAGTGGTAATAGGTGAGAAAAAGAAATGAGTACTCCCCAAAAACAAGCTTTCGTTAGTTTGCAGCCTGCCATCGCAAAAGGTCTCTGTTTAGGGCACAGGACTGCAAAGGGGAGAGATCCCCCTGTGCACACGTGCGCACGTGCACGTGCGCACACACACACACACACAAACAAACCTGCACACGGGTCTGGGAAAAGGGAGGCAGAGCTGCCAGAGGCTCAGGGCAGACTCTTCCCTTTTTGATCCCTCCCCCATCGTTCCCTCTGTGCTTAACGGGCCTCTGCCTCCCTTCTCCCAGACATGTGTGTGTGTGTGTGTGTGTGTGTGTGTGTGTGTGTGTGTGTGTGTGCTTTTGCAATTGGAGGCTGCAAACTAACGAAAGCTGGTTTTTGCGAGTGCTTGTTTCTTTTTCTCTATTACCTATTACCACTTCAGTGGTGTGTGTTCAAGGTACTGCACACACAAACACATGCACAGGGGGTCTGGGAGAAGTGAGTGGAGAGCCAGCAGAGGCAATGATGAGGGAGGGACCAAAATGGGAAGCCTCTGTCCCAAGCCTCTGGGAGCTTAAACAAGTAAACTGTGGAGCAGCAGCTTCCAATTTTGTCACCCTTTGCTTCGTTGCCTCCACTGACTCCACGCCTGATGCTGAGAGGGAAGTTCTGCTTCTGCCCCCACCCGCCCGCATTGCCAGAAGTTGCACGTCACCACTGCTCTCCTGCTGTGTCTCCCCCCCCCACAACCTTGGCGATTGCCCATCGCACCTGGCAGGCGGAAGCCCCATGGCTAAATATCTCATTCCATCTCCTTCCCATCTCCTTCCTTCCTGTGCCCTGAGGAGGGGATGAGGGCAGGGGGAGAGATTGGCAGCGTGGCTTTCCCACATGGGGGCAGGGCGGTCCCAGTGAAAGGCCGCAAGTAGAGCATGGAGGCGCTGGTGTGGCTGTGGCACTGATCTGCAACCTGATGGCAGCCATCCAGGCTGGACCGCGACCAGCCTTAGATCCGTGGTGGCGCCTTGCCCCACCCTCTGGGCATGCACATAGGAAACGGCAAGGGCATAATGTCCTGGCTGAAACGAAGACCTCAGAATGCAATCCTCAGGGATGCCGGGCTCTGCGCACACTCGCCGCCTCCTGTGCGCACACCCAGGTGGTGGTGCCATGGATCTAAGGCTGGCCGCGGTCCAGCTTGGATGAACGCCACCAGGTTGCAGATCATTGCCCGGTTGGTCTGGGCCAGGCCGAGGCACCACTGGCCAGTCCTTCGCTGTTTTCAAGGCGGCCCTGCGGGCCGAATCTAACAACCTTGCAGGCTTGCCCACAGGCCTTGAGTTTGATACCCCTGCTGTATACCAATGGCTTTATCATGAGGTCAACCAAATCATCTTCCGATGGAAAATAAATTAAGTCTCCTACATTTTTTCACTGCTTCTCTGACATTACAATATTTTATGTCAACATGTTTGCTTCTGGTTTTAGTTTAGGAGATTTTGTGGGGCGGGGCATAATTGACATAAGAACTCTACACCAGTGTTGTTATATATGGGTACGTAAGTATGCAGAGTAGAGCTGAAAACGACTAGCACGCAGTGCGGGGAAACATTTACCTTTAAGTATGCAGTATGTATGTATGTATGTATGTATGTATGTATGTATGTATGTATGTGTGTATGTGTGTGTGTATGTATGTGTGTATGTATGTGTGTGTGTGTGTGTGTGTGTGTGTGTGTGTGTGTGTGTGTGTGTGTGTATGTATTTATGTATGTATGTATGTCCTTATAACAGTCACTTGCTTTTAAGATACAAACCCAGGATATATTTATTTATGACCTAGTCTTTCCGTCTAATTTTAATTTAAATTCATTCCTGTTATTTTGTATTTAAAATAAACTTTGGCATATCATATTTTTAATAAAGATATTTCTATGGTTATTGTAATTATTTAATGAGGGCCATGTAGAATGTTGCTTCGTGGTTATTTATCTTTTAATATGATTTTTAATATATCTCTGTAGTATGAGTACTTTAAACTTATCTTTGACATGCAGCCTTCTTTTCTTGGTTTCCAGCTGTATTGATTCTCCAAGTTTTTAGGTTGTCTTCATGTAAAAGCTATCTAGTTATAACTATAAAATATAAGAGGCTTGTCTCTGGAGGAAAACTTCACATTGCAGATAGAATATAATCCTTAACATTGTTTCCCCCTCTCTTTTCTGCTTTCAAATAGCTAGGGACAGTGGTGAGAACTCCCTTTGTTTCATGTAGTGTACATTGCAGTGAAAGAAAGTAACAAAGCAGAAAATGAAGAAAGACATAAAAGAAACTCAGCGCAAGGAGGTCAGATCCATCGTAGACTTAATGTTGCCTTCAAAGACATCTGGGACAGGTGGCAGTTCAAGACAATCAAAGAAGAAGCATCCATGAATGCCAAGATAAGGGATTTTCACAGAAAATCAGTGTCTCACTTTGCTGTAACTCTGCTAGAGAAGACTTCTGGGAACAGGTTACGGCTACTGTCAGTGATACATTGCTGATTTGAAAAGATTCAGTACAGAGATCCTTCGGTATCTACTTTCAGTTTTATATGGGAATGGGTTTTTCCAGACTGGCTATGGATCTTAATTCAAGTCAATTAAAACATTTATTATTTTCATTCATTCTACTTTTTTCCCTGTTTTTTCTCTCTCGATATTATCAGTAATATAAAAACCCAGTCATGGAAGCATTTTTGCCTCCTTTACTGCTTTTACAGCACTTTATTTTTGTTTTTGAGCATAGTTGACCAGTCATCATAGATTAACAGTAAACTCTCTTGTTCTCTAAACTGCAGTTCTTGGCATGATTTATATTTTTGTTCACTTTTTACACTTCCAGTTTTAATATTTTTTAGTGTTTTTGTATCGCAAATTCCATTTCTATATTGAACAGTGTGTTTTCTAGGTATCCAAAGAGTTAAAATATAAACATCATCATAATCATTATAATCATATCAACATACAAACATATATTAGATAATATCGATCATTATTAAAAAGTATACTATCTTCCATATTGACATCAATTATATAACCATAATAGTATTTACTAGTTTTTCTTTTCCATATAGTCCATATTTTCACATAAATCCACTCATCTAACCTCTGTATCTATCAACTAGCCATTTGTAAAAAAATTCCCAGGTCATAAAATATTCCGAGTCTTCTTTTTCTTTGATTTTTAGGGTTAACCTATTCATTTCTGCGCATTCCAGTATTTTTTTTATTATATTATCGTCAGTAGGGGTTTCTAAATTTTTTCAGAATTGTGCGTATAAAATCTTGCCTGCTGTTAAAATATGTAGAATTAAATATGTATTCCCTTTATTATAGTTTTCTGGTAACATGCCCAACAGGAATATCTCAGGTTTCAAGTCTATGTGTTGTTTTGTCATAGTTTCCAGCCATATGCGAATTTTCTTCCAATATTTTTTTGCTTTGGGACACGTCCACCACATATGATAATATGAACCTGGTATTTGGTTACTTTCCCAACGTTTAACAGATTTATCTTTGTACATATTCACTATTCTTGCAGGTGAAAAGTGCCATCTATAAAACATTTTATAGAGATTTTCTTTATACACTGTTGACATTGTGAGCTTGTAGTTTCTATCCCAGAATTTCTGCCACCTGTCCAATTCTATTGCATAGCCAAAGTTCTTAGGCCAAATTATCATGGTTTCTTTTACTTTTTTCTTCCTCCAATTTAATAGTTAATAAATAATTATATATACTCTTAATTAATTTTTCATCTGTTCCCATTAGAATCTGATCTAGCTCATTTAGTTCCTTATAAAACCCATACGCCTTCCTATCTTTTTCCTATCTGGATTATATCTGTAATTGTGGCCACCATGATAGGTCAATCCCTAATCTATTAAGTTCTTGTTTAGTTTTTAGTTCTCCCCTTTCATTTAGTATGTCCTTGTATCTTATGATTTTTTTCCATATTTATGACATTTGGGTGTATCAACGCCTCCATTGTAGATAACCAAACTGGTATTTTCAGATAATGTTGCTCTTTAATTTTGGTCCATACTAGCAGTAATGCCTTCCTAATATAATGCCTCTGGAAATAACTATGTATCTCACCCTTCTCATACCATAAAAAGACATGCCATCCCAGTTGCAGATCATGACCCTCCAGTGTTAATAATCTTGTATTCCTCAAATTAATCCACTCTTTTACCCATATAAGTGCCGATGCTTGGTAATATAGCTCCCAATCCGGAAGACCAAAACCTCCTCTACCTTTAACATTTTATAACATTTTTAATTTTATTCTCTCTTTTTATCTTGCCATACAAATTTTAATATCATTTTATTTAATTCTTCAAAATATCCCCCCTCCCAGCTTTATTGGGATTGTCTGAAACAGGTACAATAATCTCGGCAGGATATTCATCTTAATTATAGCTATTCTACCCAATAGGGACAATTGTAAGTTTTTCCAGTTTTCCAGGTCCGTTTAATTTGTGCTTTCAGTTTATCAGTTATCTTCTTTGAGAGATACACATCTTGCTGTTAGTTGAACTCCTAAATATTTAACTTTCTTTACAATTTGCATGTTCACCATTCTTGTAAATTCTCTCTTCTGTTTATCTGTAAAGTTTTTAACCAATATTTTCATTTTCTCTGTTTATTTTCAATCCTGCAACTGTACCGTATTCTTCTATCTTTGCAATTAATTTGGGTCCTGTTTCCTGTGGGTCTCAACCTTCCTAATGCCACGACCCTTTAATACAGTTCCTCATGTTGTGGTGACCCCCAACCATAAAATAATAAAATTATTAGGCAACTCAGGAATGGGTTCTAACTTACCTCGCTGCCGGTTTGCTTCCTCTTGTGCTGCGTGGCTGCGCCTTGTGGGCGTGTGGGTACTTTGCGCACGCATGCATGCGCAGTGCTGAAATTTTTTAAAAAAAATTGCCAAAAAAAGCCAAAAACAAGATGGCGATGCATGCGCAGTGCCGGAAATTCGCCTTCTGCGCATGCTCAGAAGTTACCATGGTACAGATTTAGTTTTTTTGCAGTAGTCTATTTGCATGTGGGTGGACCCGCCTGGAGACGGATAGAGGAGCAATGTCTTGGTTCCTAAGACCATCAGAAATATGTGTTTTCCGATAGTTTTAGGTAATCCCTGTGAAAGGGTCGTTCGACCCCCAAAGGGGTCGCGACCCACATGTTGAGAACCGCTGTTCTAGGATAAACACCAAATCATCAGCGAAGGCCTGTAACTTATACTCCTCCTCTTTTATTCTCATGCCTTTTATTTCACTATCTTGTCTAACGTTTCTGGCTAATACCTCTAAGGTTAATATAAATAACAATGGGGATAAAGGACAACCTTGCCTTGTACCTTTCGTTATATTAAAATTCTCAGTCATATCACTGTTTATAATCACCTTTGCTGTTTGTTTATGGTATAACATCTTAATCATATTGATAAATTTGGGGCTTCTGGATAAAGTCCATATGTTTTAGTTGTAAAAACATAAATTGCCAACTCAAATTGTCAAAAGCTTTCTGTGCATCAAGAAAGATCAGTGCCATCTGCTTTCCCGAATGTGTCTCATAGTATTCATGTATATTCAGAATCATCCACATTATTTTTAATTTGTCTCTTAGGTAAAAATCCATTCTGGTCTACATGTATAAAGAATATTTTCAATCTTTCTGCTATTATTGAGGCATAAATTTTATAGTCTACATTTAACAATGATATTGGTCTATAGTTTTTTATTTGTAATAAATCAAGAGTCTTCTTTAGCTATCAATGTTATAATTGCCTCCATCCATGTTTTAGGAATCTTTGCTTCAAACAATACTTCGTTGTAGACTTCAAACATAAATGGACCTAAGATATCTAGTAAGTATTTATAAAATTCTGCCGGTAGACCATCTGGTCCTGGTGTCTTGTTATTTTTTGCCTCTTAATTGCTTCTTTTAATTCCATCATTTTTATTCTTTCATTCAACATTGTCTTCACTTCTTCCGACACTTGGTATGTTGGCTTCTTTCATATACTGTTTTATTTTATCTTATATATGTTTTCTTTCTTGTATAGTTTTACATAAAATTCTTATATTATTTTTTTCTTATCTTCATTTTTGTGTCGGATTGTACCCATCTCATCTCGTAACTTTTGTATCAATTTCTTTTCTTTCTCTTTTTTAAGTCTGAATGCCAACCATCTTCCTAGTTTGTTTGCATTTTCAAAGAAGTTCTGTTTCGCTGCTTTAATTTGTGCCAATTCCTCTTTCTCTAGAATATTTAATTCATGTTTTACTAGTTCCATTTTCTTTTTACTATTTAGTTTTTGTGGGTCTTTCTGTAATTCCAGTTCAAAACTTTTATATTCTTCTTCTAATCCCTTTCGTCTTTTCTTTTTCTCCTTATTTTTCTTTCCTATATGGGAGATCGCTAATCCCCTAAAGTATGCTTTGGCAGTATCCCATACATTTTGCAAGGATGTCTTTCCATTTTTATTCTTTTAAAAAAAGAAATCCATTTTCTTCTCCATTTTTTGTATAAACTCTTTATCTTTCAATGCTGACTGTTTTAATGTCCATCTTGGTTTTCTTGTTTGTCCTTTCCATTTAACTTTTTTTGGATTATGGTCTGCCCAAATAATTGACTCCACTTCTACTTCTTGTATATTCTCTTGCAATTCCGATGACATCCATATCATGTCAATTCTCGACCATGATTTATGCATATTTGAATAGAAAGTATATTGTTTTTTCTCCGGTTTTAATTCCCTCCAGGCATCTTTAATTCCTATTTCATCTGTCATTTTAAAACAGGTCTTTGGTAAGGTTCTCCTAACTTTTTGGTTTGTTTTACTACTTTCATAGTCTAATTTTACATCAACAATTGCATTGAAATCTCCCACAATACAAATGTTATTATATTCTGTTTCTATAATTTTCTTATGTAGTTGTTCATAAGAAACGTCTTGCTTAGTATTTGGTGCATATATTACTGTTAATAGTGTCCGTTTATAATTTATCATTACTTCCACTATCAAAATTCTCCTCTCTTCATCTTTGTAAATTTGTTTTGATTCTATCCTTTGATGAAGAGGGTAACCCCTCTTTTTTCTGATGTGCAAATGAAGCGTATGGTTTCCCTATTTTAGGGTTTTCCAATAGTTTATAGTGGTCATTTTTAATATGTACTTCCTGGAGACAAATCTAAATTCAATTTTTTTAAATTTATTGAAAAAGTTTTTCCTTTTCACTGAAGAGTTCAATCTATTAACATTAAGTCACATTAAAATAATTTCTTCTTCCATCTTTTTACTTATAAATAGGTCTAGTTGTTCTAGTGGTTCTTGTTTCTCTCTGTTCTTTTACTCTAGCTTCTTCCTGTTCTGCTCTTTCTTTTTGCTCCCTTTCACTTTCTTTTAACTGTAATGGTTCCTCTCCAACTGCTACTTCTTGTCTCTTATCTGTTTTCTCTCTTTCCTCCTTCTCTTCCTCCATGCTGAAGTGTTGATCATCAAATTCAATTGCCTTGAATCTGTATAATCTGTATCTTTTTTCCTTGCCAAGTCACCAATAGGCCTTCAGGTATCAACCATCTAAAGCAGGGTTCTCCAACCTTTTGGACCTCAAGGACCACCAAACTCATAATTTTAAATCCCACGGACCACTGGGGGGGGGAGGCTCAGCCGCCTTTTGAGCCTACCTCTCTGTTTCTGCGAGGCCTCCGGGTGGGAGGCCTGAGAGAAAATGTCTGGTCCAGGCACATAGCCTGGAAACCTCTATTGTGTTCCTTCTCTCAAGAAGCTTGGTCAATCTGAATGAAGGAAAATGAAGACCGGCAGACTGACGGTGGCTTGCTGACGTTGGTGGGAAAGTCGGTCCCATATTCCAGAGCTATGATAGTCACAGGACTGGCACTTTGGTCATCCCGGAGCAACTTCTCCACCTGGGTGCACCGCCCGCAAGGGAGCTGCCTGCTCCCTGGCAGACCAGTGCACCTGGGTGGAGGAGCTGCTCCGAGATGACCAAAGGGCCAGTCCTTGGCTACAGCTCTGGAATATGGGACTGGCCCGTGGTCGGGCTGGAAATCTCAGCCATAGGGGGTGGCACGTGTAATGTGGAACTTTGCAGGTGCTGCAACGTGAAAAAAGGAGCGCAGCCCTCACTGGCCGGAACAAGATAATGGTGCTGTTGTGGAGGGGAGTGGTCCAAGAGGACCGAAGTGGCGGTGGCGATGGCTGGAAGATGTGGGAGCAAAGCGCTACTTGCATTTGTGCGACATCAGCATTCCACATTCGCCATGGTATGTTTGCATCAGCTGGTGGCCCCAAGGCACCCCTCATCTCCTGACGCTTGGGCTTGGAGCAGTAAACTGCGTTCAGGAAGCACTACAGCTTTTTTCCATTTTATCATTTCTTTCCTACATTACAGTACACTGTTCATAAATGTGCTATTTTAAATTTAATCAGCATCAACCTAGAATCTTAACCGGTGCACCATTATTATTTTTTGCACAACATAATCAAGGCAATGCAGCAAAGGAAACAAAGCTAACAAATCTCAGTTCCCCCGCTTCATGCTAAATTTCTTTTAAAAATTTATAGTCATTCCCATTTTAAATGCATAAGCATATTCGTGTTTGGGATTTATCCACCAATCCAATACAAAGAGAAGTCTTTAAAGCCCAGTGTTTCTTAATCTTTCTTTTTAGATCGCACAGGCAAAAAAAAGCAGGTTGGAAGCAAATGGAGGACTTGGGAAAGTAATGGTTGGTAGGGGAAATCAATGAGAAAAATGGAGATGTCCAGAAAGGGACAGCCGATGTAAATAATAATAATTTTTAAAAAACACAAAGGGGATTTGGGCAGCTAACTCTGGAAAACTCTTAATTTGGAAAGCGCCAGCTGGGAACAAAAAGAGGAAGAGGTGTTTTTTCCCCCCAGAAAGAGCCGCAGGGAAAAAAGGAGAAAGAGCCAGGTCGGAGACAAGCCTTTGTGCCGGGGGCAGAAGGATGGAAGGGGCGGTGAGGGCTTCATGGGGTCCCCCGATGGGGGATGGCCTGAAGTAGACGAAGAGCTCGGCTTGGCATATGAGAGCCGGTGTTGGGCTCAGATCTGCCAGCTGGAGGAGAGCTGCTGTGGGGGACTGATGAGGCAGCCTTGGGGTTTGGAGTGCTTGGGGTTTGGAGCGGTAAACCGCGTCCAGGAAGCACTATAGCAGTGAGAAGCAGCCGGAGTCAACCCTAGCTTTGCTGTCCAATGCGGACGCTAGATTGGCCCCTATGAAAAACCCTCAGAGGGCTGAAAAAAGTGATTTCTGATTGGTTCTCTCATTTATGACCGGTCCTTGCACTTATGACCATTGTCACATTTTTTTTGTTTTAACCCCTACCTTGTCACCGTGGTGAAGAGAAGCACCGCAGTTGTGACACAATGAGAGGATATTAACTGCAGAATTCAGAACCTATTGAACTACATGCCTTCCATTCTTTACCTACATTGTTCCTATTCTATTGGACTCCATAGGATTGAGGTTGTCAAACATTTGAATCACCACCATTTGCCTGTCTCTGAGATCAACACTGAGACAGTCAGAGAGCAGTGCCTCCCCCCTCACCTTTATTGAAAAGACAATGACATATCAGGATAATAATTACATATAAAACAAAACCAATGAAAAGTTAATAGTAAATCTTAACACATAAGCTGGTAATTATAACAATAATATAATAACAATAATTACAGTAGTATGACCAAAAAGAGTAAAGGAAAAGAAGTAACGTTTTTTCGAACCTTTGAGTCAGAATTGACTGCTGGCCACTTCCTGGATATGGTAAGTCCCTAGAATTGACTGCTGGCCACTGCCTCTTTGCTGACAACTTCAACTCCCAGAATTCTCTAGTTAGCCTATCTGGAAGGCATAGCTGGCTGGAGAATTTTGGAAGTTGAAGTCCACAAGTCTTAAAGGGAGGAGGAGGAGGCTGCGCGAGTGGGGAAGCTTAGAGGTTAAAGGAGGAGGGGAGAGGCGCTGAGAAAGTCAAAGCTGTCCCTCTCTCCTTCCCTCTTCTTCAGTTCTCCCCATCCCAGTCCCAAGCATCCTATCCACCTCATCCCCGCCCTTTCCAGCAGGTGCGGCTCTGCTTTTTGTAAAGAAAAGAAGAGAGGAGGAGAGGGGGAAAGTCCGGGACACTATAGAAGAAGCCTCATCGATCAGCCTCCGCATTAAACCCCATTAGTGAGAGGAAGTGCATTAGGAGCTTTTAAGTCCCTGGAAGTGTGGGCGGGAAGGGGCGGGGCCAGGCAGTAGTCGGTTTTACCAGTTCTGCGAACTGCGCAGAATCATAACAACAGCTTCTCCCGAACCTGTCCGAACCGGTAGAATCCCATCCCTGCTTCCAGCTCTATTCTACTCTAAAATTCTAACTTCTACTCACTGTTGGAAGAGTGAGAACCATGAAGGGACAGTTTCTCTTTTAATGAAAACTATTTAAAAAATAAGTAAAAGGACTTTGGTTTTCCATTTACTTTTAACTCCTTGTAAGCAGTTCATTATAAAATACTTTGATCTTACTCCCAGCTCCAAATATATGATAGAATAATTATTAAGCAGCAGCAACAACTACAACAAAGTTTATCCTACAGTGTTTCCCCGAAAATAAGACCCTGTCTTATATTTTTTTGAACCCTGAAATAAGCGCTTTGCTTTATTGCCATGCACTCAAAAGCCTGATTGGGCTTATTATCAGGGGATGTCTTATTTTGGGGGAAACAGGGTACTTCATCATAGTTCTTTAGATATAAACATATTATTAGTGCCAGATACATTTTCTTTAATTATCAGATTTTATCCATATTTAATTATTTTTTTTTCTTTCTCTTAATATATTGTTTTTTAACTTCAGGATTTCAGCAGAATTTGCTATAAATACTTAGATTTTTCTCTAACATATTGCACAGAATATCGCTGACCTATGATACGTTTCCAGACCTCTCAGACTGAACTCCTAGATGCCTCTTCCAGCCAGACTCCCATATGTCAGGCTTAATCCCATTTTCCATATTACTACCCCATTCAGCAACCTATAAATAAATAATTTACTTATTTATTTCACTTACATTTATCTCCCAATGAGTTGAGATAAAAAATGTCTCGGTGTATATGTGTTTTACAATTGTTCTTTACTGAACGAAAGAATCATATTCATAACTAACCCTCTTTTCAGTGGTGGTATTCAGCCGGTTCGCAGGATCTGTTAGGAGAAATTTGGCGTGGGTCGCCGAATCAGTAGCGACCTCTGGCTGGCCACACCCCCACGCACTTGCCGATCGCTCACCCTGGCCGCCCGCTCGATGCTCGCTTATCCCGCCCACCCACTCGATGCTCGCCCTGCTCACCCGCTCGATGTTCACCCCAGTCACTCCTAACCTCCTATGCGGCACACTGGGTCCTCACGGCTTGCCTTTCTAAGCTGCCTTCCGATGTGGCTGCGAGTCGTGCTAGCCCCCCACCATCCTCAGAGCTTGGCGGGGTCCCCCCACTATCCACATAGCTTGCCACCTCCCCACCATCCCCGGAGCTTGCTGCCCTCCATCGACCCTGGAGCTTGCCGGGGCCCCTCCACCATCCCCAGACCTCGCCTGGTTGGCTTTGCTGCTAGTGCAGCAATATCTCAAGTGTTCAGGCTGGCTGCGGCCTAGCTAGCTACTCCCCCATCTCTGGGCTCGCCTGGCTGGCTCTCCCTACCACGTGGCAGCCGCAGCATTGCTCTCTTCCTCTGCCTTCCTTCGCTGATCTCTGCTCCTCCTCTGCTCACCTAGACTAGGGTTGCCCTCTTTGGAGCCATTCCTGGGGAGCAAAGGGGCTGCAGACTTTCCATGCGTCTCCGCTGGCCCGAGTGCCCTGCTCTTCAGATCCCAATGGGGCCAGCGCCCGGCAGCAGCACAGTGTCTTCCCTGAGGGCTGCTTGCCATCAGCCTTACCTTCACGGGCAGCCACACGCTGGCTCTGTTGGGATCTGTGGGGACATGGTATTCAGGCCGGCGGAGGTGTGTGGAAGACCTAGAAGGCAAGGCCAACGATGGCGGTGGGGGAGGAAGACGTGCTTGGCCAAAAAGATGCCTCGGGGGGGACATGGCGAGGCTTGCTTGCCTTTTAGGCCTGGTGCACTTGGCTTCCACGGGATCTTTGGGCGACTGCCACCCGCTTGCGTCCCCTTCGCCTCAGGTCCCGCTGCCCGCATTTAGCCCATGATGGGGGACGCGCCGCTTCCGGGCCGGGCTGGCCAGCAGGTGGGCGGGAAGCCCTCGGAGACACTGTGCTGGGGGAAGACTGCTGTTCCACTGTGGTGCACATGTGCAGCCCCGGGACATCTGCCTGCCCTCACGGAGTGCTGCAGCCGCCCTTGAGTTCGCCTTTCACCCGCCGCCCACCACCCTGAGTCACCTTTCGACCGCTGCTGCCGTGGCTGGAGCTCACCATCAGGATCAGGAAGTTCTTGCTTTGCTCCCAGGGAAGGGCTTCGTTGTAGAGGGCTGTGTGGCCAGACTAGGCACTTTCTCTCGGGCCTCCCGCCTCGCATGTCTCGGGTGGGTCTCACTGTCCTAACCTTTGAAGGAGGAAAGGAAGGATGGCGGGAAGGGGGGGAGAGAGAGAGAAGAAAGAAAGAGAAAGAAAGAAGAAAGAGGAAGGGAGAAAGAAAGACAAGAAAGAAAGAAAGAAAGAAAGAAAGAAAGAAAGAAAGAAAGAAAGAAAGAAAGAAAGAGAAAGAGGCAAAGAAAGAAAGAGAAAGAGACAAAGAAAGGAAGGAAGGAAGGAAGGAAGGAAGGAAGGAAGGAAGGGGGAGAGAGAGAGTCAAGAAAGAAAGAGAAGGAAAGAAAGGATGGGAGGGAGAGAGAGAGAGAGAGAGAGAGAGAAGACGAAGGAAGGGCCACAAACCCTGGCACTAGACATGGCTTCAGAAGACGCTTTGAAAGTACAGCAATCTATATGGACCTTGGAGACCATATAGTCCAACTCCCTGTTCCAGCAGGAAACCCTATATCCTTTCCACCTATGGCACACAGCCTTCCCCAGGCTTCAAGACAGCCTCCGGAGCCTGTGGATGGCGAAAAACGGACCCAACGGGCCTACCGGAAGTTCGGAAATGAACTTCCAGTTGGGTCGTTGGGCCATTTTTCACCCTCCCCAGGCTTCGGGAGGCTTTCCTGAAGCCTGGGGAAGGTGAAAACAACCTCCCACCCGCCCTCCGGAAGACGAAAATCAGCTGGAATCCGTTTTTTGCCACCCACAGACTCTGGAGGCTTCAGTGAGCCCAGCGCACATGCGCGGGGGGGAGCATGGGGGGTTGTGCACACATGCGTGGGGCAGGGCATTGCATTATGGGTGTGGACACATGTGAGTGCGCTATCTCATGCGCACGCGTCCTTTTGGCACACGAGCAAAAAAAGGTTCGCCATCACTGTCTTATATTGTCTGGATTATTTTGGTGCCTCTAACAGAGAGGAAAATTGCTAGAAAGGAGAAAGAGTTTACTAGGACAAGGCTGCCATGCAGAGGAAGGCAGAGATAGTCCTTTACTTATGACCACAATTGAACCCAAAATTTTGGTTGCTAAGCAAGAGCGTTGTTAAGTAAGTTTTGCCACATTTCACTCAATCCATGACATCTCCTGGCTGTAACAGTCATGTGCACGCTAGGGAAGAACATCCGAAGGTGTGTGTAATGTTCTAATGTACAGACATTATAGTTAAATGTGTGGCAGAAAGTGGACTCTGGGTGTGTTTTTCCAAATGCAGTAAGTGAGGTTAAATATGTAAAGTTTTAGAAGAGGTGTGTGTGTGTGTGTGTGTGTGTGTGTGTGTGTGTGTGTGTGTGTACACACATACTGTATATATAGTAAATAATGTATATTTTTGTGTGTTATATAGTTGTATATACATTCTATACTATGTAATATGTATGTATACGTATGGCATATATACATAGGATTAAATAGTATATTTTGGATGTTCAGTAGTAGTAAATAAACAGACAGGGAAATTGTATCTCATTGAGGCCTTTGAAGCGAGGAGAGGCCAGGCAAGGCGCCCCTTGATGTGAGTTGTAATGTCCGAGAGCACCACTAGGAGGCTCCCAAAGGAGCGGGAAATACAGGCACTGTGATTGGTGGATGCTTGTTGTTCAGGGGGTATAAATAGAGAGCTGTAAGACAGAAGCTGCCTCCTGTCAGTTGTGTTCCTCTGTTAAATAAACGTTACGGTTAGAGTTCCTCACGTCTCGTCTTTTCCCTTCACGACACAATACTGGCGACGAGGAAGGTAGAACGCCACTCCACTCAGGAAAGGCTGCAGCGGACTGAAGGTGAGGCGAGTGCCTGTCAGTAAAAGACTTAATAATCACCACAGGAAGAATGGCCACGCAGCATACGTTTGCCCCATTTAATCCGCCTAGGGAGACATGGGCATCCTATGTAGCCCGATTCGAATGTTTCCTCATTGCTAATGAATTCACAGGGCTGTCTGGAGATAGAAAAAGGGCTTACTTTTTGGGCTTTTGCGGGACAGAAATGTTTGAAACAGCCCAAGCCCTGTTCGCCCCACGCTCCATTCATAGCATTCCATGGGAGGAGTTCATGGAGAAGCTGAAGGACCACTATGCCCCCCCTCCATCAAGATGTGCAAGGCGTTATGCCTTTTATCACAGGAATCAGAAGGAGGGGGAAACTGTGAATCAGTTTGTGGCTGCACTCCGTAGAGCCTCTCTCTATTGCGAGTTCCAGAATTTGGAGGATTACCTCCTAGACAGGCTTGTTTTTGGGGTGCGTGACAGCCGACTGAAGAGACGTCTCCTTGCCATGCATGGGCTCACGTTCTCAGTTGCCCTCGCTGAGGCGCGTGCGGCGGAGATGTCAAACCAGTCCCTCGCTGAAATGGAGGACACAGGCGCTACCGCACCTGCCACACACACCTCGGCTACTAACGCTATAGGAAGCCTACCTGAAGACCTTGAGCGGGCTTTAGCCATTGACGATGAAGTATGCCGCATAGCTGAGAACCAGAAGGATGCTAGTCCGAGGAATCGCCCCCCCATCCCGTTCACCTTGCAGGGGTTGCGGGGGGGATCACCTAAGAGCCCAATGTAAATTTCAAGACGCAATTTGCCGACGATGTGGCCGCAGGGGTCACCTCGCGAGGGTTTGCCGTTCCGGGGGGCCCCCAACGACTCCTACATATCGAGAGACAGCACCAGCCAAACAACGAAGACAGTCATGGGGGCCCCAAGCGAGAAGAGGGGGCTGCTACGCAATCTATCGCTCAACCGACATCAGCTCTAGCATCATCAAACAAAACCAGCTGTCCCCAAGTGAGAAATTTACTGTAATTGTATTGCTCGGCAATAAGCCATGCCCTATGGAAGTGGACACAGGTTCCGCTCTGTCCATCGTGTCGTGGAGCACGTTAAAGCGCATTTTCCCGAGAGCATCAAAGAAGCGCCTTGAGCCCTGCCCACTATTCCTTAGAGACTACCAGGGGTCTACCATTCCTATAATAGGCAAGGGAAAGTTCCCCGTTCAATTTAAAACATTTTCAGGCAAATTACCCCTTGTTATAGTGGATGGTCCCCTCACAAGCCTTTTGGGATTAGATTGGTTCCCTGCCCTCGGCCTCACATTGGAGGGCATTAATGCTGTCAAGGGGGAGGACGTAGGAGCAATGATGGCCGCAGAGTTCCCGACGGTTTTTGATGGCAAATAGGGAAAGTACACGGGCACCCCCGTATCATTCAGCCTTGATCCACTTGTAGCCCCAATCCGCCTCAAGCCGAGGAGAGTCCCCTTAGCGCTATTGCCCAAGGTGGATGCCGAGATAGACCGCCTTTTGCAGCAAGGAATATTAGAACCTGTAGATCAGGCGCGATGGGAAACACCTATCGTCACACCGGTCAAGCCTGACGGGTCTATTAGATTGTGCGCAGACTACAAGTGCACTGTGAACCGCGCTCTGCAGTCCCACGCTTACCCGGTACCCATCGTCCACCATCTGCTTCACTCCTTAGGGGGGGGAAACATTTTCGCAAAGTTAGACTTGTCACAGGCGTACCAACAACTGCCTGTGGACAATTTAGCTGCAGAGGCTCAGACCATCATTACTCAAAGGGGCGCCTTCCGCTGCCGCCGCCTGCAATTCGGTATTTGCACCGCCCCTGGGATCTTCCAAAGTCTCATGGAACGTCTTTTGCATGGAATTCCAGGGACGGTGCCATACTTTGATGATGTTTTGGTCACCGCTTCATCCCGATCTGAATTGCTGTCGCGAGTGCAAGCAGTACTGTCCAAATTTCAGTCAGTTGGCTTGAGAGTCAAACAGAACAAATGCGTTTTTGCAACACACAGTGTTGAGTTTCTAGGGTTCTTAGTTGATTCTAAGGGGATCCACCCCACAGCTAATAAAATCAAAGCTATAGTGGAAGCCCCTGCTCCAACATCTAGAATGGAACTGCAGGCATTCCTCGGCCTTTTAAATTTTTACGCGATTTTCCTGCCACACAAAGCAACTGTAGCGGAACCATTGCATAGACTACTGGACGCCCGGTCCCCGTGGCATTGGGGGGCCAGGGAGGCACAGGCATTCACTGCAGTCAAGCGTCTCCTCACATCGAATACAGTTTTAGCACAATACAGTACTAACTTACCGCTAGTCCTTGCATGCGATGCATCTCCCTACGGGGTGGGGGCTGTACTTAGCCATCGCTTACCTAATGGGGAGGAGGCCCCCATTGTTTTTTTTCCCCGCACCCTAGCTGGCCCTGAGCGTAATTACGGCCAAATTGATAAAGAAGCTTTAGCGCTGATAGCGGGGGTGCGCAGATTCCATCATTACATTTATGGCCGTACCTTTGATCTCGTAACTGACCATCAGCCACTCCTGGGGTTATTAGCTGGCAACCGTCCTACTCCTCAGATTCTTTCGCCTAGAATGACTCGATGGACCGTGTTCCTCGCCAACTATGACTACAGGTTGATCTACCGACCTGGACGCCACATCTCCCATGCCGATGCCCTCAGTCGCTGCCCCCTACCTATCTTACTTGAAGATCCAGCCCCAGCATCAACAGTACTGCACATCAGCAACATCAACCTACAGATCTCCGCTGCTGACATCGCCCTGGCCACGGCACGTGATCATCTTTTGTCTAAAGTCATGACTTGGGTTTTGAGGGGGTGGCCTGTGGACACAGTGGCTGTCGAGTTTGCACCATTCATAGCGCGCCGGTTTGAACTTTCTGTGATGCGGGGATGTTTATTGTGGGGGGAGCGGGTGATAATTCCACAACAATTTAGGAGACAGACCCTGGATCTTTTGCATCGGGGTCACCCCGGCATCGTCCGTATGAAGGCTTTGGCCAGGGGATATGTCTGGTGGCCGGGGCTTGACAGGGACATAGAACACCGAGTATCCATTTGCTCCCCTTGCCAGGAAAACCGTGCAGCCCCACCAAAGGCCACACCGCAGAAGTGGGAAACTCCTGCTAGCCCGTGGTCACGTATTCACGTGGATTTTGCGGGCCCGGTTAGGGGCCAAATGTTCTTAGTGGTAGTTGATGCATTCTCCAAATGGCTGGAGGTCCGTTTAATGTCCACCACCACCTCAGATGCATTAATTAGATGTTTGGAGTCGTTATTTGCGACGCATGGCTATCCAGATGTATTAATCTCGGATAATGGTCCTCAATTAACATCCACAAGGTTTGAGGGTTATCTGGCGGGTTTAGGAATCAGACATGGGTTGATTGCGCCATGGCACCCAGCGGGAAACGGGATGGCCGAACGCATGGTCCGCACAACAAAGGAGACCCTCACAAAGTTAGGCCCAGGGGATTGGCAAACGAAAATAGCAGAATTGCTCCTCACACAGCACACCACCCCGTGTGTAGCCACCAATAAGACGCCCGCAGAATTGCTCATGGGCAGGCGGCTACGAACCACACTTGACCGCCTGCATCCCCAATACTCAACGGAAAAACCTCTCGATTCGGCCCGACCAGGTCGTTCGTTCCAGATTGGGAGCCCAGTGTATGCCCGTAATTACTCAGGTAGTCCTCTATGGGTCCCCGGGGTGGTCGTGGCTATTTGCGGGCCCTGCTCATATAGAATCTTGTTAGAGAATGGCCAGGAGTGGCACCGCCACCTCGACCAAATTCGGTCCCGTTGGGGGGAATTGGCTGACTCCAGCCCCGTACCTGTCACTGACAATGACCCACCTGAGGAGGAAGGGAGTCATGCCAAAGAGTCTGTACCGCAACCAGGGAGTCAGTCCCATGCCGCAAACTTACCTGATTCTGACACTGGGAACGACGGGGAGCACTCGCTAGCCCCAGCGATGGATCTGGACCAGCCACCTGTCAGCGGGGGGCCGGAGGGTTGCCCTACCGGAGTCCTAAGAGAGCTGAGAAGGTCTAGTCGTATTAGAAGGCGTCCGGCGTACCTAGCGGATTACTCATGCTCCAATTTAGGGGGAAGGGGTGTAATGTCCGAGAGCACCACTAGGAGGCTCCCAAAGGAGCGGGAAATACAGGCACTGTGATTGGTGGATGCTTGTTGTTCAGGGGGTATAAATAGAGAGCTGTAAGACAGAAGCTGCCTCCTGTCAGTTGTGTTCCTCTGTTAAATAAACGTTACGGTTAGAGTTCCTCACGTCTCGTCTTTTCCCTTCACGACACAATATGAGTGACATAAAGTTGGCCACGCCCACTCAGTCACATGACCAACCAGCCAGGCCCACCCAGTCACATGACCACCAAGTCACGCCCACCCAGTCACACGACTGCCCAGTCACACCTGCCCAGTCACATGGCCACCAAGCCACATCCACTCAGTCACATGGCCACCAAGCCACGTCCACAGAACCAGTAGTAAAAAAAATTTGAATCCCACCACTGCTTCTGTTAATATGTCATATTGTACCTTGTATTATAACTTGTATGAAACGTTGTAAGAAATTGCATCCTTTTTCAGGGGCCATACAAATTTGTTTTGGATCATTCAAGTTTGCTGCAGGTATACAGGTATGTGTACCAGGGATGGGTTCCTGCCGGTACGCTCTTACCTGTTTTTTGCCGCAGAACCGAAGAAGGCGGTGGCGTTCACGGTGTGGAACTTCCCCCGCCCGCCTAGACGCCGCCATTTGCGTTCTTTTGCCCTCTGCGCATGCGCAAAGCGTTCTGCTTGCGCAGAGGGCAAAAGAACGCAAATGCTGGCGTCCAGGCGGGCGGGGGAAAGCGGGCAGGGGAAGCCCCGCGCCACGAACGCCACCGCCTTCTTCGGTTTTGCGGCGAAAAACAGGTAAGAGCGTACCGGCAGGAACCCACCCCTGATGTGTACCTGTATAATCTGACTATAATGTGAGATATGTAAAGATGTTTTGAGCATTCTTTAGCATTGATCTTTTTTGTAATGGAATATATATTGATAATTCTCAGTCCCTTGGCTGTGTTTTCTTTCCTTGATTATAAACTACATCTAGTTGATATAGAATAGAATATAATTCTTTATTGGCCAAGTGTGATTGGACACACAAGGAATTTGTCTTTGGTGCATATGCTCTCAGTGTACATAAAAGAAAAGATACATTTGTCAAGAATCATGAGGTACAACACTTAATGATTGTCATAGGATACAAATAAGCAATCAGGAAACAATCAATATTAATATAAATCGTAAGGATACAAGCAACAAGTTACAGTCATACAGTCATAAGTGGGAGGAGATGGGTGATAGGAACAATGAGAAGACTAATAGTAATAATAATGCAGCCTTAGTGAATAGTTTGACAGTGGTGAGGGAATTATTTGTTTAGTAGCGTGATGGCGTTCGGGAAAAAACTGTTCTTGTGTCCAGTTGTCTTGGTGTGCAATGCTCTATAGCAGGGGTCGGCAACCTTAAACACTCAAAGAGCCGTTTGGACCCGTTTCCCACAGAAAAGAAAACACCGGGAGCCACAAAACTCTTTTGACATATAAAATGAAGATAACACTGCATATATCGTTTTTACCTTTATGCTCTGTATTAAAACTATAGTGTGTTGCATTTATGAAATCAATGACCTGCTACAGAGAAAACACATTTTTATTTCTGCAGGCAAAAAAAAAAACATTTTGAACTCCGAAAAAAAAGTTGGGTCGAAAAGCTCAATAAATCACGTGCTGGCGGGTGTCACACATTGGTGATTGTGACGCATATTTTGAGCGACAGGGAGCCGCAGAAGAGGGATGAAAGAGCCACATGCGGCTCCAGAGCCGCAGGTTGCAGACCCCTGCTCTATAGCGTCGTTTTGAGGGTAGGAGTTGAAACAATTTATGCCCAGGATGCAAGGGATCAGTAAATATTTTCACGGCCCTTTTTTTGACTCGTGCAGTGTACAGGTCCTCAATAGAAGGCAGTTGGCAGTAATCGTTTTTTCTGCAGTTCTGATTATCCTCTGAAGTCTGTCTGTCTTGTTGGGTTGCAGAACCGAACCAGACAGTTATAGAGATGCAGATGACAGACTCAAGAATTCCTCTGTAGAACTGTATCAGCAGCTCCTTGGGCAGTTTGAGCTTTCTGAGTTGGCGCAGAAAGAATATTCTTTGTTGTGCTTTTTTGATGATGTTTTTGATGTTAGGTGTCCATTTTAGATCTTGCAATATGGTAGAACCTAGAAATTTGAAGGTCTCTACTATTGATACTGTGTTGTCTAGTATTGTAAGAGGTAGTAGAATAGGAGGGTTTCTCCTAAAGTCTACCATCATTTCTACAGTTTTGAGTGTATTCAGTTCCAGATTGTTCCGGTCGCACCACGAGGCTAGTTGATCAACCTCCCGTCTGTATGCAGTTTCATCATCTATACCATCTATATATCTATACCATCATCTCTGCAGTTTTGTTGCTAGCAATATTTTCTAGGGCCCATTTCACTTCATCCATGAATCCAGAAACATTATTTGGAGATGCTATGGAATACATTATGAAGCTTTAAAGTTAAAAAAAATTTTTTTTTGCATTCTTGGGTTTTATTTCTCTAGATCTCTGCCTCTCACTAGTTTTGTTTTATCTTCTGCTAGTCCGGTTGGTAGTGTTCTTCAGCAAATAATTCCTTTGTCTAATCCAAGTATCCTTCATTGTCCACAATGAGCCAAAATATAGATTCCTTTGTCTCTGATGTCTTCATTTTCTTTCTAGCCAGTTATTGTAGCATGTATAATTTTTATCATGGGTGGTACATGTGTCAAGGAGGGTGATAAATGAGACAAATATTTCTAGGGCATCAGAAGAATTGTCTTGGCTTTTATATTCCTCAGATGAATGGGGGGAGAAACAGACAGAGAAGAGAGAATAAATATTTCTGGTTCTCTCCTGCCAAATTCCTGGTCATTTGTTGTCTGGAAATGTTCTATCTACTGGTTTCCTAAATTCCTCCTGTGGAGGTTTCCTCAACCAAAAGCAATGGGCACCCTTCAGGAAATATTCAGTAACAATCAATAAGCAGAAGTTCCTTTTTGTGTTTTCTTCTCTCTTCTGCTTTTTTTCTTTTCTTCAGTCAGACTTGCTTATCAGGCTCCTATTTGCCAAGTCAGTGATACAATTATTTGAGATAGCTGTCTATATTAATTGAGATACCAGGGTTAGCATAAATAGAATGTTTTACTATTGAAATTAATGTACTTACTTACATGTTTTATAACCTAAGTTTCCGTCACAAATACATTATGTGAGGATGCAATTCTTACTATAAATACTATGATCTTTAATAAAAGTATTTTGTAAAATTTAATCTACATCTATAGATTATTTTACATTAGAAATAATGAGGTTAAAATCATTAACTTGGTCTTTATTGTTTGTTCTTAGCTTTGGTCTATTGATTGTAATAATACTTGAAAATGCAAATACTATAAAATTCTATTCACATATCTTAACCAACTTCAATTTTTTATATTTATATCAAGTCTATTGCTTATCTCCTGGGAATTTGGAAGTGCCTACCAAGTTATCTTCTCAGGAATAACTTTTCATTGTATAGTTTAGGCTAAGAGAGTGAAAATGGCGTAGAGATACAAAGGACAATTTTTGGGAAAGTTTAGAGCTGAGTAGACCATGGTTCAAATCTCCATTCTGCTATGAAGTTTGCTGAATGACTTTGGCTCATTCATTGTATGATTTCATGTAAGATAAAGTATGAAGAAATACAGTGTGTTCTGCTTTGAATTAATTGATAAAAAGCAAATTAAAAATTAAATAAATAGGCATTAATCCTACATTACTGGTTAATAAATCTTATAAAATAATGATAACATGTAACCATTTAACTAACAATCTTCTTCATGCAGAAATCTAAAAATCAAAACTCCATATAATATTAATGATAAAAGTAGAAGAATTGTAACTTTCATTACACAGACATTTAAGAGATACGCAGGAATTTTTTTTGCATCAGTTTTTGTATATGCATTTGGATTTTGTTTTGTTGAAAGTATATATGTTTTGTTAAAAGCCTGCTTTCAAAAGTTGAGGGAGAAAATGAATTATTAATGTGGTTAACAATAAATATTTAACTGCTTGGAAAATGTAAAGTTTTGGTGATATTAAATTACTCATAGAGAATTGGTGGAATTGGAGTAGGAAGCAACAGTGTATTTCAGCTGATCTGTAGTTCTCTCGATATAGGGAAAAACATTTCCCATGATAGCTTGCTAAACTACGAATTTGGAATATTTTAATTTAATTCTGGTTAGGACAGAGACCAGACTATAGATACAAAGCCAGTTTGGGACAATCACTCTCACTCAGCTCTAGGATAAAGTGACCAGATTTTTTTTTCTTCAAGCGGGACACCATTGACGGGGGTGGGTTTCTCCATTTGAGTTTTGCCCTCTGCGCATGCGCAGAACGCTGCGCATGCGCAGAGGGCAAAACAGCAAATGTCGGCGTCCAGGTGAGGTGGGGGGAGGGGGGGAGGCGGGAGGGCGCTTGGATGCCTGCAGCTCGCGACAGGTAAGCTGCCGGCGGCCTCCTTTCCCTGTCTCCCGCCTCCCGTTCGTTGCTTGCCAGCCCGGCCGAAGGGAAGGCGGGAGGCGAGGAAAGTCCTCCCGAAAGGAGGGGAGGCTTCGGGAGCCCGCCTCCCTTTCGGCCCGAAAGGGAGACGGGCTCCCGAAGCCTCCCCTCCTTTCGGGAGGACTTTCCTCGCCTCCCGCCTTCCCTTCGGCCGGGCTGGCTCGCCTCCCCTCCTTTTGGGAGGCCTTTCCTCGCCTCCCGCCTTCCCTTCGGCTGGGCTGGCAAGCAACGAACGGGAGGCGGGAGACGGGGAAAGGAGGCCGCCGGCAGCTTACCTGCTCCAAGCATCCAAGCGCCGCGGTCTCCCGGTCGCCCGCCCGGCCCCAGGGCAACGGCGGCAGCGAGGCGACGGGGGGAAGAAAGGGGAGGGGGACAAGGAAGGGCTGTTTGCGCCGCTCGTAAGCGGCGACGGCTCCTCATCCCTCACCCCTCCCAACCGCAGCGGCGCCTCCGAGGGCGGGGCTAGGGATGGGGCGGGGGAAGGAGAGGAGGAGCAGCCTCCCTTCCCCCTCCCCCCAGCTTCCAGCGCCCGCCCGCCGCCAACGCCGGCCCGAGCTGAGAGGCCTGCTGCCTTTCAGGCCGATTTTTTGAAAGAATGCCCTAGTCGGGCATTGTTTTAAAAAATCGGGACTTTTTAAGAGGGCAGGCGGGACGCGGGACAAATGGCGAAAAAGCAGGTGTGTCCCGCCAAAATCGGGACGTCTGGTCACCTTACTCTAGGAAGGAAGCAGTGGAAAACTACTTCTGAAAATCCTTGCCAAAAAAAACCTGTAGGGGCTTGTCTAGACAATTGCCAGCAGCCAACATAGGAACCAAAAAACCTAAACAGAAGAAGGACCCAAAAAAACCTAAACAGAAGAACAAAAAACAGCTCTTCAAATGTTGTTCTACCTAAATCCAAATAGCTTTCTCAATACAGTTTTCTTCCTGTGTGCCATAAGAATTCTGGAAGGCATAAATAAATGATATTCCAATAAGTGACCTCTATGCCAATAGAATAGTAACTTTCACCATTTATTATGAACTTCAAATTGGCCTTTGTTCAGTTTTAGATTGCAGCCTAAGTCTTCCAGTATTGTTTAGAAACACCTTTCCCTTGCACATTAGTTGAAGCATATAATTTTGAAATTAATTATACTTAACAAAACTAATTTTGATATTGTAAACATTGCAATTTAGACAATGGGTGTTCTTAAATATAGTTATTACAAAAACAGGGAATAATTGGTGGAAACTAGTATGTTAATAATCAGAATTTCTTTAATTTCTAAAGTATTGCCAAAATTGCATTTTAATATATTTATTGTACAATTGTATATTTACAGTGTCTTGTTTTTATTTTAGATTCAGCCCCTGCTTTGAATTCTTTAAAATACTGTAAGTAAATTTTTTATTTTTTATTTGATTCATTAGCATTAAAAGTCATTTGAAATTATCTGTTACTATAATATATATTTATTCCCAATTAATATATCATATTTTTAAACAGCAATGTACCAGGAAATAATTTCTAGGTTGTTTTAAATTTAAGTTCTTCAAATCTATGTCTGAGAAATCTCCCTATTTCTAATATCTTTTAGAAGCCAATTTAGGTTAAATTTCAGTACTAGCTGAATTTAATTTAATTTAATTTGAAATTAAAATTTAGAGGTAACATGTTTACAAGAGTTTACAAGTGGGTGGCATTTGAAATAAATTAATCACTGATGATACCTTCTGGAGAGGCTGTATGAGATCGACCACATACATTCATACAAGATATAACTCCATTTAAAATAATCACAGCCCATTATTGAGTTGAGAATGACCCCTGTTTCAAACGCTGGAGAGCTGCTGCCAGTCACAAAAGATGCTATTTGCTGAGACTGCTTTAAACATATTAAACAGTTTCAGAGATTCGAAGGGTGCCTGTGACTGGAAGTCACTTGCATGTCCTAAAATCTTTAAGGCTACTGTATAAGAATGCGGCCACTGATTCAGCCTGAATTGTTTTCTCTAACTGCATCTCTCTACCTTATATATAAGTATTCATACTGGTTTAATAATATGTGTTAATATGATGGAATAATTAAAACTAATAAGGATAAATTATTAATATAAATGCAAGAAAAGAAAACATGATGACATGATTTGATTTGGATATATAAATTTAAAATTAAACTTAAGAAGAATTGGTTTTTCTTTTAACATACATTAAGAAGGACACAAAATAATGTAAGATTTAATTACATTGAAAAGATTATTATTTTTTAAATATAAATGTATTTAATGACTTAAATTATAAGATTTCTTGATTCAATAATTTAGGAAACTGCATAACAGCAACTACATAAATCTCCCTTGCTTAAAATGATATTCATTTTTGTGCAGTGTTACTCTTAATAGTTCATTAAATATTACTATTTATTATAATTTAATACTGGCAAAACTTTAAAAATCATAAAATGGCACTTTTGTTTTTGTTTAAACAGATAGTGGCAAAAAATAATACTAGGAACATGAACAAAATAGGAAAAATGACTAAATAATGTATCTATTAATTTTTTCTGCATGATATTTGAGTTGTAGATTTACCCCTGGATATTTTAGGAAATAACAGTTTCACACTGTTCCATTCATTTAAAAAAAAATCCTGGCAGGTTTCCAAGTTCCTGTGAGCATATGCTGATTTTTTTACTTTATTTTCTTTCTTTCCTTGACTATATATTTTCTGAATGTGTAACCTCCCATATTTATAAGTTACTTACTGTAATTCAGTAGAGATTTTAAGCAATATCCTTCACTCTTATAACTTTCTATCTCATTGACTCCAGTTTTAATGATTTGTAAAAATCACAATTTGTTTTCACTTGTTTTTGTTATTGTCTGCGGCCTTTTATATGGTATCTTCTGTTACTAAGGACCATATATATGATTTATTTATTTATTTTATTTAAATCAATTTCTATGCCGCCCAACTCCCAAGGGACTCTGGGCAGCTCACAACAGAAGAACAAACATAAAAATTAATACAAAAAACATCTAAAAACAGTTTAAAAACAATTTGCAATTTAAAACAGTTTCAATCATCCATACATTCATGGCCAGACCTCGCAGATCACCATCACAAGATCAATGGCCCCAGGCCTGTCGGAAAAGCCAGGTTTTTACCGCTTTCCGGAAGGCCAATAAGATGGGGGCAGTGTGGATCTCAGGAGGTAATTGATTCCAGAGAGCCGGGGCAGCCACAGAGAAGGCCCTCCCTCGCGGACCCGCCAGCCAACACTGTTTAGCTGACGGGACCCAAAGAAGACCAACTCTGTGGGATCTCACTGGTTGCTGGGAGGTATGTGGTAGAAGGAGGTCTCGAAGATAATCTGTCCCTGAGCCATATAGGGCTTTAAAGGTAATGACCAACACCTTGAATTGTGTCCAGAGACCAATAGGGAGCCAGTGCAGCTCGCAAAGGATTGATGTAGTGTGGGTATATCTATGTGCACCCACAACAGTTCGCGCAGTTGCATTCTGGACCAACTGTAGTCTCCGAACACTTCAGGGGTAGCCCCATGTAGAGCGCGTTGCAATAATCAAGCCGTGAGGTGATAAGTGCATGGGTGACTGTGAGAAGAGCCTCCTGATCCAAGTAGGGTCGCAATTGGTGCACAGGTGAACCTGTGCAAAGGTCCCCCTAGCTACAGCTGTAAAACGTTGGTCTAATCATAGCTGTGAGTCTAAGAGGACACCCAAATTGTGAACCCGTTCTGAGGGGAGCAATTTCTCTCCCCCCAGAACCAAGGTGGGCAGTCGACGTAGTCTTTTGGAGGCAATACCCACAGCCACTTGGTCTTGTCAGGGTTAAGTCTGAGCCTGTTGACTCCCATCCAGACCCTCACAGCCTCTAGGCACCGGCACATCACATCCACTGCTTCACTGAACTGACACTGGGTGGAGATACTGTATATAGCTGGGTATCATCAGCATATTACTGAAACCTCACCCCGTGCCGTCAGATGATCTCAGCCAGTGGTTTCATGTAGATGTTAAATAGGAGGGGAGAGAGGACAGAGCCCTGAGTCCTATGGGATTGGGCGGCATATAAGAACTTTAAATTAAATTAAATTAAATTAAGAGTAACACTGCACAAGTCCTGAGTCCTGAGGCACCTCGCAAATGAGGGGTCTAGGGGTCGACCTCTGCCCTCCTGCCAACACTGACTGCGACCGACCAGAGAGATAGGAGGAGAACCACCATAACACGGTGCCTCCCACTCCCCTTAGTTGCCGCAGAAGGATACCATGGTCAATGGCATCGAAAGCTGCTGAGAGGTCAAGTAGCACCAGGATAGAGGAATGACCCCTATCTCGGGCTCGCCAGAGATCACCCATCAGAGTGACCAAAACAGTTTCTGTGCTGTAGCCAGGCCTGAAGCCCGATTGAAAAGGTTCTAGATAATCCGTTTCATCCAATAACCGTAGGAGCTGTAGCGCCACCACTTTCTCTACAACCTTTCCCACAAAGGGTAGGTTGGAGACTGGACAAAAGTTCTTTAATTCTGCTGGATCCAGGGAAAGCTTCTTGAGGAGGGGCCTCACAACCGCTTCCTTTAATGGTTGCAGGAAGGACCCATCCCTCAAGGAGGCGTTAACCAAAGCCTGGAGCCAGCCTCGTGTCACCTCCCTGCTGGCCGAAACCAGCGAGGAGGGGCACGGGTCCAACAAACAAGTGGAGGAACTCATCACTCCCACAGCTTTGTCCACTTCCTCAGGGGTCATGGGCTCAAATTCATCCCACACAATAGGACTAAGACCTGCCCCTGTCATCTCGGTCGGAATTGCCCAATCAGAGTCCAGGTCCATCCGAATCAGAGCGACTTTATCCGACAGAAACTGCACAAATTCCTCAGCCCTGTAAGGGCTCCCGGTTCCCTCTACATTGAGGAGGGAACGAGTCACCCTAAAAAGGGTGGCTGGGCGCGAATCGGCAGATGCAATAAGTGCGGAAAAATGCGAACATTTTGCCACCCGTATCGCCACTAGATAAATCCTAATAAAGGCTCTTAGAAGTGTTCGGTCGGACTCAGAGTTACTGGACCTCCAGCGTCGCTCTAGACATCTCTTGTGGCGTTTCATCCCCCAGAGCTCCTCAATAAACCAAGGAGCTTTCCTGGGTCCACCGCCACGGAGAGGTTGCAGAGGCGCAATCTGGTCCAGTGCCCCAGATGCCGCCCTATTCCAGGCAACCACCAGGGACGCAGCCGGATTGTGGACAAGGGTGTCAGGTATTTCCCCAAGCTCCTTCCGGAACCCTTCAGGGTCCATTAGGCGTCTGGGGCGGAACCACTTAATCGGCTCCGCCTCCCTGCGATGGAGGAGTGGTGCCTTAAAGTCTAACCTCAGCAGGAAATGATCTGACCACGACAACGGAAAAACATCTATACCCCTTAATTCCAGATCATATCTCCACTGCCCCGAGAGGAACACTAGGTCAAGTGTGTGTCCTCCCCTATGGGTCGGACCCTGAACTACTTGGGACAGGTCCATGGTTGCCATGGAAGCCATGAACTTCTGAGGATTCGCCAAGTGATGGCAAGTTGAAGTCCCCCAGTACCATAAGCCTGGGGAACTCCACCGCCAACCCAGCTGCTGCCTCTAGCAGGACAGGCAGGGTTGTTGTAACGCAGCTGGGAGGCAGGTACGTATAAGTTAGGATGTAATATATATGGAAATATCACATTTTAATGGGAAGAACAATTTAATCTAAATTATATTTTTATTTATTATATTTTTATCTGTATTAATACTTTTGAATCATATGCAGTATAGGTTGCATGTCAGCATAAACACTGATTGCTGGGAAGTGGCAATGAAGGGGAGAACCTGCTTTTCAGGCCAGGTTTATGAACCTCCTAAATACATCTGTTCTATATTATAGAGAATGAGTCTGCCTCTTTTAATTTTTATTAGTGATATGCAACTCTGAATGTAAAAGCAGAAAGATATTTTGCCATGGACATAGAACTTATCAGCAATTTGTTAAAGCAAACACACCTGATCTTAGGAAAGATATGGCTGCTATGTATATTTGCTTTGCTCTACCACTTAAATATGCAGAGACTGTTCCAGATAATTTCTATATAGCAGTCATAGATTATAGATAATCACAAAAACACAGAGATATATATGTACATTGGCTTTCAATCTATTTTTTGCTTTAGTTTGGTCTGGTCTTTATTTTCAAGCCAAATCTAATGCATTGTCTACTGCCACATTTGATTTAACTCTGATGTTTCATTTTTAGACTGTAGTTTTTATTTAAAATTTATATTATTTTATGCAACCTTAAGTAGTACAGCAGTACAGAAATCCCCTAAACAAATAATACATTTTATATATTTAAAGTGCTGGCCTTCAACTATATTAGTAATCATTACGACATATTTAAAATGGAAATAGGTCATTATGCCACTGTTGAAAGTTTTAGCCTAAGAAATCAGATGAATGAAGATTATATTAAATTTTATATTACATTCTGGACATAGTAGTAAGAATCTTTTGATTCATAGTTCAGAAAATAAAGTCTTGGATTATGTTATCTTCTCTTTACATAATACATTTCTTTCAAATGTATCTGATATTCTTAAAAAGAGTGAGATAACTACTACCAACACCTTAAAAATCCTGATTATGTGAAAAGGTACTGAGAAACTTTCAAATATTAATTACTCATTTTTTGGTAAAATTTTATAAAAAACTAATATCTTTTATTAATTGTCCAGAGCAAATTATCACATTCTGACGCTATACAACTATGCAAGTAGATTATTTATGTAGGAATTCTGACTTTAAGATGCGGACCCTGTTATGACTGTCTTCTTACACTGAGATTGCAACCCAGAACTTTTTAGCTATAGGATAATCAATACATTTTATAAACAAGGCAAAACGTTTGTTTAATGTTATCTAGGAACTTTACATTAACCATGCATCTTAAGTAGTTTCTAAATCAATCTTGTTTTACATTGTTTGTATACTAATATAAGGCCAGTGTAAAAATACAAATTTTTCTGCTTCTTGTCATCTTGTCTTTATAAATGTATACTTTCAATAAAAGAGAGAAAAATGTATGTCTGTTAAACATTTACCAATGTTTAAAGGACAAATATTCAACAATATACTCACTTGCAACCAGAGGTCAGTCTTTGGATTAGCCAGAATGTAAATTCCAATAGATTTGATGGAAGAAGGTGTTACTCCAAGATAAGCAGTGACTCATTGTTTTGATTTAATAGTAATAGCAGAATAACAGAGTTGTAAAGGTCTTCTAATCCAGTCCCCTATTCAAACAGGAGACCCTATACCATTTCAGACAAATGACTCTCCAAGTCTCTTTTTCAAAGAGTAATGGAGCACCAACAACTTCTGAAGGCAAGCTGTTCCACTGATTAATTGTTCTCACTGCCAGGATATTTCTTCTTTGTTCTAGGTTGCTTCTCTTCTTGATTAATTTCCAGCCATTGCTTCTTGTCTTGAGTTCTTGTGCTTTAGAAAATAGGTTAACCCTCTCTTCTTTGTGGCAGCCCTTCAAATATTGGAACAAGGTACACCCAGCTGCATTGGTTGCCTATCTGTCTCCGGTCACAATTCAAGGTGTTGGTCATCACCTTTAAAGCCCTACGTGGCTCAGGACCAGGACATCTTCGGGACCACTTACTACCACATACCTCCCAGCGACCGGTTAGACCCCACAGGGTGGAGCTTCTGCGGGTCCTGTCAGCTAAACAATGTAGGCTGCCGGGCCCAGGGGGGAGAGCCTTCTTTGTGGCGGCGCCAGCTCTCTGGACCAACTGCCACCAGAGATCCGTACCATCCCCACCTTGTTGGCCTTCCAGAAAGCCATAATTAATACATACATACATACATACATACATACATACATACATACATACATACATACATACATACATACATACATACACACACACACACACAAACAAACAAACAAACAAACAAACACTACTATCATGTCACCCCCTAGTCCTTCTTTTCACTAGACTAGACAAACCCAATTCCTGCAACTGTTCTTCATATGTTTTAGTCTCCAGGCCCTTAATTGTCTTACCTGCTCTTTTCTGCACTCTTTCCAGAGTCTCAACATCTTTTTTATATGTGGTGACCTAAACTGGATACCGTATTCCAAATGTGGTCTTACCAAGGCATTATGAAGAGACTAACACTTCATGTGATCTTGATTCTATCCCTTTGTTAATGCAGCCTAGGATTGCATTGGTTTTTTTGGCGACTGCATACATTGCTGTCTCATATTTAAGTGACTGTCCACTAGGAGTCCAGGATTCCTCTAGCAGTTACTGCTATTGAAACAAGTTTCACCTAATCTGTATCTGTACATTTCGTTTTTAGAATGGAATGGAATGGAATGGAATGGAATGGAATGGAATGGAATGGAATGGAATAGAATAGAATAGAATAGAATAGAATAGAATAGAATAGAATAGAATAGAATAGAATAGAATAGAATAGAATAGAATTTTTTTATTGGCCAAGTGTAATTGGACACACAAGGAATTTGTCTTGGTGCATATGCTCTCAGTGTACATAAAAGAAAAGATATGTTCGTCAAGAATCATAAGGTACAACACTTAGATAGTCCGGGTACAAATAAGCAATCAAATCATATTAGGAACCAGTCAATATAAATGGTAAGGATACAAGCAACAAAGTTCAGTCACACAGTCATTAGTGGGAGGAGATGGGAACAATGAGAAGATTAATAGTAGTGCAGACTTAGTAAATAGTTTGACAGTGTTGAGGAAATTATTTGTTTAGCAGAGTGATGGCATTCGGGAGAAAACTGTTCTTGTGTCTAGTTGTTCTGGTGTGCAGTGCTCTATAGCGTCGTTTTGAGGAAACAGTTTGTGTCCAGGATGTGAGGGGTCTGTAAATATTTTCACAGCCCTCTTTTTGACTAGTGCAGTATACAGGTCCTCAATGGAAGGCAGCTTGGTAGCAATTGTTTTTTCTGCAATTCTAATTATCCTCTGAAGTCTGTCTGTCTTGTGGGGTTGCAGAAGTGAACCAGACAGTTATAGAGATGCAGATGACAGACTCAATAATTCCTCTGTAGAACTGTATCAGCAACTCCTTGAGCAGTTTGAGCTTCCTGAGTTGGTGCAGAAAGAACATTCTTTGTTGTGCTTTTTTGATGACGTTTTTTTAATTCAAAAAGTTTTATTAGTACAAAGTACAAACATTTTTCTCTTTTCTCCCCCCCTTCCCCCCTAACCCCAACCCACCCCCTTACCCTCCCCCCTTCTCCCCTCCCCCCACCCCCCCGGACTTCCCAGAGAAAGTACAGGGCATAATATTAAATAAAATAAGTTTAAATTAAATTTAAAAAATTCTAATTTCCACATTTCTTTGGGTCTTTAACTCCTAATTATACAAAACTTTTTAAAGCATAATCAAAAAAAAATCAAGCATGTTATCAATCAAACACCATTCAGTATCTCAGGCTGATAATTTACCCCACTAAATATCTATCCTTTATATAATCTATATATAATCTAATAGAAATAGGAAAAAAGAAGAAAATCTTTCCTCTCCATTTCAATCAGTTACAACATCACAACATTTCCTCAAGGTTAAATAAAGCTTGAGTAAGTATTACATAGATAATAAATAAACATTAAATATTTATACCTATTCAAAATACCTAAATATTTAAAATATTCTATCAAGTTGTTAATTCCAGTGTTTTAAAATTTCTAACCCCTTATACCTCAAAAACCTTAAACTTAATCATAAAGTCAGACACAATATTAAAAACATAATGTTACAATATATCAAATTATTAACTTCACAAGAATTCTGAATCATTAGTTGTTTTTTTTTAAATATTAATAATAAAAAAGAGAATAGAGAAAAGGAAAAACAAAATAAAGAGAAAAAAAGAAAAAAAACCTATATTAATCCATCCTGTAAATTTCAACACTAACACCAAACTTTGACCAATCCTTCCTCTCGATCAGATTTTGAATCTGGTTGTTGCAGCCTTTTGTAGCTTGATGGTTTTAAATTTGTCAGCTCGCCTCCCATCTGACTTTGATCCTTTGTCTCCTTTTCCACATTGTAAACCTCTGTCTGGCTCTGCAAATCACCTTGAATCTTCGAAACTCTTTCGGTTTGAACAAATATGGATGGCTTTTCCTTCTCCTCCTCTGTTACTTTCATGCTTCTTTCCTCTGGAATTTTAGATATATCAGCCTTTAAAACATTGACATAAAAATCAGTAGCTTTCTTTATCGTATTAAGCCGGTATCTTTTTTCCAAAAATTTCACCACTATCCCTGTTGGGGCATCCCATTTATACTCTAGGTTTCATCTTTTAAACTCTTCTACCAAAAAGGTATAATCTTTTCTGGCTTTAAGCATTTTAGGAGGAATTTCTTTCAATATCATTATTTCCTGGCCATTTACCTGAAAATTATTCTTGAAAGTCGCCTGTGTAATTCTGTTCCGTAAAGCCCTTGTGGTAAAATATATTATAATGTCCCTTGGCAAATGTTTTTGTTTTGCAAACCAAGAGTTGACTCAGTATATCTTATCAATTTGCGTAGCCAGTTCCTCTTTGAGCATTCCAGACACCTGCTCCAAAGCCTCCACCATCCTTCCTTTCAGATCTTCATATTTTTCCTCTTTCAGGCCCCGCACCCTTATAGCAAATTCCATGCTTCTGAATTGAGTCATTAACACCTCTGTTTCAAGATTTGCGATATCACTTTGAGTTTTGTCTATGTAGTCCTCCGAAATTATCAAGGATTGTTTAGTTATTTCCACATCATTCTCCAAAACCTCCATATTTACTGCTAGTACATTACAAACATCTAACACATCCTTTCTCACTTGTTGATCCATCTTCTTTAGAGCAGCCTGCATTTGTTTATTAATTTCATTAATTTTTGAGTTGAACTCCATAACCAAATTATTTTTCATAACTTTTAAAGTATTATATAAATTTTCAGGTGTTAAAGTATGTGGAGGTGCTAATTCAGAAGTAAGTTGCATTCTTGAAGTATAACCAGAGGAATATTCAGTTCTTTTATTTGAAACAGTCTTTCCAGATTTAGAAGCCATTCCAGAAGCTGACATATGATGTTACAGTATCTGTGAGTTCATCCAGGTCTGCAGAGGTATCTTCAAAAATATTCCAATCAGTGCAGTCAAAGCAAGCCTGTAGCTTTAACTTTGCCTCTTCAGTCCAAGTCTTCACTGATTTAATTATTGGTTTTATGGGTTTAAGTCTTTGCCTGTAAGCAGGTACAAGGTGAATCATGCAATGTTCAGAGTGTCCCACAGCTGCTTGTGTAAAGATCGATAAGCATCTTTTAGTGTTGTGTAGCAATGGTCTAAAGTATTCTTGCCTCTAGTGGGACAATTGACATGCTGAAAGTATTTTGGTAGCTCTTTCCTTAAGTTTGCCTTGTTTAAATCTCCCAAAATAATGGCCAGTGAATCGGGGTATTTGGCTTTAGCCTCTATAATTTGGTCAGCTAGAGTTCTTAATGCCTTGTTTACACAGGCTTGTGGCGGGACATTCACAGCAATTAGTAGAAATGAAGAGAACTCATGTGGAGAGTAAAATGGTTTATAGTTGATAAGTAAATACTCTAAGTTTTCGTCACAGAATTTATATATTATAGTTATATCCTGAGACCAGCTGTTGTTGATATATAAGCATAAGCCTCCTCCCTTCTTTTCCCCAGATGTTCTTGCAATTCTGTCTGATTGTTGAATTTGAAACCCTGGGATATGCAGGCTGCTATCATCAACTGATTCATTTAACCAGGTTTCAGAAAAGCATAATGCTGCTGAATTGTAAAAATCAGAATTGTATCTGTTTAAAAGGAATATTTCATCCATCTTACTAGTAAGTTGGTTAGGAAGATTGATGGCAGGGGGTTTTATTTCTCCTATTCCTTAGCCTGTTTAAAATTTCTGCCCTTTTACCTCACCGTCTTCGTTTTCTCCATTTGGTTTTTTTGGTAATCCATAAGGTCCAGGGAAATTGCTTCTTGCTGTGTTAGACTCTCCTCTGCGTTTGTAAAAATGGGGGGGGGGGGTGTTTGAGATTACAGAAAGCTGCTCCTTAAAGAAACGCTCCTTAATTTTTATCAGATGGTCTCGTGAGTATGAAGTCCATAGTGAGTCGCAGAGAATAATAAAAAATAAAGAAACAATTAGAGAGCATTTCACCGAGGCAGCCTTCGGTGGCGCAATCTTGGATTTCTTGCTTAAGTGTAAAAGGTTATTTTTCTCTCCATTAAATTTCATTTTGTTAGATAGGACCCAGTGTTCAAGTCTGTGGAGATCTTCATCTGATTCGGATCTTCAACCTATCTTCTGGGGTGTTGGCTATTCCTGCTAGCTTGGTGTGGTCTACAAATTTGATGAGTTCTTCTTCTAGCACCTCATCTAAATAGTTTTGAAGATATTGAAGACTATCGGATCTTGGGGTACCCCACTGCTTACTTCCCTCCATGTAGATGTAGTTTCATTAAGGACTACATATTTAATACTGTTGGTCAGCCAGTTACAAATACATCTAGTGGTGATGCTGTTTATCTATATCTTTCTGAGTAAATTTTGAGTTTTGAAAAAATATTTTATTCGTTAAAAAGACATTGTGAAATTGGTGGAATATTCATAAATGCTTTTCTTGGTATCATCAAAAAACAGACATACAAATCCAAAATCCATTCTTCTTGGGGAGATTTCTCAGTGCTACTTTCTGAGATCTCCCTTCTACTCTAATGTATTTTATTATAGTTAGAGGGTAGTTTTCCAAAGGACTAAACACCGGTTTAGGTAAAGTGATTACTGAAGGCTGGAGCTTGGCTTTTTATCATGGCAGGTTCCTTTAAATATACATTTTAATTAAGAGAATCAAAGTAACTTTTAAAATTCAAATGGGTTCTAAACTGTGTGATACTATATGAAATTTTTATGAACTCCTGATACATATAGATAGTCCTTGCTTGATTTCCATTCATTCAGAGACTGTTCAAAGTCATGATGGTGCTGTGAACATATGGCAATCTCTGTGCTTTCACAGTCACATGATAAACATTCAAGCCAGTCTGCATTTCTGATCGTGCCTCCCTTCCCATCCTTTGTCATCTTTGCCTATCTTCCCTCAAGTGGGCTCAACATTTTGACTATGTATGGGGAAGCCTTTGTCTCTGAGGCTTCTTGCTATTCTATTGTTCTGGGTCTTTTTGATGCACTGTAGCAAGGGTGCTATTTCCTGTGCCATGACTCTGGGACTGCCTCCCATACTCTTCTTGCATCCTTGTGCAGCATCCCCAACCAGCAGCAGCCAGCCCTAATGAACTTTGCCTTGCCTTTCACCCTCAAACACATGTGCACCTTCCCCCACTCCTGCTGCACTTTGCAGTGCCTTGCCAGCCACCAGCACACCACCCTCCCTCAACAGAAGCCACTTATTTCTCTGCTGGCCTGAGATTTGCAATTTACATCCAGCTTCCCCATTGACTTTGGTTATTGGAACAACTTTGGTTGTTGGAGCAGGAAGTTGCAAGGAGGTTCTCACTTAGTGATCCACAGTTCTCACTTAATGACAGCAACAGGGATGGTAAAAAATGATGTGATGTCACTGCATTGCTTAGTGATGGAGATTCCTGTAACAAGGACTGCAGGAATCACCATCACTAAGCAATGCAATGACATCGCATCATTCTTTACCATAACATCATTTAGCAATGGAAATTTTGGTCCTAATTGCCCTAGTTAACCAAGGAGTATCTATATTAGGCAGTTCTTTTCTAATGCTTTTCTAATGCTAAGATAGCGTTCAGCAGCAGGTTAGTTTCTGAAGAAAAACAGAAAAAACAGTTGCTGTTCTTCTCCCCCCCCCCACACACACACACAAAATACCTATTTGTCTTGAGTAGAGATGTAAAATTTCCGGAAATTTTGAAGCTCGGGAAAAAACCTGTTTTTTTCCGGGGGGGAAATGGAAATTTTCAGAAAAATTGAAAAAAATGCTACATTAGCACTTTTTTGTCTTTTTAAGATTGAAAGTCATTCTGTTACTTTAGGAACATAAAATATGATTGTGGACAATTTGACTTGGCATAAAATTATCACAACTAGCATATTAAAAATATAGTGTAGCCAAAAATTATCACAAACAGAATTTACTTTTTTATAATATTTATTTGTAATTGTAACAAAGGGAGCAACAATCTCCTGAACTGCTTACTAGTTTATGTGAAACAGCCAAAAAGCCTCCACAAAACAATTTTCAAAACCAAAAGTAACAATTTTTCATATTTCCTCTCCACAGTATTAAATAAAAATAAAAATAAAAACCCCATTCTCATAAAAAGAATTGAAGATGGGGGAAGTGTTAAGAAGAGAATGGGACTAAGTTTCAATGGACATTTAATCAGAATCATTTTCTGAGCTGAAACTGTCAGTATCCGTCTCTGCTTCTGCAGCTACTCTTTTTTGTCCGTCATCACAATTAGGAACTTCTAAAAACTGAAGGTTTGCCCGGATCGAAACAAGCTTCTCTACCATTTCACATGTCAGTTTATTTCTTGACTTAGTGTGAGTGTTTCCAAACATAGACCTGATTCTTTCACATGCTGCAGAAGATGGAGGTATCTGGAGAAGGCGAGAAGCAATAGGAGTCAGGCTGTGTTGTGCAAAGACCTTGCCACCATGTTGCAGGAGGAATATGTTTGGCAGAATCCCAGATTGCATTCCTGGACCAAATCCCTGAAGATGTTCTATATTCTGCAACATTTGAAAGTACCTTCCCAACATCAAGTCCTAAATGTGATGCTTATTTTGTGATCCAGTCAAATGCAGTAGCAGTGTTATCATCATCACTTATGTTTGCACCTTTGAATCTTGGATCCAACAGATTTGCAGCAGCATGAATTGGATGACAACAAAATTCTTCCCTTTTTTAAATAAAATCTTTCACTTTACTTTCTTCTATAATTGTAAGTGAAGATTTACTGAGATTTTCAAAAACAGTTGTTTTTATCTTGGTCATTACATAAGGAATTTCTGACAAAAGTGCACTATCTGATTCAGATGCAGTGATTGCTGCAGCAATTGGCTTTAGAATCTTCAGGGAATTTTGCAGATGAACCCAGAAGACATCCTGATCAAGAACAGTGTTTCTTACACTCCTGGGTACTTTAAGATCTTCAACTATTACTGTTTCTTGAAGAGCTTCTTTGTTTTTTAGTAAACTTTCAAAGGAGATCACCACTCCAGCCCACCGAGTTTTACTACAAAGCTTCAGCGTAACTATGCTATTCTTTGCATTTTTTTCGACTTGCTTCTTCTTGAAAACTGCAGCTGACGTTATAGATGGAGTAGAAAGAGGACTTCTTGAACGAGAACATTGAGAAAAACTATGTGCATTGTCATCATTGTTGTCCTCTTCACTTTGATCCATGAAGGATTTTTTAATATCTACAGGACACTTGTTACATACAAGAATGTGTTTTGTCATCCTGGTAGCATTTGGAAATGCATATTTCATCTGACAATATTTGCAAATCACATTTTTCTTTTCAGAAGAACTTGTAATGTGAAAATGCCTCCATATGCTAGATGTTGGTCTCACCATTTTTCTGAGGGGAGTAGGAAATAAAAACAAGAAAAAATGACTACTTTGCAAGAAGACACTAATTTATGGTTGTGTGTGGGGTCACTGGGGGAAGAACCAGATTACTGGTAATTAAATTATTATTTACACAAAAGTTTATAAAGATAAACTAATGTACCGTATTTTTCGGAGTATAAGACGCACCTTTTTCCTCCCTAAAAGTGGCTGAAAATTTGGGTGCGTCTTATACTCTAAATGTAGCTTTTTCAAAGCTTTTTTTTCCAGCCCTAACTAGGTGCTAACGATCTTCCCAGCTCTTACCTTGCAGGCTTTTTCATTGTTACTCTCTCCGAAAAAGGTTTTTCCAGCCCTAAGTCTTTGCAGGTTTTTTTTTTCATTGCTCTACTTGCTCCGAATAAGTTTTTTTCTAGCCCTAACCAGGTGCTAACCATCTTCCCAGCTCTTATTGGCTTGCAGGTTCTTTCATTGTTATTCTCTCAGAAGAATGTTTTTCCAGCCCTAAGTCTTTGCAGGGTTTTTTTCATTGCTCTACTTGCTCCGAATAAGTTTTTTTCTAGCCCTAACCAGGTGCTAACGATCTTCCCAGCTCTTACTGGCTTGCATGCTCTTTCATTGTTACTCTTTCAGAAGAAGGTTTTTCCAGCCCTAAGTCTTTGCAGGTTTTTTTTTCATTGCTCTACTTGCTCCGAATAAGTTTTTTTCTAGCCCTAACCAGGTGCTAACGATCTTCCCAGCTCTTACTGGTTTGCAGGTTCTTTCATTGTTATTCTCTCAGAAGAAGGTTTTTTTAAAGTCCTAACCAGGAGATAAAATAATGTGCTGAAGCTCCTCCGAATAAGTTTTTTTCTAGCCCTAACCAGGTGCTAACGATCTTCCCAGCTCTTACTGGCTTGCATGCTCTTTCATTGTTACTCTCTCAGAAGAAGGTTTTTTAAAGTCCTAACCAGGTGATAAAATGATGTGCTGAAGCTGACCAGACTAAGGACGCTAGCCAGATGAATACCTGGTAGGCAGATTGTTTTCCCCTATTTTCCTCCCCAAAAACTAAGGTGCGTCTTATACTCCGGTGCGTCTTATACTCCGAAAAATACGGTAGCTAAATGATTCAGTTTTCTGGATTCAGATAAATGTAAACTCTTACCTTTTTAAATTAAGTATATACTTTCAGGTCCTTTTTGTTCCTCTGTATTTTCTTCCAATGCTTTTGAGGCCTAGTGAAGAGGACAGAACAAACCAAACACACCCACTAACATGCAAAAGCAAAACTGAAATCTTTTTCTTGTTACAATAGCAGCACCTCCTAAACGAAGAAATGCATACTGTTCTTGCATTGGAGGGTTCAGTTTGTTACCTAGGACTTGCTTGTCCTCACTCAGTGCACAGAAATTAGAATAATCTGATATCATACATTTTTTTTTAAGAAATGATTTGGAAAATATTTGAACATCCTGTCTTAACATATTTTATTCATCATGTTAAAATAAAATATTCCACAATGTTTTTTTTCTTTTTTCAATTTTTCCAATTTTTTGGAAAAAAAAACCAAAAAAGCCTTCAGGAAAAAAAATGGAAAAACTCCGTTTTTTTCCGTTTTTTTCCCGGGCCTTCACGTCTCTAATTGTTGACCCAGGATTTTATATATGATTCACTAAAATTCCCAGGCATGTGTATTTGCATATACTTATTTGTTTTTTACATTCAATAGGTAAAATGTATGACACATGTGACATCAGTATGAACGGAGTGGATAAAGGTGTGATTAACCTTTCAATCACGAGCCTGAAGGAATTGGAGAATTATATAGTTCTTGATGAGCTGCAGCATATTGTTACATTCTCAAATTTGACTTTTGTTGATAGGCATAAATGTTTTAGAATAGAATAGAATAACAGAGTTCGAAGGGACCTTGGAGGTCTTCTAGTCCAACCTCCTTCTTAGGTAGGAAATCCTACACCACTTCAGGCAAATGATAATCCAATCTCTTCTTTAAAACTTCCAGTGTTGGAGCATTCACAACTTCTGGAGGCAAGTTGTTCCACTGATTAATTGTTCTTACTGTCAGGAAATTTCTCCTTAGTTCTAAGTTTCTTCTCTCCTTGATTAGTTTCCACCCTTTGCTTCTTGTCCTACTCTCAGGTGCTTTTGAGAATAGCTTGACTTCCTCTTCTTTGTGGCATCCCCTGAGATATTGGAATACTGCTATCATGTCACCCCCAGTCCTTCTTTTCATAAAACTAGACATACCCATTTCCTGCAACAGTTTTTCATATGTTTTAGACTCCAGTCCCCTAATCATCTTTATTGCTCTTCTCTGCACTCTTTCTAGAGTCTCCATATCTTTTTTACATCATGGCGACCAAAACTGGATGCGGTATTCCAAGTGTGGCCTTACCAAGGCATTATAAAGTGGTATTAACACTTTATGTGATCTTGATTCTATCTCTCTGTTTATGCAGCCTAGAACTGTGTTGGCTTTTTTGGCAGTTGCTGCACACTGCTGGCTTATATTTAAATGGTTGTCCATTAGGACTCCCAAGATCCCTCTCACAGTTACTACTATTGAGCAAGTTACCACATATACTGTACCTGTGCATTTCATTTTTCTTGCCTAAATGTAGAACCTTACTTTTTTCACCATTGAATTTTATTTTGTTAGATAGCGCCCAATGTTCAAGCCTGTCAAGATCCTTCTGTATCTTAAACCTATCTGTTCAAGCCTGTCAAGATCCTTCTGTATCTTAAGCCTATCTTCTGGAGTGTTGGCTATTCTTGCCAGCTTGGTGTCATCTGCAAATTTGATGAGTTCCCCATTTATCCCCTCATACAAATCATTGATGAAGATGTTGAAGAGTATTGGGCCTAAAACAGAGTTTTGGGGTACCCCACTGCACACTTCCCTCCATGTAGATGCAGTTCCATTGAAGACTACACGTTGAGTGCAGTTGGTCAGCCAATTACGAATCCATCTGGTGGTGATGCTGTCTAACCCACATTTTTCTATTTTATCAAGTATAGGTTATGGTCTGCTTTATCAAATGCCTTACTAAAGTTCAAGTAAATTATATCAACAGCATTCCTCTGGTCCACTAATTTTATCACTTTGTCAAAGAATGCAATAAGATTAGTCTGGCATGATCTGTTTTTGACAAACCCATGTTGGCTTTTGGTTATTACTTTGTTTGCTGATTTGTTGCTTGATTATCTTTTCCAGAATCTTCCCTGGTATTGAGGTCAGGCTCATAGGTATGTAGTTTCCTGGATCTATTTTTTTTTCCTTTTTTGAAGATGGGAACTACATCAGCTCTTTTTCAGTTCTCTGGCAGTTCCCCGGTGCTTCAGGATCTTTGAAAGATATAGTTCAGTGGTTCTGAGATCTCGTCTGCCAGTTCCTTCAGAACTTTGGGGTGTAATCCATCCAGTCCTGGTGATTTGAACTCGTCTAGGGTAGACAGGGTACCATTTTCTTCCCTATTTTGTGTTCATAATCTGTTTTTTGTGGTGCAGTTTTTGATAGGTTGGACTGTTTTTTCCCTTTGTGTAAAGACAGATGCAAAAAATGAGTTAGGTAGTTCTGCTTTCTCCCTGATGCTTGTCACCTTCTTGCTACTTTCTCCCAGCAATGGACCAATTGCTCCCTTGACTTTTTCCTTGTTTTTAACATGTTGGAAGAAGCTTTTTTTGTTATTTTTTTACTTTTGTCGCAAGCCTTTGTTCATTGTGAGCCTTAGCTTTCCTCACTTCATCTTTGCAGGCTCGGGCTATTTGCTGATATTCTACCTTAGTTAAGTGCCCCTCTTTCCACTTTTTATACTTGTCCTTTTTGTCTTTCAATTTGTCAGAGAGTTCTTTATGCAGCCATGCTGGTTTCTGTTGAGAGCTGTTATTTTTCTTCTTCATTGGTATTGTGCTAGACAGGGCTTTTATAATCTCACTTTTCAAAATTTTCCAAGCTTCTTGAGTTGTTTTCCCCTTGAGATTCTCATCCATGGAATCCTTCCCAATCTCTCTCTAAGTTTATTGAAATTAGCTCTCTTAAAGTCCAAGACTCTAGTTTGACTTTGTTTTATTACTTGTGCTTGGATAATGTTGAATTCCAATATTGCATGATCACTCCCCCCCCCAAGGTTCCTGTTGCTTCAACACCATCTATCATTTCATCTCTGTTAGTGAGAGTTAAGTCCAATATGGCTGATCCCTTTGTTCCCTTCTCTACTTTTTGGAAAACAAAGATGTCTGCTAGATTGTTAGGAACCTGTTGGAACTTCCACTTGGTGCAGAGTTTGGCTCCCAGTTGATGTCAGGATCTAATTAATTGACATTAAAAGTGGAGAATATCGAAGTCTTCCTGTTCCAAATATTTATGTATCTTATGTTACGCATTGACTTTCTTAGTAGTATTACTTGATTCTGTTAAAAGGGATAATATCTTCCAGACTGTTTTGCATCATTTCAGTTGATAATTTGGAAGGATTATTTATATCAATTTTTTTTCATCTCTGAAAGAAAACAACAGAAATAGCACAGAATGACAGCAAATGTATTCTTTTGAAATGCTTTTCTCTCTTATGAATGAATTTTCTTTTTGTGGGCAAGTGGAAATGCCCCAAAGTGACATTAGCGAGTCTTCATGCCTCTGTTTTAAGTGAAAATATACATTTATTTTTGTCTTTCTTTTTGTTTTAATGTATTTAATAAACTCCTCTTTCCAATTTGAAAAAAATAAAATATGACAGATTTTTACTTTTTTTCATAGTAATTTCATTAAAATTTCAATTACAATAATAAAAGCTGATAGAAATAAAAAAAATAGAAAGTGCAGAAATGAGAATATAGTAATGAAAAGGAAATAACTATATGAATGACTTTTCCCTTATCACAATAAGTATAAATAATTTTAGTAACTTACTGCCTTTTCTTAAAATATAAGAAATGATCTATTCTTCCCATATTCCATTTTTATTTATAAACAATCATTCAACCATAGTAATTTCAGTTCTGAAGTTTGCAAAAATCCATTTAGATAGCAGCATATCTATTTCAACCTTGATCAAATAAACTTTATAATCCTTCATTTTATTTCTAGTATCTTTGATCTTTTGCCTCTTTAAATAATGTCCAAGAACTTAATTTCTTTTCATTTTTTTCTTTGTCTATTCTTACAAAGTTCTTCAGCTCTTTTATAAGCTGTATTTGTAAATTTAAGCCGGAAAAATTATCCAGGTCACTCTCTTGGTTTGTTATTTGTATATCCCTTTTAATTAGCCAATTTCTTTGGCATAGCTTGGACATCATTTTTTCATATCTTTCTCTGTTATTTTTAAATCCACTCACAAATCAATTTAAAATTTGTTCCACTTCTGTTTAAAAGGTCTGTCTATAGAGATGAACAGTCGTAAAATAGTTTCTGGGCCCATTGTTCAAAAATATACTTCAGTATGTCCAATGTTAAAATATTTTGCTTCATTCTGTATTTGTAGGTCATGTTTGAGTGTTTACTCCTTTAATTGTAATCTGTAGGTTTCTTTAGTTCCTTCTACTGAACAATCTCTAAAATTGAAAATAAGAAACAAACAAAAAAGAACCATTCTGACATTATATTTTTCAAAAGAATTCCGAATAAAAGCATTTTCACATGGGAAGGTTCCTTTATAATTAATTCCTAAATCTTATTTCAAATGTATCTGGATTCTTCCCTTGAAATCCAAAAAAACTTGTTTACTATGAACTTAAAAAAAACTTTTAGTATTGTTTTCTTGCTATTTGTAGGAAATGCCATAGTGATTCAATGAAGTATTTTAATTTCCTAAACTGCTCCATGTGCTACAGTCTTTTTGTTTCCAGTCTCCATGTGCTACAGTCTTTTTGTTTTATATTTCTTTCTTGTTTACTGCTGCTTTTCCTTCCAAATAAACCTTGGTCTATGCCCTCCCATGCTTCAAATACTTCTTAATTTTCCTGATTTCTGATTGTTAGGGCCAAATATTATGTATATAATGGTGTGTCAGATAATATAAATGGAAATGTACTGAGGATAAGAAACACCGTTTTATTTTAGAGATGTATCTGTAAAACATTTAATGAAAAACAATAGGAGGAACTATGAATGTGCAATATGTTTTGGTCCTGAAAACAACAAATCTGTTGCAGCTGAGATAAATTTCTGCTGTATAGAAATGGCCAGAATCAGTTGGAGGCAGAGAGGACTTAGCTGAAGAGATCATCATCTCTGTGTGAAACAAGCAAGGTCCTGACAACAAATTACTTGCAACATTTTAATTACGTGGAGCTACTGATGATTGTGTTGGTTTGTTTCTAGGGATCATTTTCTTCGTATCAGGTAAAATATTAAGACTTCAGGGAAAATGTGTTTTAATTGAAATCATCTTTAACAAATTGTGGATCTTTCGTTCCTTGTTGTCACATTTTCTACCCACTTGTCTTTCAGCAAGGAGAAAACATTTGCCACCTCCACTGCTTATCCCTAGCCTCTGTTGTGATGCTCCTGAGACCTCAGATCTGTTCTATATGTTTCATTGATGGTGGTGCATTGAAATTACATAATGTAGGAATGGGGGCAGGTTTTGACAAGGGATATACTATTTCTTGTTAAGTTCATATCTCAAAGCTCAGCATCTCTATACTTCTTGAGCTATGGAGTTTTGATGGAGTTTTTTCCCTTTTTTTCTTTCCCCTCTCCATAACTCTTCTTGCTGCTGTATTGGCCTGAGGGGGGAAACAAGCTTCTCTCTCTATTTTGGGTGTTGCCCATCACAGGAAAGAAAACAACTCATTTTCTTCTCTGCCACTTGAGTAGATCATGGTACATGTTAACCCTGATTGTGCACAAACGCTTACAACATTATGGCAGCTGATTAGAGGCAATATTTTCTCCTTTACAACTTCTTCCTTTTTCTGAGGATATTCTATTCATTTAGCTTGTTGTCCAGGTGTAATATCTAAAACGGGAGGACCAGGTTTTGAAAAAACTCAAACTTTTAACTTATGACTGGTTGTGTCAGACCTACCCCAATCCACTTTGTTAGGAGAGAAAAGCCTTCGACTCCATTTCGTTAAAGCAAAGGGTTCTTTTACTAAGGATTTTGGTTGCAGTAAAGCCAGCTCTGAAACCTACTATGCTCTCTGGATACAAAAATAAGGTGTAGGTTTGCCTCTAACCCATCCCTCTCCCCATGACCAATCTATTCCAGCCAACCGGACCTTACCAAAATGTTTTGAGAACTCTGAAATGTTTGGGGGTAATCTGCATATTTCTCAGGGTACCAGGCCATGAGATGCTGGTACAATCAGGATCCGACTGCTCTGGTCCTTATCACGTGTCACCCCCCCTCCCAATTTCCTGTCATGTACACACAAAAATTTATTGCCCTTTTATCCTTCCCCCTTTTATCCTTCCCCCCTTCTTCTTTTGATGGCAGGATGTCTGTGAGGCACCAAGGCGAACCAGGAAGAGCTGACATTCTGCCCCCCTTGAGAGAGATGTTAGTCCTGCAAAAGAAAAAAAGAGGGGAGGGACAGATACACAATTTTTTTCATTTAGCAATACAGTTCAGTGGGGCTAATCTGGGTATCGGTCATGGAATTTCTTAAGCAGTTTGGGGGCTGTAATAAGTCGGGAGTCAACCCATTCAGTTTCTGAGGCTACCAAATTTTCCCCGATGTATGTGTAAGTCCAAATGTCTTTGACTTCAAAGTGCTGCTCTCCCTTGATCATAATGGGGTTGGGAAGTGGTTGCGATTCGGGATACAAGGAAGATGTAATTTCTGGTTTCAGTTGACTACAATGAAATACCGGGGATACACGTCTGAGTGTTTTTGGCAGCTCAAGTTCTACAGTTACTGGGTTAACTGTAATGATCATTTTGATGGGGAAAGATCCAATGTATTTTGGCTCCATTTTTTTTGACAGTTGTGTAGATTGTAAGAATTTGGTAGAGAGATATGCCTTGTCTCCCACCTTAGTCATTTGGGTTCATGTGCTTTTGATCAGCCATTTTTGGGGGGGTATGCTTTCCTAGCTTCATCCAAAACTTTTCTCACTATTGGCCAGGTGTTCAGCAACTGGGCATCCCAATCTTTCAGTGATGCAGTCAATGTGGTGGCCTGCGGTAGTTCAGGGATAGCTACAAAGTCTTGTCCTGTGTCCACTTTAAATGGAGTAAACCTGTTGCTACTGTGCACTGAGTTTTTTTGGCGATCTCCTTGAAAAGGAGGAGGTCTATTCAATTGTCCTGTTGGCAATTAATATAGCATCTGAGATACTGCTCCAGGAGGTTATTGGCCCTATCACAGCCCACATTAGTAGCATGATGATGCAAGAGTTCCTGAGTGGTTTCCAAATGTTTTAGGAATTCCTGCCAAAGCCGCAAAGTGAATTGGACTCCGCAATCTGAAATTATTGTTTCTGGAGCACTATGCAGTTGATAAGACATTCTGCACAAATAATTTAGCCAAAGCTAGTAGTGAGGGGATTTTTTGACAGGGTACAAAGTGCACTTGCTTGGAGAACAAATCGATTATCATCCAAGTCACTGTATTCCGCAAGCTTTTGGACAGTTCTACAATAAAGTCCATTGATATCTCTTTCTATGGGGCTTTGGGCTCTACTACTGGCTGGAGATGGGACAGCTAGCCACATTTCTATGTCCTTTTTCAGTGACAGCCACCAAAATTGCCACTTGATTGGGTGCAGGGTTTTTATGAAGCCAAAATGCCCTTTTGAATCATGGCTTTTTTATAGAACCAATAATTGTTGGCTTTGTGGGACATATAGTTTGGCTCCCACTCAAGCTAGACCATCTTGTATTGTACATTCTCCCTTGTGTATTTGAAACCACTTGTCCTCTTCCAAAGCTGCCTTTAGGGTACCCTTAAATCATCAGCTAGTTGGGTTTTCATTTTGACTTGTGCCCAGATAGTGACTGGGGCCGCCAGTTGCCTGGAGGGAATGACCAGTTTAATCATCTCCGGCTTTGAACTATTGTATTGCGGCAGCCTGGATAAAGCATCTGCTAGAAAGTTCCTCCCCCTGGGAGGTACCTTAACGTGAAGTTGAATTGGTTAAAGTACTGGGCCCACCAACCCTCTTTGGGCGATAGTCTCTGGAGTTTTTTCAAGACTTCTAAATTTTTATGGTCAGTCCATATTTCAAATGAGGTTTTCTCTCCTTCTAGAAAATGCCTCCAAGTTAGGAACACCGCACCGCATAGGCTTCCATCCATTGCCCATCTCTGCTCCTTCTCATTTAGCTTTTTAGAAGTGTAGGCGTAGGCTCCAGGACCCTTGCTTGTTTTCCTGTAGAAGAGGGGTGTCAAATTCAAGGCCTGCGGGCTGGATCTGGATCACAATGTGGTTAGATGTGGCTCACCGAGCCACCCTGGAAACAGCAAAGGAACGGCCCGCAGTGCCTTGGCCTGGTGCAGGCCGACCGGGCTCTGATCTACAACCTGGTGGCTGCCATTCAGGTTGCAATGGGGTCAGCCTTAGATCCGCGGGGTCGCCCTAGAGCCAGCAAGGGGCCGCCACCATCCCGCCCCCTAGATACGCAGATAGGAGGCAGCGAGCACATGGGGGGGCTCTGTCCCTGGGGACCATCTTCTCTCACAGGCTGACTGTGTTCTGAGAGCTTCCCTTTCACTCAGGATGCCAACCCCTCCGTGCTCACCACCTTCTATGCTATTGCACAGGGGGTGGGGCTGAGGTGGCTGGGCAATCCCTCACTGGTTCCAGAGTGGCCCCATGGGTCGGATCTAAAGCCGGGTGCAGGAACCAATGTCGTCCAAGACCAGATGCACTGCTCGTTGTATGCACAGGCCTTACTGTTTGAGTACAGTAATGAAGCCTCCAGCTGAGTGAGGGGGCACCACGGGCTAGGCCCCTCACACCCGCATCCAGCCCACCGAAGTTTGCCACACTGAGGGAGTAATAAGACCCAATTGTCCCACGGAATCCACCTACATTCAAATGGGGTGTCTGCATGGAAATGGGCACTTGGAAACAGAGTGATCTTTGAGGGCAGTCCCGCTGCTGCGACTCTGCTTTCTTCAGCTCAAACACAGCCGGGAAACCCAAGGTTCTGGCGGCCGCGGCAGGAGCCACCTGAGCAGCCATGATTGCCCCCTCCCCAACTCAGCCAGCCCCGCCTGACCTACTCTCTGCCTGGTGAGCCAGCTGGCCAGCACAAAGTCTCGCCTCTCTTCTCAACCCCCTTCCCCCACTCAAGCGGCGTCGGGCTCCGTAGGACAAAGGGGTCTCTCATTTCTCCCTTCGGCGCATCGAGCTTCAGCAGGCTGCAAATGGGTGCGAGGGGCCTGTACCTGCAGTGCCTCCTTGCTCAGTTGAAGGATTCGTTTCTGCACTCAAACCATAAGGCTGGCACATGCAAACAAACAGTGCACCCGGGCGTTGGTTCCTGCGCCCAGCCAATTTTGATTCCACGGCGGCCTTACTGTTTGAATGCAGGAACGAAGCCACCAACTGGGAGAGGAGGCACCATGAGGCCAGGCCACTCACACACATGTCCATCCAGCTGGGGCTCGCCATGCCGGGGGAGGAATGAGAGACCCCATTGTCCTGCCAAGCCCACTACTGCTTCAGTGGGGAGGATGAGGAGAACAGCGGCGAGGCTTTGCACCTTCCGGATGGTCAGGCAGGGAGTAGGTGGGCTGACAAACGCCTAAGTTTTTCAAATGCAGCCTGGCACTCCATAGTCCATTTAAGTGGCTGTCTGGGTTTGGGTTTCCCTCCTCTTTTGTCTTTAGCAGGTTGATGATGGGGAGAGCTACCTGGGAAAATGATGGGATGAACTGGCAGTAAACGTTCAAAAATCCCAGGAAGGTTTGTAGTTGCTTCCGGGTGCGGGGGAATTCACTGCCCACACCTTTTCAGGGTCCATTTCTAACCCCTCGTGGGAGATGAGGTAGACCAGATAGTCAATTTTACTCTGTTGGAATTCGCATTTGGACAGCTTGGCATTAAAGTTTCTTTAGCACAGCTCTGACTAGTTTTACGTGTTTTTCCATTACGTCTCAGTATAGATTAAAATGTCATTTAAGTAAACTAATACTCCCTTATACAGGTGTTTATGCAGCACTTCGTTTATTAGCTAAATTTATTTATTTATTTATTTATTTATTTATTTATTTATTTATTTATTTATTTATTTATTTATTTATTTAATTTATTAAGAGCCGAGATGGCGCAGTGGTTAGAGGCAGGTACTGCAGGCCACTTTAGCTGACACTGATCCGCAGGTCAGCGGTTCAAATCTCACCGGCTCAAGGTTGACTTGAGGACCCAGATTGTTGGGGGCAATATAAATATACATTGCTTACTGGTGTAAACCACTTAGAGAGTGCTTGCACTGTGAGGCGGTATATAAATCTCACTAAATAAATAAATAAATAAACACAGCAGGAGCCCCTTGCAGTTCAAAAGGGAGGACCCAGAACTGGAAGCAATTGAAAGCTGTTTTCCACTCATCCCCTGCTTTGATTCTCACTTGATAGTATGCCTCCCACAAATCCAACTTGGTGTTGGCCTTTCCTTTGGCCAAATGGGCCAGCATGTCTTTAATGAGGGGGCGGGAGGTGATAAATAATAAATATATAAGTAATCACTAAAATCAGTACCTGGCAACAGTATCTGTGGACTACATTCTTTCTCTAATTAGTGAACACAGTGGCCAAATATGTGTTGATGGATCAAATTATTATTATATACTGCAGAGGTCTTTAAACTTGGCAACTTAAAGACTTGTGGACTTCAACTCCCAGAATTCTCCAGCCAGCTAGAAGTTGAAGTCCACAAGTCTTAAATAGAAGTTGAAGTCCACAAGTCTTAAAGTTGCCAAGTTTGGGGACCCCTGTTATACAGTAACTGTTTCTAAGCCGAAATGGGTAATTGCTGTGGGAAAAATAGAAGTAGGAAGGAATATTGCCTCCTTGAGATGTATATGAAATAAACAAAAACAAAAAAACTGGCTAGGAAGCTATGCCATCCAGCAGTTTTAAAGAATTCTTTTTGACTAGGGCTTGAAAATATCTAGAATTAAAATCAAGAGTTGATGTCCGTAATTCAATCACTGTCTTTATCTAAAATTAAAAGCTGCCACATTATTTTGTAAAACTTCAATTTACCTAATAATGATCATTGCTTTAAATTAGATTAGAAGTTCATCCAACATAGTCAATAACATTGTTTACTTTATATATCAGATCAATTCTGTTATTTTAATTAGTTTCACACTTGTCTACTTTGTACTGTCACTAATTTTATTATTCCAAATCTGGCTGATTTCTGATAATGAATGTTCTGATTTCCCTTTCTTAGTTCACATAAATTTACTGATAAGTTAAGATGATTAGTTAACAGAAGACTTTATCCAAATTCTGTAGATAATCTTTTCAGAGGTACCTCTTAACTTAGTAAATGTACAAGCAATGTATTTGTAGAACAACCTTTTAAGAAAAAGTTCCATGTGGCTGTGACTTGGAATGAAGATGAGGCAGTGTTTACATAGGGGCAGAGGATATTGTTTGTCCAGTGTGCTACTTCTCAAGTGCTAGTATTCTAAGACTAAACTGTTTGCCTTTTTAATGAACTGTTTGTTTGAAATATCGGTCAAATGTATTTAAGTAAGGCTAAAATAAATGCTTGGGCTGTCTAAATAGGCCTCTTGGTTTGTGAGCTGAAGAAAAACACTTCTACTCTGTTTAACTCAAGGAACAACAGAGAAATGAATTGTTTAAATAATAAACAGGATTAATACTGTGATGACTTTTTGAAGGGTGTCTGTGACAAAAGTTCCTTATGCTGAGAATTTATCAGTCTTCTGTCAGAGAAGCCAGGTTTGCCCTTATAATTCTTTTTTTTTTATTTTTTTTATTGCTTTTCAAATTTAAGCATCATAATATTATAACATAGATCTACACCTATTCACATCCATTATTTTTGCTAATAAAAAAACTTATACAATATTTCTACATATTTATATGTATATGTATATGTAATGTATATTTATATTTATATTATTTGTATGCCCTTATAATTCTAACTGCTATTTAGAATTTAAAATAAGTATGTTTTTCCTCTTTTGTTATGGAAATATCAGTTTTATCTTAAGCAGTGATTACTAATTTACAAGAATATTGAATAAACATGTTGTCTAACATTTGCAAGAAATTTATATAAATATATCAGCATCTGGTTTTAGCTAAAGCTAGATGCAATAAAGAATATTGTCTAGCTGTTAATTAAGACTTGTAAATAGCAACATGTGAGACTAATAGATTACTAACTGGATGTTACTAGCAGTATAATAGGTTGCGGTAGTGGGTGGAACACACATATTAGTTATTTCCACTTTGCTTTCCTGATGTTTTTCTCCTCATGATTCCTTCTGAAAATAGAATATCTTTGCAGCTAGGAGAAAAAAGGGAAAAAGGAAAGGAAAAGAAAACAATTTGCTGCATACTGTGGAAAGATACAGCTGTGTGGGAGAGATATGAGCTATGCATATCATTCATAAGTACCTTGGAACTCATCCTATATCCAGCCTACTATGACTTCGTCAAGATCCTTTACAAATGGTTCAAGATTCATGTTCAAGATAAGAGTTGATCCACTCAAATCACCTTGATACAATTTTTATCCTTTTATAACTTTACATTAATGAGATTAGACGATACGTCATTTTTTAAGTTTATTTGTTTTATATGAAAATATTTATTATGTAAAGTTGCATTGAATCTCTCAAACTCTTTGTGTTTAGATATATGTACACATCTCAAAAGTTTTTTACTATTAGATGTTACCTTCTTTTTATACTAAATTGCAGAGGTCAGTTGCATACCCATCTTGGTGCTTTCTCTTTCCAGTAGTCCTTAGAAAATGTGCCACAGACACAGATTTCTTTTCTGTAGAATTTATTTTCACAAAAATAATTTTAGATTATGCTGCTTCAGTCATAATTGAGGGTTGAGAAAAGCATATCATTCTAAAGAAATATTTAGATATCCTTCAATAGGCAACTAAACGTCAAAGAAAAGGTTGACTGGAATTTTTCTACCTGATATTATGCTTAGTAATGTTACACACACATCTGCCAATATTCTTTACACACTTTTATCTACAAATGTGTTGACACACATGTTTATATGCATATATACCTCTATAAAAAGACTCGATTATTTGAGAAATTTCTAATTTCCTTTTATATCATATTGAGAAAGCTGATTTATGTAGCTAAACTGTTAGATTGCGACTGAGGAGACACTAAGTCCATCTTTAGACATAGGAATTGAGTGACTTTGGGACTGTCATTTTCTCCTAGATTAACCTACTATTTAATGTTGGCAAAATAAAAGTTGAGGGTAGAAGATGATATATGCCTTTTTTAATTCTTGGAGAAATAAATTACTCATTATATTTCTTTCTAATTTTTATTTAAATTAAGAAAATCATCTAAATTATTTCAGCCTTGATTTTTCCTAGAGACAAAATGAGAGGTTTTGGCCTTATTTATATAGTTCTAGAGGTGGTATTATTAAAATAGTTTCAAAATCATTTGTTAAATACACGGCATAAAGAATGACAATCAAAATTGATTCTGTAGAATTTTCAGCAAGACTTTTAAGATAAACCTTTTATAAATATGGTCTGAGTGTTTAAACACTATTTTATTAAATGTCCCTAGTCTATAGGAATCACACTTAAAAACGACATTTATGGCATTAACAAATAAAAATTCTTTTGAAGATAAGGACTATAGCAACTTTGAAAGGACATTACTGGGTACTGAGGATAAATTGATAGGAAGAATTTATAAGTTTCTAATAAGTTATAAATTAGAAGAGGAGATAGTGAAAGAACCAATGCTTAGATGGGCAAAAAAAACTTTGGATACCCAATAGAATTAGATAAATGGGAAAAAATATGGATGACAAATTGGCAGATGACAATGTCAGTGGCGTTCAAGGAAAACCAGTGCAAGATGTTTTACAGGTGGCATTTACCACCGATAAGAACTGCGTAAATGTTCCCCAATTCTTCAGCCTTGTGCTGGAAATGTAAAAAAGAAATTGGCACTTATTATCACACCTGGTGGACTTGTATAAAAGCTAAGAAATACTGGAATAATATAACAAATTGGATTAAACAAATAACACAAGAAGATATTGTTTGCAAACCCGAATTATTTTTGTTAGGTATTACTGAATCAAGTCTTAATAAAGATATTCAATACCTTGTCATACACATATTGACAGCAGCTAGAATCACCTATGCACAATTCTGGAGAAACACTGATACACCCAAAGAGGACGATATTATTAGAAAGATAATGAACTGTGCAGAGATGGATAAATTAACAAAGGAACTAAGGGATAAACAAGAAACTGATTATTATAAAATATGGAATAAATTTTATGACTGGTTAAGAGAGAGAAGGAACAAATAAAATAAGACATAGAACCTTATGAATAGAACTGAATAATATAAGAAAATAACGCTCAAATGATGTATTCGTGAAAGTAAATACAACAATGTACAGTATATATGCAAAGACTATAGATGTAAAGATTACATAGATATATGTACTGTATGATCAATCTGAGTATGAGGATACTACCTTAAATAAAACAGAAAAGAGTGAGATGTAGGTTATGGTCAATAATTGCCAACGATATGGAATGCCTATCTTGGCTAATATTGACTGAACACTCTGCCCTCTGTTCTATTTAAGGGTAAAGGTTACTCATTCTACTCTTTGTTCTATTTAAGGCAAAGGTTACTTACTCAGCTCTTTTATTGTTCTAGCTAAGAGCAAAGGTTAAACTAGCAATCACGCGTTCACCTATATGTTTGACATGATCTATCTGTATGATTCAAAGATTTCTTTAAATATTAACCTGTTACTAGTTACTGTCCATTTCTGCACATGTCAATATTTTTTTTATTTCTTCTTCTGATGGGTTTTTTTCGTTTTTCCAGTGTTGTGCATAGATCTGTCTTGCTGCGGTTATTATACTGTATGTAGTATTAGGTATATCTGTCCTTTTTCATATTTCTCATTGGTGATTCATAGTAGAAACAGTTCTGTTTTCATATCTATGTCTTTATTTAATATCTCTTCTAACAATGTCTTAACCTGATGCCAAAATTTCCTTGCTTTTTTACACAATCACCACATACGATAGTAAGAACCTTTCGCTAATTTACATTTCCAAAATTGCGCTGAAAGTTTTCTATCCATTTTTGCTAATCTTGTTGGCGGGATGTACCACCTGTAAAACATTTTATATAAATGTTCTTTACAAGCCATAGCCAAAGTCAATTTTCTGTTCCTGTCCCATAACTCTTGCCATTTATCCAAATTAATGCTGTATCCAAAATTTTGAGCCCAAATAACCATTGTTTCCTTGACTTGTTCTTTTGCCATTTTATATCCTAATAAATATTGGTAGATTTTCTTTATTATCCTATCATCTGGTTCTAGCAAAATTTTATCTATCACCATTAATTCCTTCTCAATACCCCATTCTTTTTTATCTTTTAAGTATCGTGATTTAATCTGCAGATATACCCACCATTCCAATACAATCCCTTCCTCTTGTAGCTCTTTCTTGGATTTTATATCCCCTTCTTCATTTAAAATATCTCTAAACGTAGTTACTTTCCCCAGATTCATGAACTTTGGGTGCACCAATGCCTCTAATGATGAAAACCAGACCGGGATTCCCCTGTAAACCTGTTGTTTTACTTTTGTCCATACTGCAAAGATAGCTCGCCTAACGTGATGCCTTTGGAAGTACTGGTGGGCTTTATGTTTGCCATCCCATAAAAATGTGTGCCACCGCACTTGCAATGTTAATACTCTCTTATTTTTTTAATTTATCCATTCTCTTGCCCATGTGAGCACGGCAGCTTGATAGTATCTTTCCCAATCTGGTAGGCCGAATCCTTCTCTTTCTTTCGCTTCTTGCAATAATTTTAATTTAATTCTGGGTCTTTTTCCTTGCCAAATACATTTGACTATCATTTTGTTCAAATTTCTAAAATACTCTTGATCCAATTTTATTGGTATGTTCTGGAATAAAAAAAGATTTTTTAGCAGAATGTTCATTTTTACAATTGCAATTCTCCCCATAAAGGAGAGTTGCAACTTTCCCCATCTTTCCAAATCTGTCTTTATTTGATCATTTAATTTATTATAGTTATCTTCTTTGATTGTTATGCATCTTGCTGTTAATAATATTCCCAAATATTTATTTATTTTTGTTATTTGAATATTTATTTTCTCCATCAATTCTTTTTTCTGTGTTATAGACATGTTTTTGACTATCATATTAATTTTCCCCCCTGTTTATTCTCAATCCTGCTACTTCCCCATATTCTCCAAGTACTTCCATAAGACATTGGCCAGATTGTAGTGGCTCTTCTATTATAAATACAGGATCATCAGCAAAAGCTTGTAGCTTATAGATTTCTTTCTTAATTTCCAGTCCTCTCATTTGATTATCTTTCCATATCATTCTTGTCAATACCTCTAGAGTTAGTATAACAGCGGCGAAATTGTGCATTCTTGTCTCGTTCTCTTCTGTATCTTAAAACTTTGCATTACTTCTCCATTTATTATAACTCTTGCCTCTTGTTTAGTATATATTGCTTTAAACACAGTTATAAAATTATCACCAAATCCCATATAGTTTATCTGTTTCAATATAAAATCCCAATTCATGTTATCGAAAGCTTTTTGGGCATCTAGGAATATTAATGCCACTTGTTTCTCATTGTGAACTTCTTAATATTCTAGCACAGCGGTTCCCAACCTGGGGGTCAGGACCACTTTGGGGGTCGAACGACCATTTCCCAGGGGTCATACAGCCTTGGTGCTGAGGGTGCCACCACTGGGGGCAGGAGGAGCTAATCCGGAGGGAATTGGAGAAGGAGGTGGTGCCGATGCATAGTCCATCGCCGCCGCCCTGCTCCGTATGATCAGGCTAGCCCTGTGCTAATATCTCTCAGTCTCTCTCTTTCCTCCCTCCCTGTTTGCCTCTTTGTTTGCTAGGTTTCCGCGCCAGCCGAGGGTGAGAGGGCAGATAGACGAGCCCGACCCGGCTGTCCTCCTTCCCGCCGTCGTGCGCTGTTAAACTTAAGTGGTTGTTGGCTGGCCGTTACCCCCGTGACTCCCTTTCCCTTCGACAACAGCGGGAAGAAATTGCCACTACAAGCCCCAGCTGTCCCAGTTTGCGAGTCCCGGCTGTAGTCGGAGATGTGGGACATGGCAAGCGAGGAGACGGGGATGCCGGAGGGGGTAGCAGGGAGTGTCTGGGCAGGAGGATTTAATAAAATATAAAATATAGTTCTTAAAGCAGAAGACATATAAACCCAAGAGGACAAACGGGTGTAAGGAAGGAGAGAGTTTTATGCTTCTCATGAATCAAATTTGCAAAGAATGAAGGAGGAACAGAAGAGTTTGAAGGAATTGTCCTCCAGCCGCAAAGTGTAATCTTTGAAAAGGCGGCTGGGTGAGGGGACCATAAGCGCCTTGCTGGACGTCTCGCTGCAGGACCCGCAGCTGTGCTACGAGCTCATCCAGCGCATCGGCTCCGGCACTTACAGCGATGTTTACAAGGTGCGCAATGGCGCGCCCGGGGCACACAGCCAGCTTTGGAGAGGGTCACCCCGGGTGCACTTGGGGAGGGAAAGGCGCTGCAACCGGGACGGAGAGGAGACGCAGAGGTGGCCGAGCAAGCAGGAAGGAAGGCAGGAGGATCCCGAGCCACCCAAGCCCTGCCTTACAAGCCCGCCTGGGCTCTTCCTCCGCCACAGAAAAGGACCACCGGCAACGCGATGGAGAGACGGGCTTTACAGCTGGCGGTCTCCAGGAGGGAGGAGAGAGAGCAGGGGGAGGGGGTTTCTAATCGGGGGTCCCTATGATTGGCAGCCCCCCTTTTTCTTCCAGCTCTACCCTCCTCCTGTTGGGCAACTTCTCCAAAGCGCGCTTTTGGAGACGCGCAATGGGGAGCAAGGAGTCGTGGATGGGATCGCTGCGCGGTGGTGGGGATTTGCAGTCCCCCATCTCCTGGGTGGGGTATGGATCGGACTGGGGAAGGGGTGCAGAGGGGTGGGGGAGAAGCAGGAAATTATGGCCGGGTTTCCAGGGCTGCTCTCTCCGGGGCGTGTCCAGGTCTCTTGGGGCCAGCCTTTTTTTTTTTTTGCACCGGGAGCTTTCTCCAAAGGGTTGCCCCCAAACGGAGGGTGACTTTTGAAGAAGGTGAGGCGAGGGTGGGGTGGGCTGGCTGGTTCCCCGGACAAGATCGGCTCTATGGGGCAGGCTGGCTTTGCTACAAGTGTAGGCAGGGCGGGCAGGATCCCCTCGCTGCTCGCTCTGCTTTCCTGGAGTGACTGAATAACCACAATATGCTTATTTGTCCGGGTTGCCAGAGAGTTTGGCACGCACGGATCTTTCGGTGCTGAGGACTAGGAGAAGGAAGAAGAGAAAAGAGAAGAAAGACCAGAGATGGAAGGAAGGAAGGAAGGAAGGAAGGAAGGAAGGAAGGAAGAAGAATGTTAGTGGGAGGGTGGGAGGAAGGAAGGAAGGAAGAGAAAAAAGTGAGAGAGGGAAAGAAAGAAAAAGAAGGAAGAAAGAAAGAAAGAAAGAAAGAAAGAAAGAAAGAAAGAAAGAAAGAAAGAAGAGGAATGTTGGGAGGAAGGAAGCAAGGAAGAGAAAAAAGAGAGAGGGAAAGAGAAAAAGAAAGAAAGAAAAGAAGAAAGAAAGAAAGAAAGAAAGAAAGAAAGAAAGAAAGAAAGAAAGAAAGAAAAAGAAGAGGAAGGTTGGGAGGAAGGAAGGAAGGAAGGAAGGAAGGCAGAGAAAAAAGAGAAAGAAGGAAAGAAAGAAAGAAAGAAAGAAAGAAAGAAAGAAAGAAAGAAAGAAAGAAAGAAAGAAAGAAAGAAAGAAACTGTTGAAAGAAGAGCCTTGCAAATTAAAATTGTTATCTTTGCAGGGGTTTTGGAAAGGGTGGGTGAGCAGGCCCCATGGGGGAGGAAGGAATATGGGGCTGTTTTAAGAAGAAAGATCTTAAAAGAGGAAATTGGCTTTGGGGACACTGGCAATGTTTTTGGACCAATCATGACTTTTTTTGCCCCTTTTGCCTCCTGAAACTTTGGAATCCTGGGAGAAAGCTACTAAACAGGGATTACTTTGCTGGAAGCTTATCTGATTTCTAGTTTTTCGACACTGCAGGCCACAATTTCTCAACCCCAACAACTTGAATATACCTGGACTTCAACTCCCAAAATTCCCTAGCCAGCTTTGCTTTGAATTCTGGGAGTTGAAGTCCAGGCACCTTAAAAGTTGCTGAGATTGAGAAATATTGCTGTACACTTGTTGGTTATCAAGTCTAAATACAGAAGTAGACTTGTTGTGGAAGATGATATTCCTTGTGCTCTTGCAAAGACTGGCCCGAGAATTTCTGATCTGACATAATTACATATTGTTTTTGTGATTAATCGCTATGCTTTAATTATGTTCAATTTGTAACAATGAAAATACATCCTGCATATTAGATATTTACATTATGATTCATAACAGTAGCAAAATTACAGTTATGAAGTAGCAACGAAAATAATTTTATGGTTGGGGGTCACCACAACATGAGGAACTATATTAAGGGGTCGCGGCATTAGAAAGGTTGGGAACCACTGCTCTAGCACAGGGGTAGGCAAAGTTGGCTCTTCTATGACTCATGGACTTCAACTCCCAGAATTTCTGAGCCAATCATGCTAGCTTAGGAATTCTGGGAGTTGAAGTCCATGAGTCATAGAAGAGCCAACTTTGCCTACCCCTGCTCTAGCACATCTAATATCGTCCTTATATTATTTCTTATTTGCCTTTTAGGCAGGAAACCATTTTGGTTAACATGTATAAAATTATTCAAGTATCTTTTAAGTCTTTCAGCCATTATTGTCATAAATATTTTGTAATCCGAATTTAACAAAGATATTGGTCTATAGTTTTGAATTAACATTTGGTCTGTGTTTTCTTTTGGGATCAAGGTGATGTTCGCTTCTGCCCATGAAGCTGGTGCCTTTGCTTCTTTCAATATCGCATTAAATACCTCATAGCATTTCTCCTAAGGAATCTTGTAGTCCTTTATACAATTCCAGCGGTAAATCATGAGGTCCTGGTGTTTTATTATTTTTCTGTTTTTTAATTGCATCTGTTAGTACAGACATTCTGATATCTTCATTTAGCATATCTTTTATCTCCTCTGGAACTTTAGGTAAATCCGCTTTCTCAAAACATTGTTGCATTTTTCCTTCTATATTACAACCATCCTTTTTGTATAGACTTTTATAAAAGTCATAAATTATATTTTTCTTCTCCTTGATTTGATAACATATATTTCCCTTCTCATTTTGTAGCTTACTACTTTTTTTGTTTTTTCAATTTATATGCTAGCCACTTCCCTGGTTTATTTGTGTTTTTGAAGAAATTTTGCTTACTCTGTATTATTTGTTGTGCTAGATCTTTTTTTTCAAGCATATTCAATTTATGTTTTGTTAATTCCATTTGTTGTTTAATGTCTTCTCATTGAAGTTCTATTTGCAATCCTATCTCTAGTTTTCTGAATTCCTCATCTGTCTTTCTGTTGTAATTTCTTACAACAGAAAGAAATTTATGTTCTTTTATGTTCTTTGGCCATATATGCTATTGCTATACCTCTCATAAATGCTTTTGCAGTATCCCATTAATTTTGTAGATTTGTATGTTCTTTTTTATTTTCTTGAAAGAACAAACACATTTGTTCTTCCATCTTCTGCCTAAAATCTTCATCTTTTAAAATCGATCTTTTTAGGGTCCATCTAATCGTTTTCTTCTGTCCCTTCCATCGAATTCTTATTGGATTGTGGTCCACCCAAAGGTTAATCTCTATTTCCACCTTCTCTACTTCCATATTTAATTCTGTTGTCATCCAGACCATATCAATTCTGGACCACGATTTGTGTCTATTCGAATAATAAGTAAATTATTTTTTCTCTTGATTTCGCTCTCTCCAACTATCTTGTAAATTCAATTCCTCTACCATTTTGAAGAAGTGTTTGGATAATATTTTTCTAACTTCTTTTCTTATTTTATCACTCATAATCTAATTTCCAGTCAATTATAGAATTAAAGTCCCCCAAAATACAAATATTATCTCTTTCTATTTCCTCAATTCTCTACCAATATGTGTGACTATTAATACTGATTAAGTAATGTTTATAGCTATTTTCTATAATTACCGTACGTATTTAATGAATTAATCTTTAATTATACAAAAATAAATATAAATTTGCTTAGATAGATAAGAAATATATAGAGATAAAATTTGATAAATTGAATTATATATTATACATCTGATTTACTGTGAATATAATAATTGCTTATTAACTTTATATTTATATTAGTCATAAGTATATTTAAAGTAAAAGATTACTTTTTATTTATATTCAAACTATTGAGTATATATATTGTCTATAAACTATTGAGTATATATATTGTCTATAAACTATTGAATATGTATATATATATATATATATATATATATATATATATATATATATATATATATGTATATATATATATATATGTGTGTATATATATATATATATGTATATGTATATGTATATGTATATGTATATGTATATGTATATATATATATATATATATATATATATATATATATATATATATATATATATATATATATATATATATATATATATATGTATGTATATATATGTAGGTCTTTGGTTATTCGGGTTTTCTCCCGCATAAAATTGGAAGTGTGGAGAAAACCCGAATAACCAAAGACCTACATACAAACACCCGCGAAAACCTCAGAAAACATATATATATATATATATATATATATATATATATATATATATATATATATATATATATATATATATATATATATATATATATATATATATATATATATATATATATATATATATATATATATATATATATATATATATATATATATATATATATGTTTCTTTCCATACACCAGGATGACTCAACATAAAAAACATATATAACCCTTTCCTGGTGAAGAGCTGATAGGGAAGAGAACCTGGCCTAGAGGTTAACACTTCTGCCTTACAAGCAGACTGCCCAGGTTCAAATCCCACTACGGGTATGGCTATCTGACGAGAGCAAAATAGCTCGAAATAGATCTATAATAGTCTCTCTTTATTTTCATTTATCAGCAAAAAAATGTTACACACACACACACACACACATATATATAGTATATTATCTATAGATTTATACATTATATTGCATATTTATTATTATATAAGATATCTTGAGAACTAATTGATTAACAATAGCCTGATTGAACATTACCTAAAAATAATAATATTAGAAATTGCCTTGAATAACTATTGATCTTAGATTTACACTATAAGCAATAGTGAAACCTTATGGTAATCTGGAATAGAATCTATAAAATTCTTGAGCAACAGAATAGTATCCTAAAGGAGATGACAAGTAATCCAACAAATATGTCAACAAGGGGGGGGGAGCATCAGCCCCGGCAGCAAGCTCAGCCACACCAGCTACTCAAAGGCAAATCGATGAAATGTTAATAACAGAAAAAGGGGGATCATCATTAATACAAAGTATGTGTCACTCTAAACACTGCTCAGGAAACTATGTTAAAACTACATGAACTGATTACAAATAATCACACAGAGTTAAAATGAGACATACATAAGCTTGATACAAAAATGGACTTATTACAGGCTGAGATTCAAAAAAATGAACAGAGAATAAGTACGGTTGAAAAAAAAGACTGAGCAGAATGAAAAGAAAATAGAAATGGTGGATCAGAAAACGACAGAATCCGTTAAAGAAATGGGAACCTCACTGATCCCTCTAGAGATGGATAGGTCCTCCTATTTTTTGAGGTTTCAAGACATTGTCGAAGAAAGGGAAGAGGATTTAGGAGAAGTGATGATGGGAGTAGTGGCAGAAATATTACAACAAGATAAGAATGAGATTAGGAGAGAAATCGATGAAATTTATAGATTGCAAATGAATTATGTGAGACGCCACCATCTCCCGCGGGAAATACATATTCGATTTGCCAGGAGGAAGATTAGGGACAAGGTATACGCAGCTACTCGAGGTGAGACGTTAATGTATAAAGGAAGAGAGATTAATATTCTGAGACAAGTCTCGAGAAGGGTTAGGGAACATAGGAGAGACTATAGGTCTGTGGCAGCAATACTCAATAAAAAAAATATTCAATTTAGATGGATCATTCCGGAGGGGATGATAATCTCTTTGGAGGGAAGGAAGGTAAAAGTGGATACTTTGGAACGGGCCCAAGAGGTCTATGAAGAACTTACAGGATTAAATGAAGAACTGGAAAGTGGAGAAAAGCTGGAGTTGCCTAGTCAGGAGGAAAGACAGGGGACAGGGGAGGAGACGAGAGAAGAAGGAACTAGGGATAAGATAGACCAAAACCCAAAGGTAGAAAGAATTAAGACAAGAACACAGACCGCAGCGGAAACAAAAACACTTTGAAGAAATTCATACATAAAATAATAGGGAATGCAAAAAGAAATCAAACTTTTATCATTAAACATCAAAGGATTGAATAATATACAAAAAAAAAGAAAAATATTTTCTAAATTAATCAAACAAAAAGTAGATAATTTGTTTACAAGAGGTCCATATCAAACAAACACAAAAAAGTACTTAGAATATGCAAAGCTAGGCGAATTATATATATCTCTAGGGAGAAAAAAAAAGAGGGGTAGATATATATATACAAAATGAGGTTAAATCAAAGGAAATAGGATCAGATTTAAAAGGAAGATATATAATGGTGGAAATAGAAATTGGAGGAGAAAAAATATTATTAGTAAATATATACGCACCCAATACAAAACAAAAAATTCTATCAACAATTATATGAGAAATTATCTGTTAGCTACAAATATATATGTATAGTAGGAGACTATAATGGTATAATCAACCCTAGAATGGACTACACTTCCAAGGGAAAAGGGAACATTAAAAAAAATAAACTACCAGAATCTTTTAATGAAATGACAGATGAGCTAAATTTGATAGATGTCTGGAGATTATTACATTCCAAAAACAAACTATGCATTTTATTCGATTCCCCATAAATCTTTTTCTAGAATTGACATGATTTGGACAAGTAAGGAAATATGTAAAAATATAGATTTGTTAGAAATAACACCTAATGTATGGGCAGACCACAATCCACTATTAGTGATATGGAAAGGAAAGAAAAGAGGAATAAGGAGATGGACACTAAATACAAGAATACTACAAGAAGAAGAATATACAAAAACAATAACTAAAGAAATAAATTTATTTATGAGGGAAAATAAAAAACAACCTACTACTATTCAGAATTTGTGGGATACATTAAAAGCATATCTAAGGTGAATAACAATCGCATATACAGCAAAGAAAAATAAGGATAAATTGGCAGATTATAATAAACATTTAAAGGAAATCAAAGAATTAGAAGATAAACTCCAAAGAGAAACAGAAAATGACAATATATACAAATTATTATTGGAGGCCAGACACAAAACAAATTTAATAGAACAACAGGAATACGCAAAGGATATCAGATTTGTCAAACAAACATATTTCGAGTCAGCAAACAAACCAAGTACCGTATTTTTCGGAGTATAGAACGCATCGGAATATAGGACGCACCTAGGTTTTAGAGGAGGAAAACAAGGAAAAAAGTATTCTGAACCAAATGGTGTAGTAATATATTATTTAATAAAATACCAGTGTAGCAGAATACTTTTTGCAACCATGTACACTTTTTACAACCATGTACACTTTTTACAAACTTCAAACTGAAGATTCTTGCACCCCTAACCCCTAACCTAAACTTCAAACTTGACAGCTTTAAGATTTGTGGACTTCAACTCCCATTCCTGAGCTAGCATGACTGGAGGAGGAATTCTGGGAGTTGAAGTCCACAAGTCTTAAAGCTGTCAAAGTGTGAAGTTTGTAAAAAGTGTACATGGTTGTAAAAAGTGTACATGGTTGTAAAAAGTGTATATGGTTGTAAAAAGTATTTTGCTACACAAGTTTAATACTTGTGGACTTCAACTCCCAGAATTCCTCCTCCAGTCATTACTAGCTCAGGAATGGGAGTTAAAGTCCATAAGTCTTAAACTTGCCAAGGGGGTGCAAGGGTCTTCAAACTTGTGGACTTCAACTCCCAGAATTTCTCCTCCACTTGGCAACATTAAAAACAACATTAAAAAAAACATTTTTTAAAAAAAGTTCTAACCTGTCGGCTCTCTTCGGACAGCAACAGCAGCGGCGGCTCCTCAGGTGCCTCGGGAGCAGGCTTCAGGTGGTGGTGGGGGGTTGGGCAGTAGCGGTTGTAGCAGCTCGCTTCGAGTAGCAGCGGGGGCAGCGGCGGCCAGCAATGGCAGCAGCGGCTCCTCAGGCAGCAGGCTTTGGGCAGGAACAGCGGCAGGGGGGATTTCGGCGGCGGGGGCAACGGCAGCCAGAAACAGCAGCAGCGGCTCCTCAGGCGGCAGGCTTCGGGCAGGAACAGCGGCAGAGGGGATTTCTGCAGTGGGGGTGGCAGGGGCAGCGGCGGCGGGCGGCAGCGGTGGTGGCAGCAACTGGCAGCGGCAGCAGTGGCTATGGGCAGCAACGGCAGCGGTAGCCAGCAATGGCTGGAACCGGCCAAAAATGTGACGCGCAGAGGCCGAAAACCTCCGAAGGGTGGGGGCTGGCGGGTGGGTAGAGCTACATTCGGTGTATATGATGCACCCAAATTTTCACCCTCTTTTGGGGGGTAAAACGGTGCGTCGTATACTCCGAAAAATACGGTAGGTTGCTAGCCCATAAAATAAAAAAAGAAAGAGAAAACCGAAATATATACCAATTAACAGATACAGCTAGGAAAATACAAAGTACAGAAGAAAAGATAAAAGAAATAGTTACAGATTATTATGGGAAGTTGTATAAACAAGATCCAGTTGATATAAATAAAATAATTAACTATTTGGAAACAATAAATATACCACAAATAGAAGTCATAGATAAGGAAATGTTGAATAAGGATATCACAATACAAGAAATTCAGAACGCATTAAAAAAACAAAAAAACAATAAATCTCTGGGACCAGACGGTCTCCCAGGAGAATTTTATAAAAAACTAGGAGATACATTTGAAAATATTCTACTAGAATTATACAATGATGCCCTTAAGGGAGCCAGGATAAAAAATATGTGGAGGGAGACATACATAACCACAATTATGAAAGAAGGTGCCGAGAAAAACCAAACTCAAAATTATAGGCCAATTTCGTTGTTGAACGCTGATTACAAGATTTTTATGACAATTATGGCAGAAAGGATAAAGACAATTTTAAATAAAATTATTAATGCGGATCAAAATGGATTTTTACCAAAGCACCAAATTTGAAATAATACAAGATTTGTTTTGGATATTTTGGAATATTACGAAGCGCATCCAGAAAGGCAAACAGCCCTTGTCTTCCTGGATGCGCAAAAAGCGTTCGACAACGTAAATTGGCAATATATGTTAGGATTAATTAAAAAAATGAAATTCGGCGACAAATTCGAGAAAATCATGGAAACAATTTATACCTCCCAGTCAGCCAAGGTTATAATTAATGGTGATATGACTCAATCATTTTCGATAACTAAAGGAGTATGTCAGGGATGTCCGATGTCGCCTCTGCTCTTTATCCTAACATTAGAAACATTATTAAATAGAATTTGAAATAATCAAGAAATTAAGGGAACAAGAATAAAAAATGAAACATACAAACTACAGCTATTCGCCGATGATCTTGTATTTATTTTGGAAGAACCTTTGGAATCCGGAGTGTAATTAATTAGAAAAATAGAAGAATATGGAGAATCGGCGGGTTTGAAAATTAATAAACAAAAAACAAAAATTTTAACAAAAAATATGACAAAAAAGCAGAATGTGGAATTAGAAAGAACATTGGGTTTGCAAATAACAAAAAAATTAAATATTTAGGTATAATACTAACAAATAAAAATTCATCTATTAAAAAAGATAACTACGACAAATTAGCAAATCAAATAAAGTTAGATCTAGAGAAATGGAAAAAATTACAAATTTCACTATTAGGGCGTATTGCCATAATTAAAATGAGTATTCTACCTAAATTTTTATATTTATTCCAAATGATTCCTATAAAATTAGAGACTAATTTTTTTAATGAAATGAATAAAATTACAACTAAATTTATTTGACTAAACAAAAAACCAAGAATTAAATTAACAAATTTACAGGATAATAAGAGCAGAGGCGGCCTCGGACTCCCAGATTGGAAAATTTATTATAAGGCAGCATCTTTGACATGGATTAAAGATTGGATTAATTTATCAAATAAAAGACTATTACTTCTGGAAGGCCATGATCTTTTGATGGGGTGGCATGCCTATTTATGGAAGGATGGACTTAAACTATAATCTAACCAACATTTAATTCTCATAAAAATCTCATAAAAACATGGTACGAAACTAAAAAGAAAAATTATACAAAAATTCCTAGATGGCTTTCACCCATAGAAACCACGGTATATCCGAATTTAATTGGTACAATTAGAATTGTAAGATATAATGACTTATTAGATATGACAGGACAGCTAAAGAGCAGGGAACAATTATTGGAACAAAATATTAGAATCGACTGGTGGCCATACCTACAAATAAAATCAAAATATAATAAGGATAAAGAAGGAATGGTCATAGATACGGACCTGCGACAATTAGATAAAATTTTAATGGGTCCAAACGAAAAAATGATATTGAAACTATATAATTACATATTCGAATCTGAAAAAATGGAAGAAATTGTCAAAGAACCAATGATAGCGTGGGCCAAAAACATAGGACATAATATCCACCTGGCTGATTGGGAGAAAACATGGAATATAAACTGTAAAATAACTAAATCTGTGGCATATAAAGAGAACTATTATAAAATGTTTTACAGATGGTATTTAGCACCATCAAGATTGGCGAAAATTTACCCAAATGCAAATTCGGCTTGTTGGAAGTGCAACAAAGAGATAGGCACCTTCTTTCATATGTGGTGGACATGTCCCAAAGCTAAAGGTTTCTGGAATAAGGTTCATAAATGGCTACAGGAAATCATGGATAGAACAATAGAATTCAACCCGGAATTTTTTCTGCTAGGAATAATGAAACAATACCCTAAAAATATACAATAGCTAGCTTTGCATATTATTACAGCAGCAAGAATAGCTTATGCCCAGTATTGGAAAAATTGTCAAATACCACCTGAAAATATATTGATCGACAAAATTTACAGAGGATCAGAAATAGACAAACTAACAATGGATCTTAAAGGACAAAGTAATTCGGACTATTACGAGATATGGACCAATTGGTATAACTGGACAAAAAGGAGAAGAGAAAATGAAGAACAAAAAAGGAAAAATAAAAAATCTTGAGACAACGTGAGAAAAAAGAGGAAGATATGTAAATATAAAAAGGATTGTATATTATTTGATATTATTAATGTATTATAACGGATGTGCACGTGTGTCAAAATATTGTGATGTTTGAAAATAAAATTTTTTTAAAAAAATTGGCTAGAACTGCACACAGTGAACCTCGCCCTTCGCCGCCTTCAACACCAGACGTCAGGCACACACGTTCTAGTGCTAACCGACAATGTATCGGCAAAGGCGCATATCAACAGACGTGGGGGCACCAGGTCCAAGACTCTCATGATGGAGGCCAAAAGACTGGGACTTTGGGCAGAACGTCACTTCCTGTCAATCTCGGCAGACCACATCTCCATGGTGGCCAACGTGTAGGCGGACTTTCTGAGTCGACAGACCATTGACCACGCCAAGTGGCGCCTGCATCTGGACATTTTTGAACTACTGGTGAGCCACTTCAGGCATCTAGAGTTCGATCTCTTCACCACCCCAGAGAACGCCCAACTGCTGAGATTCTATTCCAGGTTCTGGACTCCACGCTTGGAGAGTTTAGATGCCTTGCGTTGCCAGTAGCCCCCCGGGCTACTCTACGCTTTTCCCCCTCTGCCCTTATTTCCGAAGGTCATCCGGAAGATCTTGGAACAGAAGGTGGAGGTAGTTCTTCTGGCACCGCACTGGCACAGGGGAGCCTGGTTTGCGGATCTAGTGGCCTTATCTTTGGCCCAGCCCTGGAGCATCGCTCAACACGAAGCCTCCCTCAGCCAGGGGGCATTGGTCCACCCGGATTGCTGGTGGTTCCGACTGACCGCCTGGCGCTTGAGTGGAGCACCTTGAGGCGGAACAACATCTCCAGGGCCATCGTTACCATCCAGGCCTTGCGCAGGCCTTCTACCCAGTGAATCTATGCAGCCACATGGAAGGTGTACTGTACCTGGTGCGCTAAGGCTGGCTTATCACCTCTACAGGTCGACATTGGGCAAATCCTGGATTTCCTCTAGGATGGTCTGGACAAAGGGCTATCTCCCAACACTATCCGGGGGCAGGGGGCGGTCCTGTCCTCAGTACTAACCTTCGGCTCCCTGGAGTTCTTGGCGCAACATCTGACCATTCGGCACTTCATCAGGGGTGCAGATAATCTGTCCCCGCCTGTGACCCCTTCTTTCCTTTAATCCACCACCTGGAGTCTTCTCCAGGAAGTTGTTCTCATGAAAAAAAAGCTCACTCTGTCATCGGTATCAGATTTCTCCAGGATTAGTCACGCCATTGTCCCGCTAGGTTGCCACCAGTCTCATCCAGCTGTTAGCTCTATACGACCGCCATTACTGGCCGTCCTCATTCCTGTCCGATTTCCCTGTCTCACCGACCTGGACCGCCATCCTAGAATCAATTGTCAGGATGCCCCCTTCTTCCGATCCCCCTCCGAGGGATCTACGGCTCCAAAGAAGCTTATCGAACGGCTAGAAGTGGCTGTGTTACACGGAGCACCGATTCACACATACCATTCGGCTCAGCAGTTGGCCCTTCCCCCCTTGTGCTTGTGTATTGTTGCGGTTGAAGCTGAAGTAGTCATTGACAGATAGGACATTGTAGCAGATAATTTTATGTGCTGCACTTAGGTCAGACCTAAGGTGGCGTAGTTCTAAATTGTCTAAGCCCAAAGGTATCAGCAATATGCTGATGATACCCAGTTGTACATCTCCACCCCGTCTCAATTCGGGGAAGCCGTAGACGTAATGGGCCGCTGCCTGGATGATGTTAGGGTCTGGATGGGGAAGAACCGGCTAAAACTTAACCCTGACAAGACTGAGTGGCTGTGGATATTGCCTCCTAAGGACTTGACCAATTGTCCCTCCTTGGTTCTTGGGGGGGAGAAATTAGCTCCCTCAGAACGGGTTCGCAATTTGGGTGTCCTCCTAGATCCAAAGCTAAAATTGGAGCAACATCTTTCAGCTGTGGCTAGAGGGACCTTTGCACAAGTACGTCTTGTGCACCAATTGCGACCCTACTTGGAGAAGGAAGCACTTCTCACAGTCACTCATGTCCTTATCACCTCACGGCTGGATTACTGCAATGCGCTCTACATGGGGCTACCCTTGAAGAGTGTCCGGCGACTACAATTGGTGCAAAATGCAGCTTCGCGAGCTGTGGTGGATGTACCCAGATGCACCCACGTAACACCGATCCTCCGCCAGCTGCATTGGCTGCCCATTAGTCTCCGGATCCAATTTAAGGTGTTGGTCGTTACCTTTAAAGCCCTACATGGCTCAGGGCCAGGTTACCTTCGGGACCACATCCTGCCGCATACCTCCCTACGACCGGTTAGGTCCCACAGAGTTGGTCTCCTCCAGGTCCCATCGACCAAGCAATGCCGGTTGGCGGGGCCGAGGGGGAGAGCCTTCTCTGTGGGAGCCCCCTCCCTTTGGAACCAACTCCCTCCAGAGATCAGGACTATCCCCACCCTGCTGGCCTTCTGTAAAGCAATAAAAACTTGGCTCTTCTGGCAGGCGGGGTATGAGTGAAAGTTCTTTTTAAAATATTGATAGCATTTTAACATTTTTTTTTTAAAAAAATCACTTTTATTGATTATATGTTTCTATACCTGTTGTTGGCCGCCCAGAGTCCCCCGGGAGTTGGGCGGCATAGAAATTTTAATAAATAAAAATAAATAAATAAATAAAATTTCAAGTCTGGTGGCTAAGGTATTCTGTTGCAAATAGAGGAGTGGACGACTCTTCTCGTGAAATATCTCTGGACATTCTCAATTGTATTAATGTCCAATATGTAGTGCGGGTTCCAGACAGATGAGCTGTATTCGAGAATTGGTCTAGCAAATGTTTTGTATGCTCTAGTTAAAAGTACAATATTACCAGAGAAGAAGCTATGCAAGATTAGGTTAACAACTCTTAATGCTTTCTTCACAATGTTGTTACAGTAGGCTCTGGCACTTAGATCATTAGAGATGAATTCCTGGTGTCTTCAATCCCAAATTGTCTTTTTATATCTTTTCATACTGCAAAATTTGCTACAATGAAAGAAAAAGAGAAGAGTCCTTGGACTGGCTTCAGATTTATGCTTTGAAATAATGAAATACTGTATAGCTCAATCTTGTGTTACAGTAAGGGCCCTCGGGAGTTGGGCGGCATACAAATCTATTAAATTAAATTAAATTATTGCTCAGCTCCAATTTAATGCATCCTCCAGAGCATGTAATGTTATTAAACATTTGTTTTCCTTATTCTACATAAATAAATGCTGCATGGGAAGTCTGCAAGTTCTTTTCGCCATTTGCACGTGAAGACTAGATCACTAAGATATGGTTCTTAATTCAGAAACATACTCTATAGTCATGACATTTCAGGAGCTTTTAGGGAGTGCTCTGTTTAATATTTATTTAATAGTTTGGGACATTCTTCCATTATGTTTTAAAAATATAAATAAATGCTGCAATATTGAAATTCTTTTCAATATTGAGGACTCAAAGATATGACATATAGTCCTCAATTACAACTAGAGCATATGAAACTTTCTGTCTCAGATTCATACATTACATTAATGAAGTTAAAAGAACCCACAAATAACTCTTGCATTAAGTCACCATGATGATGTAATGCTTGCATCAACCTTATGTCCGTATACTAAACTGTTTGAAGACATATATGTTGCTCTCCTTTGACCCAGTTAATCTTATAAGTGGTTTACTTAAGGTAACAAGGATGTTGCAAAAATAGTAAAATGTCAGGCACTAATTTAGTGCTTAATATAGTCCTGAAGAAAGATTAGGGATGAAAAAAAATAGGGAGAAAAATAGTTACAGTCTTAAGCTCAAAGGAATATATGCAGTTTCAATCAATCAACTCAGTTTATTAAGTCATAGACCAGAGACCAGAACAAATAAAAACACTCAGTAAATATACAATTAAAAATTCCAGTATAAAATAATAAATAACAACTAAAATCTATGATAAAATCCAGTCTGTCAATTATACATGGTCTAACTATAATAAAATTACAATCCATAAACTGTGTGGCTCATTAATACAAAAAGAGAAAGGAATAAGCAGTGCAAAGGGTTGGCCACATTTGTTGTATAAAATAGCTATGGTGACGAATCCCCAGTTTAAAATGAAAAGATATAGATTTGGAAAATCAGTCTGGAATTAGCTGGATTTTTAAATTATTACTAGGATTCATCTAATCATGAGTTGCACATGGAAAATCATTAAAGTGATAACAGGACTGAAAATTGATAGACCATTGAGTACCTCCTCTGGAGTTCCTCCCAAAATACAATCAAAATGTAAATTATAAGGTTCAGAAGAAAACATTAAAAATAAGGGGAATATCAGAGAGAAGGAAAATGCAACTCAAAATCTCTCTCTCAGCTATAGTAGTTTATAGAATTAGCTAAATGTTTGATAAACAGTACTATAAAAAACAATAAATGACAAAATTTTAAAGCAGTCAAGGCATTCAATTCTTAGGAAGAAAAGTGGATTCTGAAGAAAAGAAAATACTTGAATGTTTTAGCAGAAAAAAATTGAATTTTAGTTGCCAATCTGGGAACTTCCCTTTATCCTTTGAATATCTAACGAGGAAAAAAAAACTAATTTTCCTGTCATATATCATTAGTTCAATCTCCATTTTGAGAATCGCACAGATGCCTCATTTCACATTCTCCTATTGATATCTGTTGTCACCTAATAAAGGTTCCTTCCCCACATTTACAACTGTAGCTTCTGAACAATCAGGGCCATACTATTGTGAATTAACTGTTGTGTTTGTTTGCCAACTTTCTCCTAGACTACTGCTCCTAAATCTAGATTGTTTTTTTCACTCAGAGATATATTACAATAAATATTGATTGATTGATTGATTGATTGATCATATGTCATCAAGTTGGTGTGACTCTTAGATTTAATCTCTGATTTTGTTCCTTCAAGTCTTCTAATAGTGCAGTGGTTCTCAACCTTCCTAATGCCGCGATCTGCACCCCGCAGCCATGCCCCCACTGCGACCCACCCTCTCGCCGCGCCCACCGCCGCGCCCCCTGCCCCACCACCACCATTTAGGTTCTTTTACCTCTGCGCATGCACAAAGCATTCTGCGCATGTGCAGAGGGTAATAGAACCCAAATGGCGGCGTCCGGTCAAAGTCTCCTGACCCCTGTGAAAGGGTCGTTTGACCCCCAAAGGGGTCGCAACCCCCAGGTTGAGGACCGCTGTAATAGTGCTTCCAACAAGGGCTTCCCATAAGGCTCTGTAACAGCACCTGCACTGTTCTATTTATACATATCAGATATGCCAAAGATAAGCGGATGCAAATTTGGATATGCTGATGATTTGGCCATAGCAGTACAAGAAAACATGGAAGTAGCAGTCAGCGTCCTGTACATCTTAAAATCTAGGGAAAATTCTTCACTGATTAGAGGTTCACTCCCAGCACTGTGACTACGTGCTTGCACCTTAACAGAAACTAGCATATGAAACCCTGAAGGTCTACTTAAACAACAACCTATTCCCCTATAGTCCCCATATTCCAGAAATTACATGGAACTAAATGGGGAGTTTCATCTGTCACTGTAAGGTTATCAGCAGTAGGCTTGGTCTACTCTGTAGCAGAATACTATGCCCCTATATGGCTTAAAAGTTGCCATACTAATAAGTTAGATGTCAGACTCAATGACTCAGTGAGGATTATAAGCAGTTGTATTAAACTACTCCAACTTGCTAGCTTCCTGTTCTGAGCCAAATAGCACCACCAGCTTTACGAAGGCAAGATGTGATGTACTGAAAGAATATAGAAAAATTATGAACAACTCACTCCTATCCGTGCATGCCAACCTTCATTATTTATCAACCAGACTCAAATCCAGGACTCCTTCATTGGCACATCTGTCCAACAACTTTAAAATTGATTCACAATGGAAAGCCAAATGGGTTGCTGAACATCCAAACATAGGAAGACATATAAATGACCCCACAAAAAAAGTGCCAGGCTTTGAACTACCATGTCAGCAATGGACAATCCTGCATAGGATTCATAACTCATATGGCATCTGCCAGGACTCTCTGTGTAAAAGGGGCATAGTATCCTCCCCTTAGTGTGACTGTCAGGTCCTATGTCAAACTGTAGATGACACCGTGACTGGCTGTGAGCTGAGGGCATATATATCAGTCCAATTTTTTTTTCATTTAAACAATGCTGTGCTTCAGTGGTTAGATCAGTGGTCCTCAACCCCCGGTCCGTGGACCGGCACCGGGCCGCGGCATGCCAGAAACCGGTCCGTGCAAACAGGTGAAGCCCCATCCAAGGAATGCAGGCAGCAGGCAAAACCACGCCCCCTCCGGTCCATTGAAAAGCCTCCCTCCAGAGAACCCGGTCCCTGGTGCCAAAAAGGTTGGGGGCTGCTGGGTTAGATGACCTAGATATTGGTATTTGAACATATATCTTTTTAATATTTATATTTTATTGTGTTTTACTAATCTAGGTGAAATATTAATATATATTGCTAGTCCATGTATGATATGCCATACACTAAACAAATAAGTAAATAACTTCATATCAATTTTAAAAATATATATTTATATAAAAGTCAGAAGTCACTCAAAATTATTATTCTTATTATTCTACACTATACTACACTATATTATAACAAAATCATTATAAAAATTACATTCAATTAGTATTTGTTACCAAGAAAACAATATAAAAGCCAAATTCTAAGAAGTAGCCCTTAAAAATAGATTTTATGTTAATTAAAACTTGATTAATACGTTAAGGATCTGATCTGATATGTCTGTATGAATTTATATGCATATTCAGCTCATTTAATTAGGGCCTGAGAGGTATGCTCATTACATTTGGAATAATTTATAATATATTGATAGGCTCTGTATTTTCCCTATGTAAATATTTTTTTCCTTTGTGAGTCTATACAGTTTAAGTGGAATACTTTGTTTCAGTGGTTTTTAAAGTCAAATTACTGTTTGTGGGCTACCACATTTTCATACTTGATTGGAAAGTAATTTGAACAAATTCAAAATGAAAGCTTCCATTTCATCTATTTCTCCCCCCCCTCGCAATTTGAACTATGTGGGGTGAGAAAGGTAGTGCTTGCTACTGTTAGATTTGCATATAATTCTAGGAAACAAATGCCATTTTAACCCATTTTATACTTAAAAACTGAGAACCTTGATTATATGTGAAAGAAATTATTCCTACTGACTTGCATTTTATATACCAGAGGTCCTATACACTTTTTGAATTTGAAAATTATGTCTTATAATATTGGTTTATTAGCATATTGGCTTAATTTTCATTCAGAAAAAATATAGAATCAGGACAGAATTTAAAATCAGTTTTTATGGTTATTAGAATAATTTTAAACAACCTAGTGCCATCAGATCCCATTTACTTCATTTGTAATCAGATCATGTACCAGATTCATAAATGGGATTACAACAGAAAAAGTAATTCCTTAGCTGTAAAAAATATATTATTTACATATAATAGAATCATACTCTTCCCACTACTCCATTTAAAATCAGTGTTATCAGATTATATAAGCAAGAAATTATAAAACCAAATGTTTAAAAATGGAGGAAGTAGATATTTGGCATGCACTTCTATACAATTTAAGAAAAAAAGGTTGCCTCATTAATAGTCACCCATAGTTTAGGAATTGTATGAATCATATCAGTCCACAATATAAAACTTTGGGAAACTAAAAATTAAATGTTCTTCAAAAAATTAATTGAAAGTCATTCTTAAAAATATTTTCATTGTTAAAAAAAATTATAGTTACTGGATCCTGTTTGGATCCAGTAACTAAATTAATTAATTTAATGTTAATTAAAAATCTAACATTATGAGAAGATTGACAACTGCATATATAGGCACCTTACTCAGAAAAACAAGACAAAGTGGCTTTTGAATCTTAGCACTTAGCCAGGAAATTGTCCTAAGGATACAGCCTATAGGGCAGTGATGGCGAACCTATGGCACGGGTGCCACAGGTGGCACGCGGACCCATATCTGCCGGCACAAGAGCTGTTGCCCTAGCTCAGCTCCAGCGCGCATGTGTGTGCCCGCCAGCTGATTTTTGGCTCGCGCAGAGGCTCTCGGAGGGCGATTTTGGCCTCCGGAGGGCCTCCAAGATGGCGGGGGGAGCGTTTTCACCCTCCCCAAGCTCCAAGAAAGCCTCTGGAGCCTGGGGAGGGCAAAAAATGGGCCTACTGGGCCCACTGGAAGTCGGGAAATGGGGGAGTGCGGGGGTCACACACACATGTGCAGGGGGGGTGAGGGGGGGCTTTGAATTATGGGTGTGGGCACACACACATGTGTGATAGCACGCGCACGCACTATTTCGGCACCCGAGGAAAAAAAGATTCGCCATCACTGCTATAGGGGAATCTTCATCCCTCTGAGGAATGCTACCAGTATGATATTTGCTTCATTAAGTTACAACATAGAAATGTATTGGAAAAGTCTTCATTAATAATATAAGATGTGTATTAGTTGCTTTTATAATAATCCATTGGAGCCTTCTCAAAATTAACATATTTTAATGTAGATTTCTTGAGGAGAAATAGATAAAATAAGATTAATGATAATTTGATGATATTATGGTACCATCTCTTTAAAATGAGAATCTAATTTTATTGCTGAAGAATTGCTGTACAGTTTATGTATGATATATTAGAGTAACTTTTAAAAGGTGGCTAATAGATCTGGAATCTATAAATTTCTCTCTTTATGTCCTTAAGAGATGATGTATATTATATTACTAATTTATCTGAATCTAAAAGCATAAACTTGTCTACACTTCTCTTTCTCTTCCAAATATCTTTGACTGCCATAGTATAATACAAACTCTATTCTGGAAGTATGAAACTTGCTAAATTCAGTAAGCTTAGCAGGGTATGTATGCTTGATCAATGAAGCAAAGGGATTTTACAGGACCCAAAAAATTCATCACCTTTTGTTGCAGTGAAATGGGAAAGTAAAAAGGAAATAAACTCTGATCTCTGACCTATTAAGATACATTAATCTTAAATGAAGGTAGATTTAAGGGTGAGGAAGAAAAAGCAAGGGAAAAGGGAAGAAAGAAGGAAAGAGAAGAGAGCATATATGTTAAAAATTCTATAATTACTAATCTTTCCACTCTTCCCAAAGTGATAAGACAAAAACAAGCAAATAGATAATTAAAAACCCAAACATAATGAAATTGAACAGCCTTAATCCAAACAGATACAATAGTAAATATGAGGAAAAGTAATTCGCATCCTTCAGCAAAAAATTAAATCAATAAAACATTTTTCAGTGTGCATACTATTAAAAAATATTTCTAAGTGCTATTTGATTATGGGAAACCAGCTGAAATATTGAAAGTGTTAGTTTGTTTGTTGTCCTAATATATTCTTCCCAATATATTTTGCTATGTTAAGGACCTTTTTATATTGTTGGACTTCCTGAGAAAAACATAAGACATTTTAATTTCTCATTCAATTATTTGACCATTTCTGTGACACATCTAAGAGGCCTAAGGAATGGTCAGTTTATCAACTATGAAAAGAAGAAGCTGGAACAGAAGTTGAATGTTAAGCTCATTAATTATCTAAATCTAGACAAAATCAATACTTTTGTAATTATGATTTCTGAGCACTGTTTTTCTTAATCATGTGTGTGTGTGTGTGTATACTCATACAATACACAAACACACACAGAATTCCCACAACCTTCCCACAGAAACATCTAATCTTTGTAGCGTTAAAAGAACAATGATAATCAAATATTGCTGTACTGCTGAAAATCCCAAAATTGTCTCTTTAGTGGAAGGAAATGGCGTTGAAATATTTTTGTGTGCTATCTAGACAAGTAGGAAAAAAGTTTTCTCCGTTAATAAAAATACACTACAATCGTATGTGTGGTTCTTAAGGTAATAATTAAAAGTACATAAACAATTACAAGTATGAAAATACTATAATTAGGAGTTTCAAGAAAATATTAATAAATATTTGATAACAATACTATCTTAACTTGAAATTGGGTGGTATGATCTTACATGTTTTTTAATTTGTTTGCTTACTCTCAATAGTTATGTGTTTATTCTGTGAATTAGATTTAACAAGTTCGATTCATATCTCTTACTAGCTTCTACTTTATACTGTGTATCCCTGAAACGAAGACCTCTCCGGATAATAAGCCCAGTCGGGCTTTTGAGCGCATGCACTAAAATAAGCCCTCCACCGAAAATAAGGCCTTTAAAACGCCTGTGCAGCCGGTCCCTGCCATTTCCTCAGGTGGAAATGGGGAGAACATGCCCCACGTGCCCCACACGCACCTGCCATTCACGCAGAACGGCCTCTTAGAGGCCACTCCTGCAAACCCTAGCTACCGCGCCTCTTTTCTTGATGGCGGCCGAAAAAAGAGCAGCAGGTCCAGTGATGCGCCTCACAAGTCACACTCTTGCCAGCCCTAGCCCTGTCAACCTGGGACTAGGGCGAGGGGTACTGGCACCAGAGCTCCAAGCTATGGCCAGTCTGCACAGCCATGAAGCTGGATTGGCATGGCCAGTTCTTGCCCTCAGCATTGCCGGCCAGAGGCGCTGCCGGCTGAGCTCAGCAGGCCATATTCGGTGAGCTGCTTGGGAGGAAAAGAGAGAGGAGGCACTGTGAGAGAGCTCAATTCTCATGTTCTCCCAGGAGGCGGCAGCGCGTTCAGCTCAACGAATCTGGCCTGCTGATCTTGGCCGGCTAGGGGGAGTGGCAGGTGAAGAGGGGTGAGGCGGGGGAAAAGCGAGATGTGCATCGTACCTGACTTCCAGCTCCGTCGCGTTTCTCACCATTGTGTGCAGGGAAACAAGTTGTACTGTAAAAAAAAACTTGCGAGTTCGAGAAGTTGGAATTAATTGATTGACGTTATGAGAAGTTTTTTTACGGTACAAGTTGTTTCCCTGCACAAAACGGCGAGAAATGCAATGGAGCTGGAAGTTAGGTAAGATGCGCATCTCGCACCCATCCCTACCTGCCACTCCCCCTCACCGACCGAAATCAGCAGGCCACATTCGTTGAGCTGAACGCGGCGCCGCCGCCCGGGAGGAGAAGAACATGAGAAATGGGCTCTCTCGCAGCTCCTCCTATCTCTCTTTTCCTCCCGAGCAGCTCACCGAATCCGGCCTGCTGATCTCAGGTGGCAGCGGCTCTGACCTGATCCTGGCTGGCAATGCTGCGGGCAAGAACTGACCACGCCGATTCCCCTTCATGGTTTCTCAGACAGAGCTATTTTTGCAGCTGCCACTAAGAGAAGGGGCGTGGTAGCTAGGGTTTGCGGGAGTGGCTTCCGTGAGGCCATTCCATGTGGATGGCAGGTAAATGTGGGGCACGTGGGGCATGTTTCTACCCCCTTTCCCCCCCCACCTCGCCTCCTCACCTCGTACTGTTTGCACGGGAAGTAACGAGGAGGCCAGCGATGCTAGGGTTGGCAAGATTATGCCAGAGACAGAACTTCCGGCCCCCTCTGGATCAGCTGATCCACGGGCCGAGGTTAAGGGGCACCTCAAAAATAATAAGACCTCCCCGAAAATAAAGCCAAGTGCTTATTTCAAGGGTTAAAAGAAAATAAGACCCTGTCTTATTTTCAGGGAAATATGGTATTTGATGAAATAAACACATGAATATGGTTTTTGAAATAAAAAAATTCCAACTCCCTTTTTATGACCCTCTACCCTTAATTTGTGGTAGAGTCAGGGCGATTGGATGGAGCTGAGCATTTACTGGCCGGATGCCCTTCCTGATGCCACACCAATATTGCAGAAGATATTTTTCTTTGCATTCTAGCAGAGAAACATCTGCCGCTACCTAGGATTAAATTCTCAATCTTCCTAATGGGAGGCTAGGCCACTATGTCACTCATAACTTACTTTATCACTGTTTATGCTTTAAAAGTTTTCTATCTTTTTTCATACTTATCTGATTTATATCCTGCATATAACATAAATTTTATTTTTCTTGGTACATGAGTTCAATTTTTTAAGCAACAAGTATAAACATATTCTTGTATAATTTCTTAATTGCCAAATTTGTATTCTTTTAGGATTTTTTTCTTCAGTGTTACTCTGTAATTTTTCTTTTCTAAGTACTCTACATTACAATATTACATTTTACTAATATTTAATTGCTTTTTCCTAACTCCTTAAAATCTAATTTTAATTTCTTGAGATGTGCTTATAAAATACTAGAGTTCCATGTGATGTGACACTACACATGTCTATGACAATTAAATACCTTTTTCTATAATATCCTTTTAAAGTAGTACAAATAGAACATTAGATAAGAATGTTTACATTTGCCATGCAAAATGAAAGAGTCATAATCTGTTTTTTAAGCATTTGGCTTGGGTTCATACAAATGAAATTTGTATTGAACTCAGTCAAACTGCTATCATTGTCATATACTTCTCCAGTTTTGGCAGAACTGAATATCTCCTGCAATTCTGCAAGACTGTAAAAAGTATATGAAATGAGATGCGGGGGATCAGAATTCAGTAGTAAAGAATATTCTTTGTAAAGATCCTAGTTTCAGTCCTCGGCCTCTTGGCCAAACAAAAATTAGATGCTGCATGGTATCTATTTTACTATTATCATAGGAAGCTAACAAGTCAAAGTAAACATGACTGGAGTGCATGAAAAATACTCTTATCTGAACATCCTAAATTAAGCCTGGTAGGACCCAAGCAATAATGCTGAAATTTGAAAAATAATTATGATTACTGAATGTGATCTCCAGTGGTCTGGGATAAAATTTATGTCCCTGAACAGAAGCTCTCCCTACAATTATCAAAATTGGAGTGATACAAAATGATAAAAAGTAAAGAAATGCACAAATAAGTTCAGTTGCATTAGTCATATACAGGTGCTTCTTGCTTAATGATAGTAATTGGGAGTGGCAACTCCATCACTATCGCAAGGCCATAAAGTGTGATGTCACCTGACTTCACAAATTTACAATGGCACTTGCAGCAGTTTCAGTTATTAAACATATTCTGTACAGTTAATAAGTCCAATGTTATGTGATCACCATTTACAATCTTCTGCCAGCTTCCCATTGACTTTATTGCCCCCAAAATTGAAACTGGCAGTGAAGTTTATGAATGGTGATCATGTGATCACTGAATATTGTGACTCTTAATAGCAATAGCATTTTTAGATTTATATACTGCTTCACAGTGCTTTACAGCCGTCTCTAAGTGGTTTACAGAGTCAGCATATTACCCCCAACATTCTGGGTCTGTAAACTTGATTGATGCTTGATTCGTGATTGTGAGGATGCTGTTATAGCCACAACTTGGAGCATCGATCATAAGTCAGCTCCTTCAACAGTGTCATAATGTTTGCTGAACAAATGGTTACTAACCAAGGACTACTTATAAATACAAAAGCTTGTTTTTTAATGCAACATTTATTACATTAAATACCTGCTGCATTAAAAGAATCCAATGTTTAATAAATGATTGCTAATTTTTTTAATATCCTACATTTAAAATTTTAAATAATGAGATCTGTACTTTCTTTTTTTCAGATCCACCTCATCTTTTCCCAACTTTCCACCCTCCAGTACCAATTGACGCAAGGCATCATGAAGGACGTTATCATTATGATCCATCTCCCATTCCTCCACTACATGTGTAAGTATGAATATTTAAAAAAAGATCATATTTGCTTCTTCTGATAGTCTGTGGAAATGTATCTGCCAGCAAATACAGGGATAATAACAAAATAATTTTATGACTTTTTTTGATGATATGGATGGCAGAATTAGATGGAAGCTGAACCCAAATAAGACAAAATTTCCTGGCTTCATGTTCCTACTAGTAACTTCTCAACAGGCAAGCACTACCTATAAAGATTGACTCTGTGGTTTGGAAGCCTTTCTGGATTCACGCTTTTTCTGGAACAGCAAGTGAAACTGAGGCCAGAGAGCCCTGTGGCCAGGTTTGTTTGATGTACTACTTGCAGCTTCTCCTGGGCCAGAAGATGCTGATTATATAATCCATGTCCTTGTTCCACCCAATTAGGCTATTGTGATGTGATTTAATGAACTACTCTTAAAGACTATTTGGAAACTGCGATGAATACAGCAGTCCACATGCTTACTAGGTCTCACTGTTGAAAGCATATGACACCAATTATGTGGGTTCTGCATTGAATCCTGTTTTATTTCCTGGTACAATTTAAAATACTGATTTTGGTCAATAAGGTGCTTTTCATTAGGATACTTCAGGGCTGTCCGTTCCAACCAGCGTTAGCCCAAACCATTAGAACATCAAAAAAGAAAGTAGTTCTAATTCAGGTAATCCCCGGGTTACAAGTGTTCCCTTAGTGAACGTTCAAAGTTAAGGGATAAGCAGCCCCTAGCGTTTACAAACAAGTCCTGAAATTATGAATGTTGCAACACCACGGCAGTTGTTCGCCCTTACGAACGACCGCAGTGTTATGGCCCGCCAGCTGCCAGCAGAGCTGGCGGCAACTCGGATGATGAGGAGGTTGGGGAAGAACTTGGGCCAGTTCTGGAGCCTGGGGAAGGCTCTGATGGATGCTGAGCATCGGACACAGAGATACAGCCAGAGTCGTCCAGCATTTTCCAGCCACCGGAGAGGCAGCTGCTTTGGAGTCAGAGATGAGTGAGGAGGAGGAACAGCTGGGGCCTGTTCCAGATGCGTGTATGTGCAGAGCTGATAGGAGAGGTGAACAACGGAGGACAATGAGTTGGCTCGGGAAACAAAACAAATGACGCTGAATGGCCCCTCCCTGGCTGGGGAATAAATAGGAGGAAAAGGGAGGGGTGGTTGTAGCAAACAACAGTTCGCATTTCTAGAAAGTTTGCTCCATGTGTTTTATGCGACTAAGACTGCCTTGCCAGAACTGAGGTTTGTCTATTTCTCTGACTTAATTTGCAGCCTTCTGGCTGGGAGCTCACCTTAATGAGCTGATAAGGACTATTGCTTCAGTTAACTCTTTGTCGGACTCTTTCCTAGATTTTCTGTTGGTGAATGCAGTTTATTCCCAATGTGTAATTAAAGAAGGGTTTTTCTTTGTGGAGAGTCCGTTTCTTGCTTCTGTGAAGGCTGGTCAGAACACGCAGAGGCTCTGAAGCATTCGCCCTGCCCCGCCCCCCTGGTTCTTCACAGGCACTCCACCTGTGGAGACTCACTTACCTTGTGAAGATCTCTCTGTCGCTGTTTCTTTGCCTACTTTGTTGCTTCAGGCTTTCAATGCATTCGTAGAGAGCAGAGGCCTAACATACCATAAGATTAGGCAAGATCAATAGCATGAGATCTTGTGCTAGTGAACTCGCATGATCTCACACTTTAGGCATCTATTATCTGCAAATTGAGGCCTAGATGTTTGCAAATGGGGGGAAGGCTTTAGTCCTTCAGCCTTCCCTCTATTTTCCGTTTCCTTGCCGAAGCCTGCAGGGAGATTGCGTCCCTGTAGGCTTCAGCAGCCCTTTGCAAAAAGCCTTTGTCGGCACCAGCAAAGTTTGGGAGGGGCGAACGCCTCCCTCCGAAGCTCTGTTCCTACCGGCAGAGGCTTTTTGCAAAGGGCTGCTGAAGCCTACAGGGACGCAATCCTCAAGCACAAGTGAGAAAGGGGGTCCAGGAGTGTGTGCATGGCTGTCTACACCTGCTTTTTCACCACCGAAGCTGTCCTCAAGCAGTTCAGTGGTGAGGAAAGAGGCCCAGAGGTGCGCGTGTGGCCCTCCACGCCTCCTTTTTCGTCTCCAAAGCCAACCCAAAGGGGTTTAACGGCAAGGAAGAAGCCCGCAATGGCATGTGTGGCCCTCAGCCTCCTTTATCATCTCCAAAGCAGGGGTGAAATGCTCCCGGTTCGGACCAGTTCTTGCATACCAGTAGCGACAGCTGGCTGGCCACGTGCCTGAACCTATCCCCCGGTCTCCGCTCGCTCGCCCTGCCCTGCCCAGTCTCTGCAGCTTGCCTACCTGAAGCGCTGCGCCCTGATCTGCGTGCCAGATAAGCCTGCAAAGTCACAGCCTACCTAGCTGCCCCTGCCCCCCCATCTCAGCCTGCCTTCCCTACTCCATTCCACGCGGCCCGCAGCCCCGACATGCTTTCCTGCCTTCCACACGGACTTCCCGGTGTCCCCATGGCCAGCTTGCAAAGACAGGCAAGGAAGGCCACGTGGAAGGCAGGCAAGCATGTTGGGGCGGCAGGGAAGGGAGGTAGCAGCCTACTTCCTTCCCCGCAGCCCCGACATGCTTGCCTGCCTTCAACATGACCTTCCCAGTGTCCCTGTAGCCAGCTTGCGGAGGCAGGCAAGCGAAGGCCACGTGGAAGGCAGGAAAGCATGTCAGGGTGGCGGGGAAGGGAGATAGCAGGCTACTCCCTTCCCCGCAGCCCCGACATGCTTTCCTGCCTTCCACGCGGCTTTTCCAGTGTCCCCATAGCCAGCTTGCAGAGGCAGGCAAGCGGAAGGTGACGTGGAAGGCAGGAAAGCATGTCGGGGCAGCGGGGAAGGGAGGTAGCAGCCTTCCCCTCAGCCCTGCCATCCTTGGTGGCCTTCCACATGGCCTTCTTAGTGGTCCCCCATGGCCGCTTGCCTTCCGAGGTCAGCATCCAACCAGGCCCAGCCAGTGGGTGGGCGGGCCTGGTGGAAACGCAGTCACTGAGAGGCCGGCAGCGGCGGTGCTCTGGAAGGGCAAGCGGATGACCCACGGCTGCTGCACATGCAGCGCCCCATTTCTGCAAAGGCAGAGCCCCCCTGCAGGGTGATCCAAAGAGGGGAGGGAATGCTGCAGAAAAGGCCGCCTTCCACCCAAGCCTATGTGCCTCCTGTTAAAGTTTACTTTAAGAAATAGCATTTTCCTATAAACAGTCCAAAGTCATACACTTAATAGTCATAATAACAATCCAAATATTATCAAGTACAAATACATTTTAGCTATAATACATAATTACAACACAGAGAGAAATGCAGAGCATACATACACAGTGTCTTGCTCTAGTGCAGTGATGGCGAACCTATGGCACGGGTGCCACAGGTGGCACGCGGAGCCATATCTGCCGGCACGCGAGCCGTTGCCCTAGCTCAGCTCCAGCGCACATGTGCATGCCCGCCAGCTGATTTTTGGCTCGCGCGGAGGCTCTGGGAGGGCAATTTTGGCCTCTGGAGGGCCTCCAGGGTGGTGGGGGTGGAGCGTTTTTGCCCTCCCCAAGGTCCAAGAAAGCCTCTGGAACCTGGGGAGGGCGAAAAACGGGCCTACCGGGCCCACTGGAAGTTGGGAAACGGGGGAGTGGGATGGGTCGCGCACGCATGCGCAGGGAGGTGGGGCGAGTGAGGGGCTTTGAATTATGGGTGTGGGCACGCACGCGCGTGTGATAGCGCGCGCGTGCACTATTTCGGCACTCAAAAAAAAGGTTCGCCATCACTGCTCTAGTGAGTAGCAGAGAACAGTGAGTAGCAGAGACAAAGACAAACAGAGAGGGACTCCCAGAGAAATAAGCTGTGAACTCTAGCTCCCTCTTGTGGCAGTCTGCAACACCTGAGCTAAACAGACATAGCTCTGTTAAAAGCTAGACATATATTGTCTACCCAATTGTTATGGACAGAGTCCTAACACCTCCCGTGCCGGCTCCACGGTGCTTGGGGCTCCGAAGCAACCCACTCGCCTCCCACCCGGCCACCTGCCTACTCTCTTTGCGAATCGGCCCAGCCATCCTCTGGCACCACTCTGGGAACTCGGCCCGTGGCGCCGCTTCCCAGCAGCAAAGAAGCGGAGCAAGAGGCGCGGAGGCATAGGTGGAATGCGGCCTTTTTCTACAACATTCCCCTCCCCTCTTTAGCTCGCCCTGCAGGGCTCTGGCTTTGTAGAAATGGGGTGGGCGGTTTGTACGGAGGATTGGCGGGGGGGATGCACGGCCCTCCGGGATGGAGAGTGTGACAAGAGAAGGCACAATAGGCTGCTCTGCCCCGGCCCCGCTCAACTTTGCTGTGCTGCAAAAAGTGCAGAAGTTCCAGCCCATCTGCCCCACGAGCGAAGCAGGTGGCATGAACGAGACCGCTCGGCGGCAGCAGGTTGCACGTAAGAGGGGCGACGGCGGTGGGGGAAGCCCCTGCCCTCCCCTTGCCTGCTCTCCGTGCACAAAGACAAACTGCTGCCTGCCATGAACTCCTCGCCGCTCCCACACTAATGTCCCAGTGCCGTCACTGGGGAAACACTACAGGGCTCCCAAGCACGTTGGCGGGGGCCAGGGAGGGGGGCAGGCATCTGGACCACCAAGGCCCGCAACCGCAACAGCTCTCCAAGCAGCGCCACTGTCTCCCTGCCCCACCAAGGCCCCCATCAGCCCCGGAACCTGAGGCCGGCGGAGCTCTGTAGGTGCATGGCCCGACGCTACCCGGCCCGCGAAGATCCCGTAGCCAAAGGTGAAAGGAAGATGAGAGGGGTGGAAAGGAAAGGAAAGGAAACTTATGACCACAATTGATCCCAACATTTTGGTTTCTAAGCAAGAGCATTGTTAAGTGAGTTTCACCACATTTTACAAATTGGCCACGCCCACCCGGTCACCTGACCACCAAGCACACCCACCCGGTCACCTGACCACCAAGCACTCCCAACGAGTCACATGACCAAGCCACGCCCACCTGACCTCCAAGCCACACCCATAAAATAAGCCACGACCACAGAACCGGCAGGGAAATTTTTAGATTTCACCATTGCTCCAAAGTCATCCTCAAGCTTTTCAGCAGCGAGGAAGGAGGCCCAGAATAGTGCGTGCGACCCTCTATGCCTCCTTTTTAGTCACCGAAGCCACCCTCAAGCGGTTCAGTGGCAAGAAAGGAGGCCCAGAATGGCAGTAAGAGCAGTTGAATTTAACAATTGTCAGATGATTCTAACTCAATAAGCGGGGAAGGACCAAAATGTAATAATAGAAATAGTTGAAAGAGGCATTCAAGATTGATGAACCCAATCTATGCTTATAGTAACAACATATTCTGTACCAAGCATAATGCTTCTTGATGGCAAGAAAAAGCAGAAAATAAGGACTTTATTCTTTTTAAGGATTAGAGGATTGATAGCCATTATATTTAAAAATATAGATCTTTGCAGAGAGGCACACGTGCAAAGCAACCATAAAATTGAAATAAAAAATAAAGCTATACCCAAGTACATGTTAACGTAATTAATGAAAGTATGGAAAATTTCTCACATTAGTGCATACATGTTTGTCCCCCAATTTTAAGTTAATTAGCCTGTTGCACATGTGATATTGCCCTAATATTGACAATATGATGCTCTCCGTTGTACTAATCTACTCATCTTTATTCTATTGTCTTTGTTGGCATGGAATAGTTTTTACATCATTGACAAACATTTAAAATAACTTTCATCCTCTTGCTTCCCCATCCCCTTACATTTTTACACAGTGCATATTCTGTGGGTCATTGACCGCCAGGATTCACCACATGTGACTGGTTTCATCCTTACCAAATTCCTCAGATGTGGATAGGCACATGCTGTTCTATGGGTTTGGAAAGCTCTAAAACTACTGTACTTACAAGCCTATGCACTTTAAATGACTATATATAGTGCATTAGCTTTAGGAGCTATCCATATTCTGGCATTCAGTGGGAATGAGGAAGGAGTATTTAGAACAGTGGTTCCCAACCTTTTTTTGGCCATGCCCCACCTAAGCATCTCCAAAATCCTGACACACACCCCCCTCGTGACATATAATTCTTACTATTCAAAAAGTGAACTCCTACTCACGCGGAAAAAGCCTAAAAGGCCATTAACTTGGTTTAAACAAGAGAAACCAGAAGCGTCACAGCAATACAGTCTGGAAATAGCTGGCTCTGATGAGCCCAGCAAAATTCCAGGCTGACAAACCCCTGTCGGCGGGTCTTCGTGCCGGATCTGTCCTGTAGGGATAGAGAAGAAGGAGAGGCATCTGGGAAGACCAAGAGGGGTAGCAAATCCCTCGGAGGTCGGAGATAAAGCTCTTCGAACTGGCAGTGGGACGGTGGCCATGGCGGCCATCATAAGCTGGGGCAACCGGATTTGTGCAGGAGCGGTGAATTGAGTGGAGTATCAACATTGGGTGAGTGACTAGCCAATATATATTAAAGAAAAAAATTGTTTAAAGAACTTGGAAGTTATCCCAGCAAAGAATTAGCAGCTGATTTGGCGTTGGAGAAAAGCAAAAGAAGCAGTTTAAACACTAGCCCAAAATGGAGACTGAGACTATTAAAGCATTTTGAGAAGAAATCCAAAAGAAAGCAGTTGTTTAAAAAGACTGGAAGTAATATTGAATTTGGAGTATTGAAAGGAGAACATAGAAAAGTGCAAAACAAGGTTCAAAACATGGATTTATATTGAAAGTTTTTATTTTTGTTATTCTGTGGATTGGAGTTGCGGAGTGAGACACCTACTGGCAGAAAAAAAATTGCAACAAATAGCACCTTTGTTTTATATATACCGTATGTTCCGGCATATAAGAGGACTGGGCATATAAGACGACCCCCATCTTTTCCAGTTAAAATATAGAGTTTGGGATATACTCGCCGTATAAGACTACCCCTCCTACCATCTTTCTTTTTCTTTCTGTCTTTCTTCCTTCCTAACATCTTTCTTTTTTTCTTTCTTTCTTTCTTTCTTTCTTTCTTTCTTTCTTTCTTTCTCTTTCTTTCTTTTTCTTTCTTTCTCTTTCTGTCTGTCTGTCTGTCTTCCTTCCTAACTGCTTTCTTTCTTTCTTTCCTTCCTTCTTTCTTTCTCTCTTTCTTTCTCTCTTTCTTTTCTCTCTTTCTCTCTCCCCCTCCCTCCCTCCCTCTCCCTCTCTCCCTTTCTTTCTTTTTTTCTTTCTGTCTGTCTGTCTGTCTGTCTGTCTTCCTTCCTAACTTCTTTCTTTCTTCTTTCTTTCTTCCTTCCTTCCTTCCTCCTTCCTCCCCCCCTCCCTCCTCCTTCCTTCCTTCCTTCCTTCCTTCCTTCCTTCCTTCCTTCCTTCCTTCTTTCTTTCTCCCTGCAAACCAATCCCCACCATGTCTCCTTTCTCCCTCGCCCAACCCTCTTCCAAAACGCCACATGGAAGCAAGGTAGATGGGTGGGTTGCTCCCCTCCCCTCAGAGGAAGGAGCCTCTGTCGCCGTCTCCTGAGGGACTCCAGCCACCCGACTGAGTCCCCAACTGCGACACCGACAGGATTAACGCGCATGGGAGGGAAGGAGAGCGCGTGCTACCACTGCTGCTGCTGCTATCGCCACTCCGATATTTCCAAGCGGCCGAAGGAGCCCCGGAGCCCCGATGCTGCCCTGCGTCTCGGTCTCCTGCTTGGCGCAGGGATGCCAAAAGTGGTGGCGGCAGGCTCCTACCCGCGTCTCCCGCCTGCCTCTTGCCTTAAGCCGCCAGGCACCTCTGCTCCCCGGTCCCTCCCGCGCGCGCCCACCTGCTGGGAAGGCAGGAATGCGGCCGCGGCCGTTTTTGAGCTCCCCCCGGCTCGGAAGTTTCAGTACCTGGCGTATAAGATGACCCCCGACTTGTGAGAAGATTTTCAAGTGGTAAAAAGTTGTCTTGTACGCCGGAACATACAGTAGCGTCCTTGGATTACAAGCTATGAGAAATCTTAAGGAGGACTTGTTTGCTTCTGAGAGGTTTGATCCCGGCAACAGGTGGTAGACTTACAGAACCTTAAATTGAAGTTAGAATATTGTGAAAATAACAAAATGTCCCAGGAAGTAATTGAAATGATAAATGAATTGAAAGAAATGATTAAAGAGATACGTGGACTATTCAAGTTTGAAAAATCTGAAAATATATTGGAATATACCCAAGTGAATAGAGAAAATATGAAAGAGAAGCAAAGACTCAACATTGAAAAAAATAATATTGACTTTGATATTGGAAGTAATAATGCAAAAAAGAGAAGGATTGGGGGAAAAGTAATTAAGGGAAGAAAGGGGAAGGTTAATGATTACACTGGGGTTAGCAGTGGTAAAAATGGGAAGGGAGGAAAGAAGCACAGAAGAAAAGAAAAAGGGAAGAGATTAGGTTCAAAAGAGACAAATGAGTATACTGGATGTGGTAATGGGGAACTGAATAAGAGGGAAAAGGGAAAAGAGAAGAATTAGATGGGATCTTAAAACAGAAGAAAAGATATAATTATAAAATTAAAAAGAAGAAGAAAAGAAAGATAAGAGGATGTGAGGATGAGAGGGAAACATTAAGAAGTGGAGTGTATAGGAGACTAAATGAAAATGGTTAAAGGAATAATTAAAGAAGGAAAATGGGAAATATGACATATATAAGTAGACTGTTAAGATTAATATGTGTAGTAGTATTTGATTATGATGATGTGATGAATGATATGGAAAAAGGAAAAGAAATGTAGTATATATTTAAAATTGGTTGAATAGTAAATATTAATGATTGTATTAAAGTAAATTAGTGACAGTACTATCTATAGGTAGAAGCAATACATATTTAGATTAATATTGGTGATTGGAATAGGTGATTGATTGTTTATTAGATGAAGTTGGATAGTTGAAGAAGGAAAGATGTATAAGAAAATATGAGAATAAAATTTCAAGAAGTAGAGCATTTGGGGAATTAAAAAATGTTTAATGGTATAATTAAAGGAAAGAAGAATGGGAATTATGATAAAGTGAATTGTATTATGATTAACATGTGTAATTGGAATAAGAAGATATGAAATGGAAAGGGGGGAAATGTTTGAGATGTGTGTGTGTGTGTGTGTTTGTGTGTGTATGTGTGCAATATTGGGATGAATTATAAGATGATGCTGGGTAGGTGGAAAAGGAGAAGTAAAAATTAAGTTTAAAGAAACATATATGAAGTTAAATAGAAAAGGCATTGAGAAGTAAATGAAATTTTATTGTATTATAACAAATTACAAATTAGTAATTAAGATGGAAAGGACTGCTTTTAAAGGGTGTTAACTAGATAAGGGAATAAGAAAGTTTTGGAGTAAGGGCAAATGGTAATATTGTTTAAATGTTATAAAAGAAGAAGTAGGTAAATAGAATTAAAAAACATAGAGAAAGAATATTATGGCAGAAATGGGAAATATAAAAAATAGTGTATGGGGATGTTATAAGCTGTTATAATGGATGTTATAATTTTGACTCGAGCGATACTCTGTTCAGAGAAAATATATTGTTTGTATGTTTTGTATATGTGTTAAAAAATAAAAAAACAGGAAAAAAACTTGGTTTAAACAAGGTTCCAAAGAACATGGCATCCATGAAAGAGAAAAATAAAAGCACGAAAGACAGTAGAAGTACCCAGGAACTTTAAAAAATAATAGTATGAAGGGATATGAAAAAATAGCAAATAAAGTTTCAAAACATATAATAGAGAATTGAAATGCATAAATATAAAATAATTTTAATAAAAGCTTTTTCTGTAATACTTTGAACATATTAATTACTATACATATTAAAATAAAGGTACCTAACAAATTCAAAATACAATTTGAGCTCACCTCAAGATCATATTTACAACGCAATCCTATGCATGTCTACTCAGAAGTAAGTACCATTGTCTTCAAATGTATTTGTATTTTGTATTTGTATTTGTTTATTTGTCAAGCATATATGATTATAAGCAAAGTATAAACAGTAAAACATGATTGAATATATATGTAATAGTACAAGCATGAATAAGAGTAAAAGAGGTATGAATATATGGGTACATTAGGACAGGAACGGTAGGCACGATTGTGCGCTTATGCACGCCCCTTACCAACCTCTTAGGAATGGGGTGAGGTTGATGGTAGATAATCTGAGGTTGAAGTTTTTGGGCTTTGGGGAAGAAACTACTGAGTCAAGTAAAGTGTTCCAGGCATTGACCACTCTGTTGTTGAAGTTGAATTTTTTTGCAAATAAGTTTGGAGCTGTTTACATTAAGTTTGTATCTATTGTGAGCTCGTGTATTATTGCGGTTGAAGCTGAAGTAGTCGTTAACAGGTAGGACGTTGTGGCAGATAATTTTGTGAGCTACTCTTAGGTCAGATCAAAGGCGGCATAGTTCTAAATTTTCAACTCCCAAAATTTCAAGTCTGGTTTCATAAGGTATTCTGTTGTGAAAAGAGGAATGTAATACTCTTCTTGTGAAATATCTCTGGACATTCTCAATTGTGTTAATGTCTGATATGTAGTGTTGGTTCCAGACAGAATACAACCTTGTATTCAAGAATCGGTCTAGCAAATGTTTTGTATGCTCTGGTTAAGAGTACAATGTTACCAGAGAAAAAGCTACACAAGATTAGGTTAACCACTCTTAATGCCTTCTTAGCTATGTTGTTGCAGTGGGCTCTGGCACTTAGATCGTTAGAGATGAGTACTCCAAGGTCCTTTACTGAGTGAGGATCATCATCAAGGTCATGATCATCAAGTTTGTATTTTGTGTTTTGATTATTTTTGCCAATGTGTAAAACTGAGCATTTGTTAATAGAGATTGGTACTTGCCACTTGTTTGACCATTCAGATACATAGTTAAGGTCTTTTTGAAGGGTTGTAGTATTGTTGGTGTTGAATAGTTTTACATCATCTGCGAAGAGGACGCAGTTGCTTTGTATATTATCACAAATGTCATTTATGTAAAGAATGAAGAGAGTAGGTCCTAAAACGCTTCCTTGGGGAACACCACTGTTAACAGGTACAGGGTTTGATAGAGCTGATCCTATTTTGACCACTTGTTGCCTGTTTGACAGGAATGCAGTTATCCATTTATGTAGGGGGCCTGAGATGCCATAAGATTTTAGTTTTAGGAGTAGTTAGTCATGTGCTACGGAGTCAAAGGCTTTACAAAAGTCTATGTAGATTGCGTCTATTGCTTTGCCTTGGTCGAGTTTTGTAGTCAATAATTTTTTACAATGTAGAAGTTGTAGATTGCAGGATGCAAGGGTCCACCCGTCCCCTTTACAGTCAGGTTTATTGTTTTATATGTCTTGGTAGCGATCTGTGTTTGATTTTCTTTTTTTATATCTCCCTGACCAAGGGTCGCACCCTCTGTTTCACTTCTCTCTCTCTTTAGAGGCTTGATTTTACTTTTACAATATCTCTATGCTCTGCAGAATTGCTTAAGATTCGCTTTATGTGAGAAATAGACAGACGTTGACATGTTTCTTTAAGAAACCAGAAAACAGTTTATTTAAATACAACTTCTCAGTAATTATCAAGTGAATTTGTTACAGCCACAACTAGCTATTTAATTCTTTATTTTCTCTTCTTCCCCTCAGAGACTCTCCTTGCTTTCCTGACTAAATCTAAGCAAATCCAATTTTTCTTTGTTTCTAGGCCTATAGATAAGAGCACGTTTCACCGTTTATCTCTATCTACAAATAACACAATATATCAGGCAATAAAGTTCCCTGACCCTGGCACCTGCTTCCCACAGAACTGCCTAGGGCCTATCTTCTCTCCTGTCAACTTCCCTCTTGGACAGTTAAACTCAGGCAGAGATTCACTATGAACCTTCCCTCTTTGGAAGTTACCACAAAACAGAGCTCTTCACAGCTCTTCTTACTAAACCTTCCCTCCTGGAAGTTACACACACAGACTGAGAGCTTTCTTCAGCTCTTCTCACTAAACCTTCCCTCATGGAAGTTAATACAGACAGAGAGCTTTCTTCAGCTCTTCTCACTAAACCTTCCCTCATGGAAGTTAATACAGACAGAGAGCTCCACAGCTCTCTAAACTAGGCCTTTTATAGTTCCTGGCCCTGCTATCTATGCTCCAATTGGTTGTCTCTTTATGATGTAATCTATCCCCCCTCCCTTCTGGAGCACTGGAATAAACACCTCCCCCTTTCTACTTACCATACATTTAAAAGCTATTTGGCTCTATACTTACTTGTTTAAACAGTTCCTTTTAACCACATTTTAACTTTATACAACAACTTACTATTTTACATTCAGTACCTGTATGTGGGCACCACAGAGGATAACTTTTTTCTGAAACCAAATTGTTTGTGAGAGAGTAGGTTGTTTGTCTCTAAGTGGAGGGTAATGGATTGGTTGATGATTGATTCCATGACTCTGCAGGTGGCACAACATAAGGAGATTGGTCTATAATTTTGAACTAGGTTGGGGTCTCCCTTTTTGAAGACAGGGATAACCGTGGCTAGGTTGGGTACGGTGCTGGTTCTGAAAGATATGTCAAAAATAATGCTTAGAGGTTCTGATAGGATGGTGGAAAGTTTTTTTAAGAAGTAAGCACAGAGTCCATCTGGTCCTATGGATAGGGAAAATGTTGTAGGATTGCAGCGTTAGTCTACTTAAGTTAGTGAGATCCTTGTGCTTGATGCCTGCTGTAGAGAGATCTTATATTAGGCTCCAATTGAGTCAGCTTCATTCTCAAGTCTCCTCATTCAGTAATATCCAGTCGATTTCTTTTCTTCAGTAGCAAATAATTTACAGCACTAAAGCCACATTCAGCTAAATATGAAGATGGGAACAGTAACAGCAGTTTTCTTGCAAAGTAGGTTGAATTTGGGTATTTAGTTTCTGTCTCATCACAAAGCCATGCCATAGTTCCTTTTATATTGAATAAAGTTTTAAGTGACTCATCATTTTGTATTTCCGAGAGTTTGTCTTGGTACTGCATTGAAATATCAGATAGATCCACCAGCACTGGCTGCACTACCCATGTTGGAAAATCAATTTGTTTTAAATCAGAAAATATTTCTTTCAAATCAGAGGCCAAAATTTTCAGATGATTCAGCAGCATCAGTCACCTCACATTTTTTTAGCCAATGAAACATGTCAACATTTTTGTCAGAAATATGTTTTTGACATAACTCTTTAAATGTAATGAAGCCAAATATCTTTGCCTTTGCATCAACAAGAGTTTTATTTGTTCCTTGAAGTTGTTTATTCAACATACCGTATTTTTCGGAGTATAAGACGCACCGAAGTATAAGACGCACCTTAGTTTTGGGGGAGGAAAACAAGGGGAAAAGGCCTCTGCCTCCAAGCAATTTGCCAAACAGCAAACAGCACAGATGATATACACTGTTTGCTGTGTATTTCTGTGCATGTGTGCCTGACCCATAGAAATAGCAAAGAATTGGAGAAATGTACATTGTGCCAGAAAGTTTTCTTAAATGTAGTCACACTAACTCCGTGGTGGTGAACCTATGGCACACGTGCCACAGGTGGCACGCGGAGCCATAGCAGACGGCACGCGAGCGTTGCCCACCGGAAGTGCGGAAAAACGCACTTCCGGTTTGCCGGTGAGCTGTTTCTTGCACTCCGGAAGGTTCAGGGAAGCTCCCTGAAGCTCCGAAATGCAAAAAACTACAAAACGGACAAACTGGAAGTGCATTTTTCCGCACTTCCGGTTTGTCCGTTTTGTAGTTTTTGCATTCCGGGGCTTCAGGGAGCTTCCCTGAACCCTCCGGAGTGCAAAAAACAGCTCACCGGCAAACCGGAAGTGTGTTTTTCGACACTTCCGGTTTGCCCGTTTCGTCGTCCCAGGCTCCGATAAGGCCTTTGCGCGGGGGTGGGGGGGTGTGCATGCGCAGGGGGCAGCATGGGGGAGTGTTGTGCGCATGCGTGGGGGGGAGGGAATGGGTGTGGGCACGCGAGCGCACACTAGCGCACGCACCCCCCCTTTTTGGCACGCGAACCTAAAAAGGTTCGCCACCACTGCACTAACTCTTCCAATTATTTAAATAGATCTACTCCAAGGTAACTAAACTCTAATACTAAACAGGACACTGTTACATTTCATACTATACTTGTACAGAGCTGTTAAAATTAATTAAAATTTCTGGAAGTATACATTATTCTCTATTATTTAAAAGAAGATACAATAGCATTGGGCCTCTTCAGAGCAAGCATTTATTTTAAAAAGCTTCTTTATTTTGTTAAGTTGTCTAGATTTACAGGGATCTCCAACCTTGGGAACTTTAAGATTTGTGAACTTCAACTCCCAGAATTCCACAGCCAGCAAAGCTAACAAAGCTGGCTGTGGAATTCTGGGAGTTGAAGTCCACAAGTCTTAAAGTTGCCAAGGTTGGAGACCCCTGGCTCTAGAACAATAATAAAGCAGTCTTTAAAAAATAAGTCTAATAATTTGAACATTCTACAGACATTTATAGTTATTCACTTACCCCCTTCCATCCAGTTCAGCAAAAAATAAAAATCTGCGTCTCTCCCAGCTATTTGCCTCTTTGTAGTTAGTTTCACTTTCATTTTCCCACGTGGCAAACCTAATCAACTGTAGATCAGGAAACTGCTACTGACTTGCTTGGCTTTACAGGCTCTTCCCTCTTTCCTGCAAGCAGGTAAATTGCTGGAAGACAGAGGCCAAAGGGTGGGGGTGGGTAGGGCTACATTTGGTGTATAAGATGCACCCAAGTTTTCACCCTCTTTTTGGGGGTAAAAAGGTGTGTCTTATACTCCGAAAAATACGGTATTCAGTTTTTCAAAAATATCTGCTAAATAACTCACAAATGTTTTACCATCAACGGTTAGCAGGTGCTTCATTTCCAGCTTGCCCCTTAAAAAGTCACTAAGAACATCAAATAGTTCCATGAATCTTTTCAAACAATTTCCCTTGAGAGCCACCTTACCTCAGTGTGAAGTACAAATCTCACATGGTCTGCATTTTTATCTTCACAAAATTGCTTGAAGAAACATTCACATTTGGCATTAGCTTTGATAGCATTCATACATTTTATAACTGATATTAGTACCTCATTAAGAACAGGAGAAATATTTTTGGACACTAAGTTCTCTCTATGAATAACACAGTGAACAAGAAGCATTTCTGGATTCTCATCTTTCATCAATTTTAAGCAGCCATTTATCTTGCCCATCATAACAGGAGCACCATCTGCAGCACAAGATGTTATGCTTTCCATTGATAAATTATTGACATCTAAGTAATTTTTTAGTTTATTATATATCAGTAGTGGTTGTGGTGGTCTCTAATGATTTGTAGAATAACATTTCTTCAGCAAATTCACCTTTATCAATATATCTTGCATAGGTTAGCAATACGGCCTCATTGTCTCTCAGAGTTGATTCATCCATTTGTACTGAGAATTTTCTTGATTCCAGCTTTTCAACAAGTTGTGTTTCAATATCTTCACTCATTTCATCTATTCTTCTGCTAACAGTATTGTTACTGAGTGGTATGGCTTTCACATCTTTGTCATCTTTTTCCAAAACTATTTTAAGAAATGCTGATGTTGATGGTTTAATTAAATCCTCCCCTATTGTATGATTTTTTCCAGATTTAGCAATGAGTAAAGAAATTTCATAACTAGCCTCAAGAGTACGACTGACAGTAACAGTTTGTGCAGTGAACAGAAACTTTATTGTTGATCTTTTTTCAAACTTCTCCTTTAAAGACGATGTAATTTAAATCTGAATTTACGTACACACTATGTTTCGCCTTCAAATGCGGGTCAAACATTGTTGGCATGAGAGGCAGAAAGGTGACTGTTCATCATGGATAGTGAGTATGAAGCCAAGTTTTAAATATTCTTGTGAATACTGACAAACTGTTTTCTTGTTTGCACTACTCATTTTATGCATAGGGTTTGTGACTAAAAGAAATAAATGTGAGAAAACTTATGGAATGATGCAAATTATTAAAAGAAATAACTATTAAAAGAAGATGGCAGAGAAAGAGGGAAATTTAAAAAACATTCTTAGCTTCATTTATGAATAATAAGATTGTCATGAACGAAAGGGGGTTGTAACTTATTACCCCCCTACTCGCCTACTCCGTTTGAACCTGCAGCTTAGTGGGGAAATGCTTTGGTATTTCAGTAGGTGGAGGTGAATCACACAGGCCTGGCAAGGCCTACGCATGCGTGACCCAGCTCCAGATTGCTCTGAGAGGAAAAGTCTTGTAAAACACAGCCTGGGAAAATACAGACTAAAAATAACTGTAAATCTAACAATTTCTTACTTAAACTTGGGTCCTGGTTCTGTATCCTCACTACTGATCTTCCCCCAGCAGCCATCTACCACTCTTATCTCCCCACAGAGCAGCTCTCCCTGCAACCACCCAGCAGCAAAGCCCACAGGAAAGAGAGAGAGAGAGAGACTCTGCCAATCCCATGATCCTTAGTGGGAACACATCTGATTGGCTGGCAGTTGCTCCCTCCTCCCCCCAGCTGGGATATCCTTTTCAGTCCAGGCCCTAGGAAATGCACTTTAACAAAAACAATAGGTAAATGAAACACAGCTGTTTCATCACAAATATATAAGAACAATTAGCGGGCTTCCAAAAATTCAGTTAATAGCTCATTTTTGAATTGCCCCCATTAAAAATCAGATTGCCCCCCTGTGGGGCGTGGGCCCCACGTTGGAAACCACTGATTTAGAAGCTTTCAGAATGGTATAGCACTCCACTTTCCTTAAATTCTCAAAGCAGAGGCTGTAAATACCATCCTGATAGTATTAAATACAGATGTAGAGCAGTAGGTGTACTGTTTTTATGCATTACTGCCCAAACATTCCCCAGTTTATTTTCTATTACAAAGTATGTGGCTGGATGAAACAAGGTTTATTTAAGCCTTATAACAAGTAAGTGAAATTCATATTTACACAACCCAAAACAGTTAATGGTGGTGAAGTTGAGTTCGAACTTTAGTTAAATCTTGATCTTATACCCTTTTTAACAAAGGAAATACAATAGTGTTCATATTTAGAATTGTTATAAATAAAAAAAATCATCAGGCTCAAAAAAAGGAGGAAAAAGAGAGGAGGACTGTGAATTACAGAGGCAATGAAACAGAAAGTACCTCTTCTCAAAACTATGTACAATTTGTAAACTGTATTATATTTCCTGGTATAGTGAAAGGGCAAAATTTACTCTTAACATTGTAATTTATTCTGTGTGTTTACTGAAACAAAATGTCACTGCTTTTTGCAATACTATAATGAACAGCTATAAAATAGGTCCTCAATTTTTTTCACAATTTATTCTCTATTCTTTACTATGTAATTTCATAAAAACTCAATTAAAAATACTGACGTTTCTAATAATCTATCAACCCACATGAAACCAAGATGATTAAATTGTTGGTAGAAAATGTTCAGAAAATGTTCTGAAAAGGGAATAAATTACTTGGTTAATGGTAACAACACATAGTAAATGAAATATGTAATACTTTATATTAAGATACCGTATTTTTCGGAGTATAAGACGCACCTTTTTACCCCCCAAAAGAGGGTGAAAACTTGGGTGCGTCTTATACACCAAATGAAGCCCCACCCAGCCACCCCCACCCTTTGGCCTCTGCCTCCCAGCAATTTATCTCCTTGCAGCAAACAGCATAGAGCCTGATCAGTACAAGCAACTGATTATTGGCCTCGCGACCAGCAGCTGATTGAGGCTGCAGGTAGGCCCACCTGCTAAAATGAAAGTGAAACTAAAACTGCAAGAAAGCAAATTGCTGGGAGGGAGAGGGAGAGGCAGAATTTTATTTTCTTGTGCTAATCAGTTGCTGAAACTGGATGCAAGGAGGTAAGTCAATAATTAAATGACTATAGAATGTTTTTAAATTATTAGACTTATTTTTTAAAGATTGCTTTATTATTGTTCTAGACAACTTAACAAAATGAAGAAGCTTTTTAAAATAAATGCTTGATCTGAAGAGGCCCAGTGCTATTGTATCTTCTTTTAAACAGCAGAGAATAATCTATACTTCAAGAAAGCCACATCAATTTTAACAGCATCTGTACAAGTATAATCTGAAATATAACAGTGTTTAATATTAAGATAAGGCAGCTGAGTTAAACCCTGACTTGGTCATGTTTGAAGTAGATCTATTTAAATAATTGGGAGGAGTTAGTGTGACTACATTTAAGAAAACTTCCTGGCATTAATATACTGCCATAATGTACATTTCTCCAATTCTTTGCTATTTCTATGTGTCAGGCACACATGAACAGAAATACACAGCAAACAGTGTATATCATCTGTACTGTTTGCTGTTTGCTGGGAGGCAAATTGCTGTGAGGTAGAGGCAGATTTTTTCCCCTTGTTTTCCTCCCCCAAAACTAAGGTGCTTCTTATACTCCGGTGCATCTTACACTTCGAAAAATACGGTAAATATTAGCTCTAGTAGTAGTTGTGTGTGTGTGTATGTGTGTGTGTGTGTGTGTGTGTGTGTGTGTATACATATATAGATATAGATATAATTTACAAAAAAACAAATGGGGGAAATTAATGTTAAGTATCTTGAACAGTAAAACTGAAGAAAAAAAGCCTATTATAAGCCATAAAAAGCCAAATTCACAGAGGAAGTGGAGCCTTTTACTAAAAAGCATGATATGTATGTTTAATCATCTCTAATAATCCCTCACTCACTGTGTGAAAATAAAAGAACCAAAGCGCAAGTAGTACTTTGAACACTAATGCCAGTTGTTTAGATGGTAGATTGCTTCTCCGTGGCTATTAGTTACAGCTGTGTAATTACATATATGGTGAGGGGGAAATGAAGTTGTTTTAAAACAAGTGTGAGTAGAATTAATTGATATTAACACTCCTAACTACATGACCAAGTTGCACACACAATATTTTATCAGCAGTTATTTTGGATCAGTCTCTTGTTAACTAAACAGTAATTTCAGAAGAAATTAGCCTGAAGGCTAGCAATCAATCTGGGTTGCAGTAATCCATGAGTTTGAGTACCGTATTAAAAACAAAAGTAAATGCGTTTCTCTCTTAGAGAGGGGAGGAGGAGGAGGAGAAAATTTTCATGTTGGTTGTATTCTTCTATTATTATTGGGCTGGCACTTAGTCATTCAATAAAATGCATTTGAATGTTTTAAGGTAATCTAACTGAAAGAATTGCTTTTTATTTCAAAGTCATCCAGTCTGTTTTAAAAGATACCCATTTCTATAGATTATCTTTAAAAGCATCATGGGAAAGCACAATTGGCTTGATAAATAGCTGTGGGTTTTTTCTGAGTCTGACAGTATAAGCTTAACCAACCATATACACTTCAGAAATAAGCCTTGATGAATATAGTGAAATGTATTCTATAATAGGATTCTATTCCTATATTCACATCCTTGGAAGTAATCTGTTGAATTCAGTGAACGTTACTTTTGGCATAAACATGCGTAGCATTGGTCTTTCAAGGCTGCATTGGGATGAATTCTCAAGTAAAAGGATTTTTGCTATAGTTCTTGGAATCAACGCACAATGGTTTGATTTGAACATAATACTAACTACAATAGGTAAGACCATATCTCACGCTAAAAGAAAATAACTATATTTGGCATAGCATGATTTGTGATCACAGAGAATTGCAGTCTAATGTTTCTATGTTATATTTGCAAACAGCCTCAGATGATTTGCTATATTGTTTTTGTTTCTGCAAAATAATTCAAGTCTTTTTCTAGACTGGACTGAAACATGAAACTTTGCTTTAAATTGAATTGTCAAGAAAAAGTTCAGATTTCTTCCCTTTGTAGAAAGGTAGTACCCACCAGGGGCAGGTTCCTAATTTTTTTACTACCACTCTGTGGGTGTGGCTTACTTTGTGGGTGTGGCTTGCCAGCCATGTGACCGGGTGGGCGTGGCTTCTCGGACTGCTGAAGGGAGGGGAACTGAGATAGTCCTGCTGCCCATTCCCCCTCCCCTCAGCAGCTCAAGAAGCCTCAAACGTGCGAAAATTCCTAGGATCATCGCCGCATGTTCGTGGCTTCTCGGACTGCTGAAGGGAGGGGAATGGAGATAGCTCCTGCCGCCTGTTCTTTCAGTGTCTCACACGCTCCCTCAGCCATCCTCCCCTGCTTGGACTCACTGTGGGGTAGGAAGGCAGCGCATGAACAGTGCCGGAAACTCTGCTTCTGGGCATGCACAGAAGAAAATTTTTTAAAACAATTTTTTTTTAAATGGCGGCGCCCAGACACCGGCAACCGACCGCACCGGTACTGTGACATCACCAGCGGGCCGCTACCGGTGCTATAGAGTGGACCGCACTGGTAGGAACCCACCACTGGTACCCACCCCTCTCCTAGAAGAATGAAATATTTTAGGAAATATTAAAAAGGCAGAATATTATATTTCCCTAGATGATAAAAGGAGAAACATGTTTTTAAAGACAAAGCAGTTCCCTGCAGCTCCCTGTCCCCAGCAGATATTTGGTGCACATTAAGACTGGGCCAGCCTATCTACAAAACAAAAGACCTCAGCTCCAGGCTGATGGGATTAAGACATGACCCTCAGGACATAATAGGATTAGCCTTCTACCCATCTACAATTCATCACATGGCACAACCAAGCCCTTTCAAACCCAGCAAGGTTCAACCAAACTTGATTCAGACAAACATGACTCTCCACATGGGAGTCTGCAACCAATAGCATACACGCCCTTGCCACAGGAACAGGAACCTCAAGGTCAAAGCCCAAAATAACACTCACTCTCCACTCCGTGTGGTCAGCTACCCAGGACTTCAAACCCATGTGGTCTTGTTCACCATTAAACCATCCTTCCAAGCAGCCTCCATGTTTCCATTGTCTTTCTCCCCACTTGGAACTGAAGCCAGATGGACATTTCTTCCAACACCTTCATACCAATTTTCTTTACACAATGAGACTTTGTTTTTTTATGCAAAACAGTTCTCAATTGTCTTGCATTAGATGTCAAAATCAAAGCTGTAGTGCTTTATATGTGAAGGGACAGTCATGTCAATGGCTTCAGGTAGGTAAACCAGTAGCCTCATATAAAATATCTGGGATTTGTTCCAGCAGGTGGAACATTTTCAAGCATTTGGCCAATAATAGACTGTCTTGCAAAATTCAAATTTAAAACAAACAGTAAAAAATCCCAATATGGACTTAAAGAACAGCAGAATTTATGACAATGGTGCAATTTTGGGGAAGGCAGCTTTATCTCTCATTTTTTTATGCTGAGAAAAGTGAAAATAAAAATGGCTGGCATTATAAATGGGTAAAAGATTTGTAAACAGACAATTGTGATTCTCTGTGATTCTCTGTGGATTCTATGACTAACCCCTCTGTTGATGACATTTATAGAGCAGATTGGTCAAAATAGCAATAGTCCTGAATGGTTATTTGACTACTTATTACTTTGTATCAGTCAATATAGTCCCTTCCTTCCTCCCTTCCTTCCTCCCTCCCTCCCTCCCTTCCTTCCTTTTTCTAAATAAACATGAAATAACAGCCATATAAAATGTTGGACTGGTAAGCAGTTTGGAAAAGAGACAAATACAAATATTATATTATGAAATATTTTGGGTATTTGGGTATAGAATTTCTTCATTCTATTTTATTCTGAAGTAAAATTATGTACATATGAATTAAAAACTGTTGAAAAATACTAGTATGATGATAGATTGCTGTCAGATGTTTAGTGCACTTGAGGACAAGCAACCACTGCTATGATTATGCTATCATAGCCTATCACTAAAGATTCAATTGCAAAAAAAAAGATAAATTACTTCTTTTCTTTAATAAACCACCCATATTAAGGCATCAATAGTATGTTGTTAAATTAAATTAGAATCTCATAAAATGAAATATGTTCTGTATTAGCTTCTTGACACTTAATTTGCCTCCAAATGAGTAGAGGAAATCACAAATTAACCTGCCTTTGTTTTTCCAACCATAGCTTATTAGGTGTTAGAACAACTGCAATTACATCTGAAAAATAATGTGCGTGCACATACATGCACAAGTACAGAAATATATCACTTTGAGTTAACAGAATAACAGAGTTGGGAGGGAAGGGACCTTGGAGGTCTTCTAGTCCAACCTCCAACTCAAGCAGGAGACTCTGTATAATTCCAGACAAGTGGCTGTTCAGACTTCTGTTAAAAGCCTCCAATGATGGAGCACCCAACAACTTCTGGAGGCAAGTCATTAAAAAAATCTTTGTTAGGTTAATAAAATCTTTTTGTTAGGACTTGCTTAGATTTTTTAAAATATTCCTAATGTATATAGCTTACAGTTCAAAACAATATAAAATGTAAATTTGCTTTATACAATCCCATGATAATTTATAGTGTACAATAACATCACAGCATATGTAGCATTCCTAAATAAAACAAATATGAAAAAGAATTATATAAATAAAGGGGAATGCCATAAATAAACAAACCTATTATTCCTCATCATGATAGCTTTATAACAGCAATTTTTCTTGGCAGTGTGTACATCTTGTAAAGCCAGAAAGATTATGTTTCACAATTCAGTAAATAGAATTCAGTAAATTTTAACCATTTTTTCATATGATACAATTCTATCCAATTTTAATAAATAGGCAGAATATTGTAGCCTTAGTGTACCTGGGTATCTGAAGTCCTGCGCTCATACTTTCAATTTCTGTTCAGCACTTTCTTTTGTCTATAAAAATTGTTCATCTTGGAGAGTGAATATGGTAGTAAGCAGATAGGAAGGATAATATATCGAGCAGAGTACAAAAAGTACTATTTCTGTTTTCCATGCATTTTGATCCACACTCAGCATAGTATAAGTTTTATAGATATCAGCATCACTTCACTTTCCATATATTGGCAGTTCTTTCTGAACAATAATTGTATTACATAAGTTTAATGTTAGCAATCACAGTAAAGTGAGTCTTATCATCTCACCTGTTCACTAGGCAAACAAATTTTATACATGGATTTATATAGATGTTAAAAACTACTTACTTAATTTAAATATTTATTGATTTAAAACATTTAAGACTATGGTTAACAATAAAAAACAAAACCAATAAAACATCTAAAAAACAAAAAAAATCTATTAGGAATAATACACTATTTTATTCTTCTTTACAGGATATAGCTCTACCTACATAACAATGAATAATAATAGTTTGATCTTGTGTAACATTTATTCACAGGACACTTAATGAAGGATGCAGTCCTTTGTTAGGCAACCATAGTCAATAATAATTGCTTTGTTAGACAATAGTCAATATTACTGTTTAGTCAGTAATAATTAATCAATTGATTTGGTTCAATTAGTTATGATCAACTAGCTGATCAGTTTAATATATCATAATTTGGTATAAAAATCTTGGAGCTTGTTTTCTTCACTGTATTATATAATGAAGGCTACTAAAGCAAATAAGGGCATTGTTCAAATTATCCATAAATATATAGCATTTTTGGTTAACAAGGAAGTAATTTCCTTCTATTGAAGTGTATCTAGCTGGGAATGAATTTAGAATGGTTTTAATCCATATAGGAATAAACTCCATTGCTAAGATTAATTGTCTAAGGTGAATTTTAAAAATATAGTGAATTCAAAAAAATATTTAAAAAAGAAAAAAAACAGAAAAAATGCTGTGATAGAAAATCCAAAAGTTGGAAGTATCTAAACAGTCATTTTTTTATTTTTTAAAAAATACTTATTCCAAATGATCACATTGTTAAAATATAAGTGATGTTCAATGATGGAAAAAAGATGTGCATCAAATATTGAAAATTGTATTAGTTTATCAAAATAAAAATAATAAAAATAATAAAAATAATGAGAAACAGGAAGGAAAAGGGAAAAGGAAAGAGTGTGTAGGGTAAAATGGGAGAAAGTAGAATTCAATTCAACCAGCTATACTACTTTTTCTTTTGGTTGTGGGAAATAATATATATTTATACCTATTAATCTTTATAATTAACACATTTTATTATACTCTCTCAAATTTTTTAACCTTAAAGCCGAAAAATATTTTTTTAAACAGCCCTTATAATATTTTACAAACTTTAAGATTACTCAATCCTAATATATAAGAAGAAAACAGAAAAAAAAAAAATTCAAGCCCACTTTATAAACATAAAACTACCTTAGAGCTTTCTTTCAATTACATATGTCAGACTTGTAAAATCTTGGGGACTTCCTGTGAACATGGCTGACAAAGATTTCTCTCTCTGGTGTGTTGGCTTTCCTTTGTTCGTATGACTCTCCTGGGTTAGGGGAAGTCCTAGAATCACCCCACAAGATCATCCATACAACAACGGTCTGCAAGTAGCTTCACAATGCTATGCTTCACAATGAGCTGGTGAGCTGGCAACTGGGGGGCAAGGGTGTAATCAGTTAATTGTTGGAAAACAGTGGTTTTGGAAGTTATTTTTCAAATGGACAATATGTGGTGCCTTTCATTTCTTAACCAATTTATCTGTATTAGATAAAGGAGGCTCGCTTTAGTTACACTCACTTTTTTGAAGCTCTGTGCCATTTTTGATATTTCTTTTATTGTTTAAACAAGAAGAAATCGGACTGCTGGAGGCAAATTAAAATAAGGAAGTGTGGAGTATTTTTTCTTCCTAATTCTGCTGGACAAACATAAGGATAGACACCTGGGTGGAATGGGACAACTCACCACAACCAACTTGCCACAGCCAACTTGCCATGGTCAACTTGCCACAGCCAATTCGCTGCAGCTAACTCGTCATGGCTAACTCGTCATGGACAATTCAACATGGACAACTCACCACAGGACAAATAGCTGTGGGACAATCCAATAATTCAATTTAATTATTTCTTCATTAGTGTAGCTCCTGTCCTGTGGTGAGTTGTCCCGTGGCAAGTTGGCCATGATGAGTTGTCCCGCAGTGACTTGGCCATGGCAAATTGGCTGCAGCAAATTGGCTGCGATGAGTTGGCTGTGATGAGTTGGCTGTGGCGAATTTTTGTAGACCCAACTTGTGGTTCTATTCTACTATTTTTAAATAATTGGTAACCTTGGATTGCTTTGTTGTGGGTGACTGAAACACCCCCATTTTTATGAATTTTAATTGGTCAGAAAAAACAAATACACAAATACCGTATTTTTCAGAGTATAAGACGCACCTTTTTCCTCCCTAAAAGAGGCTGAAAATTTGGGTGCGTCTTATACTTCAAATGTAGCTTTTTCGAAGCTTTTTTTTCCAGCCCTAAGTCTTTGCAGGCTTGTTTTCATTCCTACTCCCTCTGAAAAAGTGGTGCTTTTCAGCCCTAACACGGTGCTAACGATCTTCCTGGCTTGCTGCATTTATTTTTATTCCTACTCCCTTCGAAGCAGTTTTTCCTGCCCTAAGTCTTTGCAGGCTTCCTTTCATTCCTACTCCCTCTGAAAAAGGCTTTTTCAGCCCTAACGCGGTGCTAACGATCATCCTGGCTTGCAGCATTTTGTTTTATTCCTACTCCCTCCGAAACAGTTTTTCATGCCCTAAGTCTTTGCAGGCTTATTTTCATTCCTACTCCCTCTGAAAAAGTCTTTTTCAGCCCTAACCAGAGGATAAAATAATGTGCTGAACCTGAACAGACTAAGGACGTTAGCCAGATAGCAGGTAGATTTTTTTCCCCTATTTTCCTCCCCCAAAACTAAGGTGTGTCTTATACTCCAGTGTGTCTTATACTCCGAAAAATATGGTAAATAAAATAAATGTATTCTTATTAGGGAAACTTTTGAAGATGTGTTACAGAAAATTAATCACTTTATAAATTGATTTGGTTCCAAAGATATAAATGATTTAGATGACATAAAAAAGAGCAAGACATGCAATTACGGCAGACAATTATTAAACCACTGTGCTAATTGCACAGATATTTGACAATATAAACAACTTAACTGCAACTTTGGAGTACAAACATGATAACTTAATGAATAAAATATCTTTATTTCCTTCTTGTTTGTACAGTTTTCATCACCTGAAAAAAGCCCCCCAAAAAGAAAAGAAAAAGTGACTAGAAGTACATACATACAATATAAATTGATGTTAGTAAATTAATTGGAGGAGTTTGCAAAGGAGTGATTGTGAAATTGATAGAAAACATCTACAATATGGGAACCAGGACAATTCTTGGTTAAGTTTTTAAATTTATTTGCTATAATAGGATACCTAAGTATTGTTATAAAACTGTTTTTAGGTGTTCTCTTAAAATAAAATAGCCACATTGATAATAATCCCCTAGAGATTATCACTGTCTTGATATGGTTTGGGGGCTTCTGTGCTCTGAGAAAACGAAAGCTATGCCAGAAGTTCAATCATACTGGACAAGTCTCATCAGAACAGATGAGTTGAAAAGTGTCTCTCCCATAAACAGTGAGATATAAATTACAGAAATCCTTACTGTAATGGTTATCACCTTGGTCCATAAGGATCACACTAGATATTTAAATTTCTGGTCATCTGGTGACAGTGGGCTATATGACTCAGGCTGTTGGCAGGGCAACCAGAGCAGTAGCCGCAGGTTTGCTTGCTTGCTTGCTTGCTTGCTTGCTTATTCATTCATTCCCCGCCTGAACTGATAGTTTCATGCTTTCTAGCCTGGTGCCTTAACTACTAGACCAAACTGGTTTACACATAGTAAATATACCAAGATTGAAAACAAATAAATAATGATTAGGATAGGGATAGGGATACCCCAAAGAGTATGAGGACCTAAGAGAGGTGTTCAATGAAAAGGGGTTGGACGAGTTTCCCCTTCATCGGCTGACAGACTATGCTATAGAGATCTTGCCCTGAGCTAAACTGCCTATGCTGAAGTTATATTCAATGACCCAGAGCGAGCTAGATGAGCTATGGTTGTTCATTGACCTTGCCCTTGGGTTCATTGACCTTGCCCTTGGGTTCATTCCACCAGCATGACCTCGGGTAGCAGCCCCCGTCCTGTTCTGAGAAAAAAAGGATGGGACACTTCATCTATGCATTGATTATAGAGGGCTAAATGCAGTCTGCATGGAAAATGTCTACTCCCTGCCCCGATGAAGGATATATTAGCTCACTTAGCTAAGGGAAGAATATTCATTAAGCTGGACCTACGATAAGCTTACTATCGTGAGGATCAGGGAGGGAGATGAATGGAAAACCGCTTTCAATTGCCCTTTAGAATGCTTCCAGTTTAAAATACTCCCTTTTGGCCTCCAGGGCACCCCTGCTGTGTTTATGCAACTGATAATGAGGTCCTACACAAGCACCTGTATAAGGGGTATTGATGTATTTAGATGACAATTTACATCGAAATGAAGATGGAGCATGAGAAACTGATGAGGGCTGTACTTTAAAAACTGTGAGCCACCAAATTGTATGCCAAACTTGTGAGTTTCATTTGGTCGCCACGATGTAAAAAGGATGTTGAGACTCTAGAAAGAGTGCAGAGAAGAGCAACAAAGATGATTAGGGGACTGGAGGCTAAAACATATGAAGAACGGTTGCAGGAACTTGGTATGTCTAGTTTAATGAAAAGAAAGATCAGGGGAGACATGATAGCAGTGTTCAAATATCTCAGGGGTTGTCACAAAGAAGAGGGAGTCAAATTATTCTCCAAAGCACCTGAAGGTAGAACAAGAAGCAATGGGTGGAAACTAAACAAGGAAAGAAGCAACTTAGAACTAAGGAGAAATTTCCTGACAGTTAGAACAATTAATCAGTGGAACAGCCTGCCTACAGAAGTTGTGAATGCTCCAACACTGGAAGTTTTTAAGAAGATGTTGGATAACCATTTGTCTGAAGTAGTGTAGGGTTTCCTGCCTAGGCAGGGGGTTGGACTAGAAGACCTCCAAGGTCCCTTCCAACTCTGTTGTTGTTATTATATTATTATTATTATTATTATTATTATTATTATTATTATTATTATTATTATTATTATTATTATTATTATTATTATTATTATTATTATTATTATTATTATTATTATTATTATCAGAGCAAAATAGACTACTTGGGTTATCATATCTCGCACAAAGGGATTGAGATGAACCCCCCAAAAGGTCCAGATGCTGCTGGAATGTGCTTTTTTTCTGGGCTTTGCCAATTTTTACCACCAATTCATTCCATCTTTTGCCCAGATCGCAAACTTACTAAAAACCAAAAGGGAGGGGGATAAACCCAAGCCTAGTCAACCTCTGAGATGGACTCTAAAATGCCAGGCAGTATTCAAGAAGCTTAAACGGCTGTTTGCAGCTGAGCATCCTGACCCAAACACTTCCTTTGTTATTCAAGCCTTCTCTAGTGATGTGGCTATAGAGGCTGTGTTTAGAAAAACAAGAACGGCCAACTGCAGTCCTGAGCTTATACCTCCAGGAAACTATCAGAGACTGAGCAAAGGTGGGCAGTATGGGAGAAGGGACGTTGGTACTCACCTGAGACATCCTTTCTCGTAGGGTGGAGCTAGCTTCCAAGAATGGGTTAAACCTGCCCTCTAGCCAATTAGTACCAAGTTTACAAAGCTATAAATATGACCCTGTGTGCCTTAGCAACCCCTCTTTTTCCGAGGGATGAAGGTCAGACTCAGCGTGCTTTTCCCGAACCCAAGCAATTTATTGAAATGAACAGGAGAAACAGAGAATGAGTAACATATCTATAGAAAAAAATATCGGCATGCCAGCCAGGCCCACACAGAAGGGTAGGACTTGGAGGTTAGCTCCACCCTACGAGAAAGGACGTCTCAGGTGAGTACCAACATTTTTTCTCCATAGTGGGTGGAGCTAGCCTCCAAGAATGGGACATACCAAAGTAGCAGTGTCCCTAGGGCGGGCCACCTAGGACTGGCTGGAACCCCCACCATCTCGCACAACCTGGTGTAGTACCCTCCGTCCAAAGTCTGCCTCCTCAGAGGCGTAAGCATCCAGTTTATAGTTGCAGATGAACAGCATTGGGGAGTACCAGGTGGCCGCACGGCATACCTCCTCTATGGATGCACGGGCATTCCACGCAGCAGTGGTGGCCACGCTGCGTGTGGAATGTGCAGGGGGTCGAGGCAATGACAGATGTTCATAGGCCAAGGCAATTGGCTAAGCCATCGACCCACCATGGAGGAGGACACCTTGTGTTCCATGGAAGATGGCTGAAAGATCACAAAAAGCGCCTCAGTTCATCGAAAGCTAGAGTTGCATTACAAATAAATGTCCAGAGCGCGCCTGACGTCTAGCAGGTGCCACACCCTTTCAGTGTCATTAAGTGGATTCTGGAAGAAACTGGGGAGAACAATCTCCTGTGCCCTATGAAAGTAAGTATTAACTTTTGGAACGAAAGTAGGGTCCAACCTTAGAACCACCCTGTCGGAGTGAAAGATGCAAAGGTCCCCCCTCACAGACAGATCAGCGAGCTCAAAAATCCTGCGAGCAGAGGTCACCGCTACCAAAAACACCACCTTATAAGTCATGTGACATAGGGAGGCCATGCTCAAAGGCTCGAAGGGTCCCACAGAGAGAGCAGACAGTACCTGAGACAGGTCCCAAGTCGGGAGCCTATGGACCACGGGGGGACACAGGTTGACAGCCCCTTTGAGGAATTGACGAAGGAGAGGGTGGGCAGAAAGAGAGTCCAACGACTGACAGGAAAGGACCATGGACAGGGCCGCCACCTGTCAACGGAGCATATTAGGGGAGAGACCCCTGGCGAGACCCTGGCGCAGGAACTGAATAATGTTTATAATGGACAAGTCCATGGGAGAATACCCCACCTGTGTGCACCAGTTACAGAAGGCCTTCCATGTGGCCGAATAAATACACTCCGTGGACGGCCTCCTGGAGGCCAGCATAATTTGAGCGATGTTCTCAGGTACCAGGCGATGCCTCAGAGTGAGCCGCTCAAGTGCCAGGCGGTCAGCTGAAGCCAATGCAGTTCTGGATGATGGACTGACCCCTGGACCAGCGACCACTCTGTCGGCGGGATCCGCCACGGAGGGGACACGGATAGGGACATAAGGTCCGCGAACCAGGCTCTCCTGGGCCAGTGGGGGGTGAGGAGAACCACTTCCGCCCTCTCCTGCAGTACTCTCCGGATGACTTTGGGAATCAAGGGTAGGGGGGAATGCGTACAGGAGCCCTCGCGGCCAGGCGCAGCAAAGAGCGTCTGTGCCCTCTACCCCTGGTGACCGGTACCGGAAGAGGAACCTGGGCAACCTGGCGTTCTCCAGGTGATGAAAAGGTCCATGACTGGCAGACCGAACTGATTGACAAGCAGTTGAAACAGGTCCGGGTGAAGGCTCCACTCTGCCAGATCAATGGGATGTTGTCTTAAAAACCTCCAGTGTTGGAGTATGCACAATTTCTGGAGGCCAGGCATTATTTGAATCATTATTTGTTTTTACTTTTGGTTTCAACTGATTTGTACATTTTTTCCATAGTAAAAAACTGTACATCAGGACTGATCTTTTTTTCTTTTATTTATTAAAAAAGTATATGGCTTATAGTCATAACTATAACTCCAGGCATCTTACAGGAATAAAATTTGAAATAAACGCAATATCACCCCAACCCCTGTTGATCACATTCAAACAAGGCATTCCAGCTCCCTATAAATCTGGAATCACCAGGCCTATTGGCAAAGCCATATCTTCAGGGTCTTTTGGAAAAGTATCAAGGTGGGTGTCAGTCTTATCTCCACAGAGATATTTCTCATAGAATCCTCAAAGAAAAGGCCCTTTGTCTTGGTCCAATTAATGGATCTGTAATATAATCTACCTCCCTGATTGGTAGCTTGGGTAATGTAATTGGGAAAACACGGTTCTTCAAATAATCTGACACCAAGCCTAGTAGGATTTTAAAGGTAAATAACCAATAATGATGTAGTGTAGAATGATGTAATTTGGGAGGAGATAGTATGAGTGAGTCGGGAACCTAGGCCTGGACCCCCTTCGCTGAGTGTGCAAACAGAAGCGGAGTGGGGTCCGGCTCTTTTACCCGGCTCAGTATGGATGGCCTGCAGGAAGGGAGGTGGACCAGCGGGGAGTGGAAGGGTATCTCTGGGGGGGTGGACAGTCGGAATATTCCGGTCATGATGGGGAGAGGTAGGTATGGCGGGAGCAGAGGGTCTGGCCGCTCTTGGGGAATAAGACCTCGCTGTTTACAAGCGATCCCTTGTTCCGGTCCCTCCGATGTGGTTCCATCGAGCTCAACCCGAGTACCTGGCAACCAGGGTTTTCAGGGCCCTGGGCTCAGGATGATGCTGTTGAATGCCAGGTCAATTGTCAACAATGCCCCCTTGATACATGATTTAATCACTGATGAGGGGGCGGACCTGGTATGTATAACTGAGACCTGGCTGGGCCAGGAGGGGGGAATAGCCCTCTCCGAGATATGCCCAGACGGGTGTTAACGGAAGAATCAGTCTTCCATAGGTCGATGGATCGTGGCTTCTTTGAAAACATACTTCTTAGAAAATAAAACCCGAGATTCAAATCTAATTAACAAAATATTTATTTCATTAGAAAAATAATAAAAATAATAAAAAATTCTTATTAGGCTACATTGTATCGGCTAAGAGATAAATCACTTCTACCTTGGTAGAAATGGCGATGAGAAAGGAAAGTAGGAAACCTTTGGAATGCATACATGCGTAGTAGAACATATCATACGTCTGTTTGTCCATAAATACAAGAAACAGTAAAACATAGAGATGCACAAACTGACAATATTCACATCGTTTGCCCCTGGGGGAAATTCTACACGTTTACACCTGGTTCCTTAACAAAATTCTCACTCATGCGTTTGTTTGGACCAATGTAAACAATGTCATCAACATAAACAAGAACAATTTCATTAATATTTCCATACCTTTTTGTGAACACGCATTCATCAGTGTCGGACTTAATAAAGCCCATTAAATTTAGTTTGTCTTTTAGACATGTGTACCACATCAGACCTGATTGTTTCAGACCATAGAGACTTTTGTTTAGGAACCAGGTGTCCCCTTCTCGGTCCCGGAAGCCGGGAGCGGACCTGACATAGATTTCTTCATCTAGATCAGCATGTAGATAACTGTTTCAACATCAAATTGGAAAACTTCAAGTCCAAGGATAGAAGCAGTGGTTAGAGCAATTTTCACACTTTCAGTTCACACTGTAGGTGAGTAAGTGTTTGTGTAATCTTCAGGATAGCTTTGTGCGAAACCCTGTGCAACAAGTCTTGCTTTGTATAATAATTCACCATCTGGCTTTTGTTTGATTCTGTAGACCCATCTTGTGCCAATGACTTTTGTGTGTGTTGGAGGTGTTGCAGATGTGTATACTTTGAGTTTCTGCAAACTATCCATCTCAACTTGCATGGCTTCATACCATTTTTGTTGTTCATCTTCAGAAAGATATTTAATTTGTGAAAAGTTCTCCGGTGGGAGTGTAACATTACAGATCAATGGCGATGGTGTGTTTGTCAATTGCATTGTGTATCTCTTTGGTGGAATACCTTTTGTAGTTCTCTTGGAACATCTCGGGACGATTGTCCAGTCATCTTTCTTGTTGTCCACATCTCCATCAGCGTCGCTAGCTTCAGCATCCACGGCATTGTAGAATGGGATATCAGGTGATGAACATTGGTCATCTGGTTGCACTGTATCAACAATTTCAGTTCTAGGGAAATAAACTCCAGGGTCATTAGAATGTATCCTGGACCAATCTGTATCTTCTTCAAAATTAGCTGAATTAGAAATTGTTATCGAATTGTGAGAGTCAATGAATCTTCCCCATTTAGAATTGCTATCAACACCCATAAATCTCAGTCTCTTTGCTACTGGGCCACCTTTTCTTCTTTGGGCCAATGGAATGTGGACCATGGCATATGAACCAAAAATGTGTAAGTGTCTAAGATCTGGCTGGCGGCCATATAACATGTAAAAGGGTGTTTGGTCAATGACACTGCTCCATGTGCGACTGACAGTGTAATTTGCATACTGAACTGCTTCGCCCCAAAATGAGTGTTTGAGATTGGCATCTTCTAGGAGGCAGCGCATCATGGTTTGGAGGACCCCCTGTCGTCTCTCTGCGACTCCGTTTTGAGCCGGCGTGAATGGGGCAGATGTTTGGTGTAGGATACCGTTTCGTCGCATCCAATCCTGGAAACGCTGAGACGTGAACTCGGCACCACGATCACTCTGGATTCTCCGGATTCTCACTCCATGTTGATTGTAGATTTGAACTGCAAAATCTCTAAAGGTCTGAAAGACTTCAGATTTTTCTTTCATAAGAAAGACATAACCATATCTAGAATGATTATCAACAATAGTTAAGAAATACTTTTTACCGCCAATAGTTGGACCATAAGAGCCCACAATATCAGTATGAACCAAATCAAAAATGCGTGTTGACTTACGTGTAGCATGTTTTGGAACGGCTGCTGCCCTCGATTTTGCCTTTTTGCAAACAGCACAATCTAGATGTACCTTACATCCTTTGAAATTCAAACCTTGTGTGAAAAATGGCATTTTTTTTAAGGACCTCAAAGCTCGGATGGCCTAATCTTCTGTGCCATCTATGAATACACCTGTCATGTAAATGAAAACCTGTAAGTGGGGTTGCAGCATTAACATTAACATGAGGAACCTTAGGTTTGATTACCTGTTGCTTTGTGGCTTTAAGAGCCTTTGGAGTATTCACAGGATCTCTCTCTGGGATATCTCTCTCTGGGCCTGTGATATTATCTATTGAGATTTTTATACTTGCCTGAATTTGAGGTTCTGCCTTTGGCCTCAAATAGTAGACCTGACCAATCACAATTGTGTCAGAAACAATATGACCATCTTTAAAAATATAACTGGCGTTACCTAAATGAAGGACATAAAAATGCAAAACAGCAGATAAATGATTCTGACTAAGCAAATTACAATTAGCTGTAGGAATATAATAAACATCAGGTATGAGGGTACCTAACTCTTCAATAAAAACAGTCCCTTTTCCTTCAACTTTGAAAGGGTGGCCACCAAATGCATACAGTTCATGATATTCTGGTTCAGGCTCATGTAGCTCTTTGAAAAGTTCTTTTCTGTAAGTAATGTGAACAGCCGCTCCACTATCGAGAGTCCACAAAAGAGAGCGGTCATATTGCTTTGGCTGTGTATCATTGGTGATTGCTAGCATGGTGTGTGGAGGTGGGAAATCACGCCTCGGACCGGGTCGGCGCTGTCCTCTGCCTCTGCTGCTTCTCGGTGCTGTTCCTCTGGGCTGGTACTGGTCCCTGTAATCTTTTCCTCTGGGCTGGACAGGAAATTGAGTGTGTTGCAATTGAAGACAATCTCTGCTTGTATGGCCCACATGGTCGCAATATTGGCATCTTAGTACCTTTTGTGGAGAATTCTGGATTATGTCAAAAGTGCCCTCACGACGAAGCAAAGTAGTTATATCAGTGACCCAGGCTTTATAGTTCTGTCCCGATTGCTTTAATTTTGTGTCACCAACCAATGGAACAATTTGTGACTGTTGGGCGACTATTGGGGCCTGCACTGGTGCGGCCTGTGAAATCACTTGTGGCAAGGCTTGGGCCTGAGCAGGTTGAGGTGCTGATTGAGGTGCCTGGACTGGCTGTTGCTGAGGGGCAGCAATAGGTGGTGGCACTGGAGCAGGCAAAAGTTGGGCTGCCACAGCTGGTGGTGGCCCTGGAGCAGGCACAGGTTGGGCCCCTGGTGCTGGAGTAGGAGGTGATCCAGCTTGTGGTGGATGCACAATTTGGGCTGCCATAGGTTGGGCAGGCGGGATAATTTGTGCCTGTAAAGGTTGTCCAGCTAATAAAGGATGCTGCATTAATGTATCTAATCTCATTTGATTCATTCTGTTCTGAGCCTGTAATATTGTTAATTGTTTATTCAAATTTTCATTTTGATTATACAAGAATCCACTCTGTTTATGCAAAATTTCATTTTGTTCCTGAAGTACTTGGAGAAATGCAAAGTCCCTTTCATCAAAAAATTTCTGCCCGTGTGATTGTGACGTGTCCATCCAGGGGCGTTGCTCTAATTTGTTTAAAGAAGGAGGGGGATCATGGCCCCTCTCTGAAGTGCCTGTAGGCGGTTGGACATCTTGGTTTTTAGCATGAAAGAATGCATGCAATTTAATCTCGTGTAATTCCCTTTGCAAAAAAATAATCTTTTCCCGCTGTCTTTGCAGTGCCTGTCCATAAGTTAAATTTATTTCTCTTTCAGCACTTGTCTGCTCTATGGAAGACGTTTGTGGGCTGGCAATTTGCTGCTTATAAAAGGATGCCACCTCATCTTGTGGGGCATTAGCTTGGGAGATTTTTGGAATAGCTTCTAAACATGTAGAATTTCCCCCAGGGAGAAAAGGGGTGCCTTTAACATATTGGACTGATCTTTTAAAAAGTTCTTCTCCAGCTTTTAGTTCTGCTTGGGCTTCTAAAATCATTTTTTCGGTCTGCGTTCCAAAGAGAGTGGGTGAAACTTCTTCATGCAGAGAAAAACTTTCTACTTGGGCGTTTCAGCTGCTTCTGGCTTATCTCCGTTCGACATGGCTGGTCATAAATCTCTCTAATTAGTTAACTATGCTAAAACGCAATAAAACTTTCAAAGGAAGCCATAAAGAACCAAAACTCTGATACCATGTTAAGATAAGAATTATTCTCATCAGAGGCGAAATGGATCTCTTCCTAAAACTCTGACATTATAGAAATAAAACCGTAGTTTAAATACTAATAACAAAATATTTATTTCAGTAGAAAAATAATAAAAAATTCTTATTAGGCTACATTGTATCGGCTAAGAGATAAATCACTTCTACCTTGGTAGAAATGGCGATGAGAAAGGAAAGGAGGAAACCTTTGGAATGCATACATGCGTAGTAGAACATATCATACGTCTGTTTGACCATAAATACAAGAAACAGTAAAACATAGAGATGCACAAACTGACAATATTCACATCGTGACAACGGGTTCTCAGTGCAGCATCATTCACGACCCCAGGGAAGGGGAGGAGGAGTGGCTATTATAACGCGCCGGAATCTGCATCCTTGTAGGATCCCTGCCCCGGAGATTGTCGGGTTGGACTTCTGAAGTTGGACTTAGGGGTTCAGGTGGGCCTTCTGTTAGCGTACCTGCCTCCCAGCTACATTACTAAGGCCCTGCCTGAGCTGCTTGAGGCGATAGCTAGCCTGGCGATGGAGTTCCCCAGGCTTATGGTGCTGGGGGACTTTAACCTGCCTTCGGTGGGCGAAACCTCTGGTGCAGCTCAGGAGTTCATGGATTCCATAACAACCATGGACCTGACCCAAGTAATCCAGGGTCCGACTCATGAGGGAGGCCACACGCTTGACCTAGTGTTTCTTTCAGGGCAGTGGAGAGATGATCTGAATGTAGGGGATATAGTCACCACCCCGTTGTCGTGGTCAGATCATTTCTTATTGAGGTTGGATTTCACAGCTCCACTCCTCCCCCGCAGGGAGGCGGGACCGACTAGGTGGTTCCGCCCCAGGCACCTAATGGAGCCGAAAGGATTCCAGAGGGAACTTGGGGAAATACCTGAAACCCTGGTACACAATTCGTCTGAGTCCCTGGTCGTTGCCTGGAACACCGCAGAATCAGGGGCATTAGATTGGATTGCGCCTTTGCGACCTCTCCGTGGCAGTGAATCCCGGAAAGCTCCCTGGTTTACTGAGGAGCTCCGGGAGATGAAACACCACAAGAGACGTCTGGAGTGACGCTGGAGAGCAAGTAAAACCGAATCCGACCGAACATTTCTAAGAACTTTTATTAAGTCTTATCTAGTGGCGATAGGGGCGGCAAAACAATCTCATTTTTCCGCTCTTATTGCGTCTGCAGATTCTCGCCCAGCCGCCTTGTTTAGGATGACTCGCGCCCTCCTTGCTAAAGGGGGGGAGTGAGGAACACTTGCAAGGTAGAGCTGAGGAATTCGCGCAGTTTCTGACGGATAAAGTCACTCAGATCCGGTCGAATCTGGACTCCGGCTGGACAGAGTCCATTGAGTTGACAGGGGCAAGTCTTAGTCCAGCGTTGTGGGAGGAGTTTGAGCCTGTCTCTCCTGATGACATGGACAAGGCGGTGGGTGCGATGAGCTCTTCCACCTGTTTATTGGACCCGTGCCCCTCCTGGCTGGTTTTGGCCAGCAGAGAGGTGGCACGCGGCTGGATCCAGGCAGTGGTCAATGCTTCTTTTAGGGAGGGATCCATACCGCAGCCTTTAAAGGTTGCGGTGGTGAGACCCCTCCTTAAGAAGCCTTCCCTGGATCCAGCGGATTTGAAGAACTTTCGTCCGGTCTCCAACTTACCTTTTATAGGTAAAGTTGGGGAGAAGGTAGTAGCTTCTTCGGCTATTGGAGGAAACTGATCATCTAGATTCCTGTCAGTCGGGTTTCAGGCACAGCTACAGTACAGAAATTGCCTTGGTCACCGTGATGGATGATCTCTGGCGAGCCTGGGATGGGGGTAATTCCTCCATCCTGGTGCTACTTGACCTCTCAGCGGCTTTCGATACCATCGACCATGGTATCCTTCTGCATTGTCTCGGCGAGTTGGGAGTGGGAGGCACCGTTTTGTGGTGGTTCTCCTCTTATCTCGCCGAAAGGATGCAGTCGGTGTTAGCAGGAGGACAGAGGTCGTCTCCTAGGCCCCTGACCTGTGGGGTGCCTCAGGTTTCGGTCCTCTCGCCCAACCTGTTTAACATTTACATGAAAACACTTGGGGAGATCATCCGTAGACACGGGGTGAGTTTTCAACAGTACGCTGATGACACCCAGCTGTACATCACCACCCTGTCTCAATTCAGCAATTTGGGAGTTCTCCTAGATCCACAGCTAAAATTAAACCAACACCTTACAGCTGTGGCTAGGGGGGCTTTTGCACAGGTTTGCCTGATGCACCAATTGCGACCATACTTGGAGAAGGAGGCTCTACTCACGGTCACTCATGCCCTTGTCACCTCCCAATTGGAATACTGTAATGCACTCTACATGGGGCTACCCTTGAAGAGTATTCGGAGACTTCAACTGGTGCAAAATGCGGCTGCGTGTGCTGTGGTGGGTGTTTCAAGATACACCCACGTAACACCTATACTCCGCCAGTTGCATTGGCTGCCCATTGGTCTCTGGGTACAATTCAAGGTGTTGATCATCATCTTTAAAGCCCTACATGGCTTAGGACCAGGTTACCTCCGGGACTGCATTCTACCTCATTCTTCCCTTTGACCAGTCAGGTCCCACAGAGTGGGTCTCCTCCAGGTCCCGTCAACCAAACAATGTCGGCTGGCGGGGCCTAGGGGGAGGGCCTTCTCTGTTTGGCCCCTGCTTTCTGGAACTAACTCCCCCAGAGATACGAATTGTCCCCACCTTGCTGGCCTTCCGAAAAACCGTGAAGACATGGCTCTTCCTGCAGGCAGGGTTTTGAGACAATTTCATATTGGTCTCCCCTATGTATGTAAGATTTTGTATGCTTTTTAAATGTATTTTAAATTGTTTTAAATTGTATTGTTTAGTGGTTCTTTAAATGTTGTACGCCGCCCTGAGTCCCCAGGGAGTAGGGCGGCATATAAGAATCCTAAATAAATAAATAAAATAAAGAAATAACTTGAATTGGAACGAGAAGCAAATTGACAATCAATTCAGCTTACAGAAAAGAGATATGCATGTAATCTAAAGTAGCACAAAACCATGCAGATCACTGCATTTTGAACCAACTGAAGCTTCTAATACTCTTCAAGGACAGCCCCGTGTAGAGCACATTATAATGATCATGGTGTTACAAAATGTTGCCATGATGTTACTATGATGTTAATCACTGTGAGTATGGCCTATTGATCCAGGAAAGGGCATAATCAACACATAACATGAAGTTGCATAAAGGCTCTCGGCCTCTTCAAGCAGGAGTTACAAATCCAGAGAGCCCCCAGATTACATGCTGGGTCCATCTGGCACAGTGCAATCCCATCCAAGACCAAAGATGCCAATTACCCATGCTCCAAAGAGCCCAAAACCCAGAGCTATTCTGTTTTGCCAGGTGCAGTTTCAGCTAGTTGCTCTGAAACCACTTCTTAACAGCTTCCAGACACTGCAAGAGGGAGGTTGCAGCACCGCTTAACATACTGGGAGATATACATCTGAGTACCATCAGTGTATGATATCTCATCCCGTGATGATGGATGATCTTACAAAGTAGCTTCATGTAGATATTAAACAGAAGTAAGGAAAGTTCTAAACCCTGTGGAACCCCACAAAGCAGAGGTCAACAGTTAGATGCTTCTCCCTTTCAACACCAATTGTGAATGGCTGCAAAGGAAGGAAGTGAAACAGAACAACACAGTGCCTTCTAAAGGATGCCATGATTGATGTTATTGAAGGCCACCAATAAGTCAAGTAGAGTAAAGCTTGGGTCACTATTCCCATCCCACTCCTTCCAGAGATAATCAAAAACCAATGCCATTTCCATTCCATATCCAGGCCTGAATCACATCTTGAGTTGCAGCACAATAATTTTTTCAACAACTTTCCATTGGAGACAGGATGAAAATTATCTCATAGGGTGGAATCCAGTACTGACTTCTTAAGAAAAAGGTGGACCACCCCATCCAAAGGCAAAAACCTGTTCCAGACACATCTGCTGAACCAACAGCCACAGAAATCCAACTGGAAATTAATCCAAGGAACTTCGTCTTCTTGAAAATCAGCAAATATGAGGTATTGTATTTGCTGTAGGTAGATCTCTATATCTTCCTTCTCCAGAAGAAAGAAAATGACCTCAAATAGGATTGTTATTTATGGTTGATTTATCTGCAGATGCAATTAGTGCAGAAAAGGATTTACACTCTGCAACCTGAATTACCTTGATGTTGACTTTAATAACAGCTTTTACCTGTATGCAGTCAAATTTGTTCTTTGTTTTCCCAAGTGCCTCTCTAGACCATTTCATCCAATTCTCAATATACTAAATGGGGCAATGAAGACTACAGGTTAGAAGCTGTAGCAAACCTGTCCAAAGCCTTCTTCACTCCCTATTCCAGACAGAAACTGGTACTACACAAACCTTTGATTATACACCTAGTGCCTTCTGAAACCATCCATATCCGTCAGTTCCTGGGGTAGATCATTATAACAAGTTCTGAGTCCTTGCAGAGGAGTATGGTTGTAGAGCATAGCCACCAAATGTAATCTGACCATTATAAAGGAACCAAGAATTGATTGGATCAAATAACCTGGCTCTGGTGACTTGTGACAGCTCCATGGAAGTCATGCTTTCCATGGTTTCCATCTATAAGGAATTCATTACTTAATTCTCTGCCTTTGATCGCTCATGTTCCACAGATCTCTTCCTCCTCCCACCTTTTGAAACCATTTCAAGAATTAGTAGTAAAAAGAAGAACACCAATTTTAATCACCATTGATATCCAAGGATTGATGGTTCTATTCAAGGAGTCTACACTGTATTTGTTGTTATTGTTATTATTATGATTGTTATTGTTATTATTTGTAATACTATTACGGTACTTAAAGTAGCATTTATTAAATTATATTCATATAATCAACATTTGGGATCAGTGAACAATCTGAAAATTATAAAGAATTTAGAGACCTCCTGCTCTAATCCTTTGACTTGCATGTTGCCAAACCAGTATCATCTGTGAAAATACAGTATATCATTTAGATCTGGCCAACAACTAAAAGGCCTTTGTGGCAGAAGAACTGTCATGTAATTGCCAATTTTCTGCAATGTTTCATTAACATGTTATGTACTTCTATATATATTTATTTGCATATGAAATTACCTGCTTCAGCTTTATATTGTGCCAGTAAGATGTGTTGTGACCTGAGACTATGCATAATTAATTGCGGTGAAGAATACACACAGGTGCCAAATAAATTTAAAATATAAATTAATAAATAAGGATAACTAATAGTGAAGCTTCTATTACAAATATCTGCTTTCGTAGTATATCAACCAAGCAATATAAGATTTGAAAAGGGAGAAATGCGGATCAAAATAAAGAAATAAATATGTGGATTCTTTATGCAAACAAATGGGAAAAGAGCAAGTGGTTGCATGCCATTTGCAAACAGTGTATTTGTGCAGATGCATAGCAGAACCACTCTTGAGGATGAGACCATGATTAATGGTGTTTATTCTTGACAGAGGCCTCCTTTATTTATCTCCAATACAGTTTAGTGATTTTATCAGTCACCTGAATGAAAAATATTCAGTCATACCAATATTGCAGTGTAAATTGAGTAGAGTCACTTTTTATTATATCTTTCAGCCTTATCATCTGCACAGTAATTTTCTAGCAAGGGTTTTGATATAGAAAGGCAGGATTTAGCTGTACTTGACAGAAAGCCTCTTCAATTTCTCCTAAAAGTTCAGATTGCTCTTAGAAATTTATGTATGAAAAAAATCCACTCTTATCCAAGCAATTTCAGGATTTGAAAGAATAAAGATAAAATGCAGAATCATAGATATGAGAATGCTGTTAATTTGGAAATGTCTAATACCTATGGAATCAATAGTGGAACTCTTTCTAATGTTTAAATGTGCTTCATAGAGAGGTTTTTGTTTTGTTTTGTCTTTTATATGTTATATTTTCATGGATTATGTATACTTCAATCTTTTAATCCTTTCACATTCCATTCTATTTATGAAATATGCAGGTGTAATTTACAGAGCAGGAGACTCTAGACCACAGGCATGGACTAGCTCAATCAGCAGCTAGTATGATTATTTCTAAAATACATTTTTCTCTTGCAGTCCTTCGGTTGAAGAGTATTTTAAATGCTGATTAAATTACTGTAGTTTTTAATGGTTACATAATAGACAATATAACATTTATCTGACCCTTTGTGTTTTAGAAGTACAGTATTAGTAATATCTTAATAAACTATTTCATTGTTAATTATTATTATTATCTTATTAAGCCAATAAGAATCTTCACAAAGATATACACTTGCATATTTCATTAATAAAAAGTCTGCAGAAACAAATATTAGTATAAAATATATAAATTGTAAGAACTGAAACTTTGATGTAACAGATCCCATTTGGCAAATCTTGGATGCAGTGGAGGAAATTTCTACCTCCTTCTCTCCAAGTTAATAAGTCTGGACAAGTAGACAAGTCACTTAATCTTTTTTTATTTTCAATCCATTAACTTTTCTTCTTTTGTGTCCATGATTTTACACAATTAACACAAATAATGAAACTTGCATTATGGTTCATCATCTGTGTAATGACCCAAATGACAAATACATTATTGCATCAGCTTCAGTAGTGGGTTGTAAATCCCGTCGCTACCGGTTTGCTTGTGCGTGTGCTCATGTGCGCGTACAATGCTTCTGCGCATGCGCAGAAGCATCCCAGGCGGGCGGGCAGAGGCTCCCGCTGCCGCCGGTACTGGTTTGCTAAACTGGGCCAAACCGGGAGCAACCCACCGCTGATCAGCTTCTATCATTTTACAATTGAAGTAAATTGGCACAAACATCATTTGTATTATTTCAATCAATCAATCAGATTAGAACTGGAAGGGACCTTGGAGATCTTCTATTCCAATCCTCTGCTCAAGCAGGAGACCTTATACCATTTCGAACAAGGGGTTGTCCAGTCTCTTCTTAAAAACCTCCAGTGATGAAGCACTCACAATTTCTGTAAGCAAGCTGTTTCACTGGTTAATTGTTCTCACTGTTAGAAAGTTACTCCTTGATTCCAGGTTTCTTCTCTCCTTGATTAGTTTTTCTCCATTGTTTTTTGTTTTGCTTTCTGGTGCTCTGGAAAACAAGTTGACCCCATCTTTGTGGCAGCCCCTCAAATACTGGAATCCTGCTATCATGTGACCCCTAGTCCTTCTTTTCTCTAGACTAGCCTACTCTATTGCTGCTAACCATTCTTCATATGTTTTCGTCTCCAGGCCTTTAATTATCTTAGTTGCTCTTCTCTGACTTTTTTTAGTCTCAATATCTTTTTTATAAGTTTGGTGACCAAAACTGGATGCAGTATTCCAGGTGTGCTCTTACTAAGGATTTATAAAGAGGTAATAATAATACTTCATGTGATTTTGATTCTATGCCTCTATTTATGCAACCAAGGATTGTATTTGCTTTTTGGCTGCTGCCACACATCGCTGGCTCATACCATATTTTCCCGAAAATAAGACCGGGTCTTATATTACTTTTTGCTACAAAGGACCGATTAGGGCTTATTTTTGGCGATGTCTTATTTTTTTAACACAGGCAGCTGCCACGAGGCAAGGCAGGGGGTGTGGCGGGGTAGGGCTGGCACCACACTCGGCCCCTGCATGCTCGCTGCCTCCTATGTGAAAAAGACAAAGTGAAAGACAAAGCGGGCGGGGTGTGGGGAAAAGTCCATCCAGGAAAAAGAAAATGGAAAGGCAGAAAGAGCTGGGTGTAAAGTCACACCATTCTGCCACCAGATCACTTCAGTCTTCTGGAGAGAAGCAAAAGTTTCGATTCCACATCTGGGTGGAGCGCAGAGTGGGGCACATAGGCAGCCTGACCTTACAGCCGGCCTTTCCTGGCCTTCCCCACCAGGAAGGAGACCACTGCCTCCCATGGGGCCCTTTCCATCCTTTCTGCAGCTGCAGCCCCCCTCAACCCCCATAAGGCCGCCCATCTCTGCACGGGCCACATCCAGACGGGTAGCCAAGGATACTGTTGGGTGGCGCGGCCTGCAGAGCCCTGATGCTGACGGGGTGAGGCAGTGGCAACTGGACCAGCCTCTTCCCTGTCTCACCTGGTGGCGGCCAGCAGGGCACCTTCTGCTGCTCCCGTTCCACCGCTGGTTGCCATAGCAGTGGCCAGGACTACTCCTGCCACTGCCGTGCCACTGCCTCATCCCGCTGTCAGCCCTGGGGGTGGGTTTGGCCAAAACAGGAGGTGATGAACGTGCAAGTGAGGGCTTACCGTATTTTTCGGAGTATAAGACGCACCTTTTTCCTCCCTAAAAGTGGCTGAAAATTTGGGTGTGTCTTATACTTCGAATATAGCTTTTTTTCCAGCCCTAACTAGGTGCTAACAGATCTTCCCAGCTCTTACCTTGCAGGCTTTTTCATTGTTACTCTCTCCAAAGAATGTTTTTCCAGCCCTAAGTCTTTGCAGGGTTTTTTTCATTGCTCTACTTGCTCCGAATAAGTTTTTTTCTAGCCGTAACCAGGTGCTATCTATCTTCCCAGCTCTTACTGGCTTGCAGGCTTTTTCATTGTTACCCTCTCCGAAGAATGTTTTTCCAGCCCCAAGTCTTTGCAGGGTTTTTTTCATTGCTCTACTTGCTCCGAATAAGTTTTTTTCTAGCCCTAACCAGGTGCTAATGATCTTCCCAGCTCTTACTGGCTTGCAGGCTCTTTCATTGTTACTCTCTCCGAAGAAGGTTTTTTTAAGTCCTAACCAGGGGATAAAATAATGTGCTGAAGCTGACCAGATTAAGGATGCTAGCCAGATGAATACCTGGTAGGCAGATTTTTTCCCCTATTTTCCTCCCCAAAAACTAAGGTGCGGCTTATACTCCGGTGTGTCTTATACTCTGAAAAATACGGTAATTTAATGCTTTTAATTTACAAATAGAAAACCTGGTTACTAATACTAACACTACTTCTCTTCTTTCTTGGCCTCACTTTTTTCCTTTTCCTTGTCATCTTTCTTCTTCTTACTCTCCTCCTTCCATCCTTCTGACCCTCCTTCTCAGCATCTCTGTTGGCAATCTTGTTGTTAATGAGGTTGTGCAGCACTGCCACCAAACTGATTAGCGAGGCAGGAAGAGGGGCAAGGGTGGTGCCATGACGCAGCCCCTGCGCGCTCCACCACACTGCCTGTCATGCACTGCACCCACCCCGGCTCCTACCTCACCTGATCTGTTAGGGGGTAGCGCTACAATAATTTGCTGCCCTGAGTGGATTCAGCGCACCCTCCCAAAACCGTCTGCAGAAAAATCAATCTTCTCTTATCAAGTTAGTGTTTTGATGCAGCAACAGACAGAGCTTTGGAGCCTCGAGTGGGTTTCTTGCCTCTTTCCCACTGCAGGAGTAGAGTGAACAAGCATGGATGGGCTAGAAGAGTTCTGAAGAGCATTGAGGAGGCAGGGGTGGAGGGAGCAGGGACTGCAGCATGGTGCCACCCCCGCCCCACCTCCTGCTTCTCCTGATCCGTTTGGTGGCAGCGCTGCACAAACTCATCAACAAGATTGCCAACGGAGACTCTGAGAAGAAGGAGAGGCAGGAGAAGGAGAAGAGGAAGAAGGTGAGAAAAGATGACAAGAAAAAGGAGAAGGAAAAAAGCAAGGCCAAGAAAGAAGAGAAGGAGAAGTAGTAGCATTAGTAACCAGGTTTTCTATATATAAATTAAAAGCATTAAATTAAGCCCCCGCGCATGCTCGCCACCTCCTATGCTACCCATGCCTACCCCCATCCCCAGGGCTGATGAACTTATGGGATTTATTTTGGGCATAGGGCTTATATTAGGCGCAGGTTAAAAAACTGCTAGGGGTTATTTTCCGGTTGGGACTTATTTTTGAGGAAACGCAGTATTTAAGGGATCCTCCAAGACTCCTCTCACAGTTACTGATTTTGAGACAGTTTCACCTAATCTGTACTTGTTCCTTTGGTTTTTCTAGCCTAAGTGTAAAACCTTGCTTTTCTCCACATTAAATTTCATGTTGTTGGATGGGGCCCATTGTTCAAGTCTGTAAAGATCCTTTTGGATCTTGAGCTTGTCATCTGGTATATTGGCTATTCCTGCCAGCTTAGTTATCTTACTATTTTCTTGCTTGTTTTAATTTTTATATCTAGTCTGTCTTTTACGGTTATGTTTTTCATATGTTAGGCTATACTTTCTTTTTGCATGAAAACTGATCGAAAGAATTAGCTAAGCAGCTCTGCTTTCTCTCTACTGCATGTTACTTCCTTGCCATTTTTTCTCTTTAAAGGGCCGACTGCTTCATTGTCTTTTTTTCTTGTTGTTTATATGTTGAAATAAACTTTTTTTAAATTATCTTTGATTTTTGTTGCAAGTCTTAGTTCATTCTGAGCCTTTACTTTCCTGACTTCATCCTTGCAGATTTGGGCAGATTTGGGCTATCTGCTGATATTCTGCCTTAGTTATGTGTCCCACTTTTCATTTTTTGTACATGTCCTTTTTAATCTTTCAGTTTATCAGAGACATCTTTGTGCAACCATGCTGATTTCTTCTTCGATTTCTTGTTTTTCTTTGTCAGTGGTATTGTGCTGGACTGTGTTATTATGACTATATTTTTCAGAGCTTCCCAAGTTTCTTGTGTTGTTTTCCCCTAAGATTTTCATCCATGAAATCTTTCCTAGGCTCTCTCTGAGTTTGTTAAAATCAGCTGTTTTAAAGTTGTATTGCTTTGTGTTCGCATTATATTGAATTCCAATATGACGTGGTCAGTCTCACCCAAAGTTCTGGCAACTTCAACTCCCTCTATCATTTCTTCTCTGTTAGTAAAAATTAGGTCCAATGTAGCTTTTCCTCTAGTTACCTCCTCTACCTTTTGGATGACAAAGTTATCAGCTAGGTTGGTAAGGATCTGTTCGATCTCTGACTTGTTTCAGAGTTTGTCTCCCAGTTGATATCAAAATAATTAAAGCCTCTCATTACTACTGTGGTATGTTTCTTTCATACATTTGTTAATTGGTTAGCAAAAAATTCATGTATCTCTTCTGCTTGGTTGGGTGGCCTGTAGTATACGTCTATAGCAGTGTCGTTCTTTTTTCCTTTTATATTGATCCATATCCATTTTAGATGTTTTTCATCCTTGGTTTTGTGTTATTCGGTAGAGATGTAGTAATCTTTTATATATAATACAACTCCCCCTCCTCTTTTGTTAGATGTTTCTTTTGAATAGTTTGTATCATTCCATTAGGACATTCCAATCATGATTTTCATCCCACCAAGTTTCAATAATGGCAACTATATCACATCTGCCTTCATGTACTAGTACTTTAAGTTCACCCTGTTTGTTCCCTAAACTTTGAGCGTTAGTATATAGACATTTGAGTCCTTTACAGATCTTGGGTATGTTTCTTATATGTCCTACTTTTCACAATTTATGATTCATTCATTTCATTTTCATGATAGAATCATGATGCAAGTGAAATATATTGATGAAAATAATGTGGTTTTGGAATTTAATAAACAGATTCTCCCATCTTCCCACAATGGCTTACTGGCGTTTTAGTAAGTCAGTACTTACTAAACTAAACATGCAGGCCCTAAACTCGGGTAAGAAATAAACTTTTAAGCCTATATATTTGAGTTCTAGTGAATTGCAAAATTGCTGTAAAGTTATAACATGCTAATGGTGGGCAAACACAATATTTCCTGATACTCCAAATCACATTTCTGATGGAAATGAAAATACACTCTCTTAAAAGTATGGAAGGGGGTAGCAAATATAACACTGAGAGGGGGAGAACAGAGGTCTTTCTATTTTAAAAGCAAGGGAGGGACTAATCCTTCCAAACAAATTCAGCTTTGCCAACTTGCATAATGTAATCCCATAATTGCTATGCAGCCCCCAGCCAATTAAAATATGTTTAAAATGGGAGGTAGCTTTCTGTACAAAAAACATTGAGTTATTGCAGCAAACACAAATTAATCAATTTAATACATGAAACATTCAAGACTTTGGCATCTCCTAATTTTGAACTGAATGATTGAAAAGTAAACTCTCATAAATGCAAATTGCCCATTAGCAATTCATTCCTAACTTTTATTCAGCTTGAATTTGCTTATAAGTAGTTTCCAAACAATAAATAAACTTTTGTAAGACACAATTAGACTATATCAAAAATATTTTAGTTATAAAAATTCTTCAATGGTATATCTTCCTAGGAAAAAAAAGGAGAGATTTTTTAAAAGTTGAAAATAGAGTTCCTGCATTAACATAAATTATGTTGATCTGATCCACCCTAAGTTTACTGTGATTAAATGATATACATTTAAATCAGACATTTACTTAAGTCTCTTTTGTTAAATTCTGTGAACTTAAGTGTTTCTTTTGCAAGAGTGATTGAAGGAGACAAAAAGTTTTCCTCCAAAAATCTGGTTTCAATTATGGCTATTGTAAGTATTCTTTTCTAGAGTTCAATACTCATGTTCATTTCATCTGTGTGATTTTGAAGCACACATATATTGATGAACTAAGGATTTTAAAAGAGGGAGGTGATCATGGAAAAAATTCATATAGAATCTGTAGGGAAAAAACATATTGCTATAATGGTTTGTAGCAGAATCGACTGGAATCAGTGAAGACATATAAATCAGATTGAATTAGAGGGTGTAAATATTTATTTATTCATTTATTTATATTGCATACTTCTTAACCACTCATCCTTCTTGGTGTTATACTGTTTAATCAATAAAATTAAATATTTTATCAGAATAAGTTAGGATTAAAATATTAAAATTACAAAACAACATTATAAAAATTTCAAAAGATGAAGAATTTTAAGATAGGAAATTAGCAGTTGTTAATACAGGTGGGATTCTCATGGTTGTTTGACCCCTGTGTTTCCCACACAAGGCTACACAGTCAAGGCCCAAATATCTTGGCCTTCCTCTTTGCAGAAGGCCAAGATATTTGGGACTTTCTTCACTTTTGAGGGCAAGGTGTTCCCTGGCAGAAAAGCATCTCTTCCTAGACCATGCCAGTTGAAATTCTTTGACTGATGACTGAAGGTATGCTGAGGTCTGCAGCATACCTTCTCTGTCTGAATAAGTGGGACAGGCTAATGTGATGAAGCTGGTTCCATATGTAGCCTGGCCCAATTCCATCTTGAATTGGACCCAGAAGCAAACTGGCACCTAATGGAGTTTGCGGAGCAGAGGTGTTGTATGTGCTCTTTGGGCATCCAGTGTAGCTCACATGGCCAATTCTGTACCAGTTGAAGCTTCCAGGAAGCTCAATTTCTCCCAATTGGGAGATGACTAGGGTGTGAGTGACCAAGTGGAAGATAGCCTCCCCTATGGAAGACTATAACTGTCATACAATTGAAGTTGGGCAAAGGCTGTCTTGGTCACGGCTGCCATCTGCCCTTTGAGCAGGAGCCATGAGTCTAAGATGACCCCCAAGTTACACATTGAGTCTGTTTGGGCTAGTACTACTCCATCCAGGATCAAAGATGATAAACTCCTGGATACAGAATTAGAAAAAGCAATGGAGGATTCTTAGTATGCTGGATGACAAAATGAAAAGCTAAAAACAAATGAAGACATGGAAAATCATCCTTTGACCACTTGCTTAAGATACTGTAGTTATACTATATTTTGTATCCTCAGAGATTATAGAGAAATGCATACTATTTGGGGCATTACAAAAATTTACAGGTAGAGAAGGAATGTGATATAAATGAAGTCAGACCCACATCCCAGACAATTTATTAACTATTTCTTTTATTGTTATGGCAAACATTTGAAAGTAACTCATACAAATAATGAGAATGGCTATACATATACTTAATTTTACAAATAATATAAAACTGGAATACAATTCATTTACCTCCTGGTTTTCTAGCTCTTTTGTCTTATCTTATATGAGAGATCTATTCAGGAACTGGATCATTTCTGCACCCTGTAAATCTTCCCCACTCTGGAGATGTATGTGAGCTTGTTTCTGCATGTTAAAATCATATAGGTTCTTATGACCTATATAACAGTAATTTCTTTCTTTACATTACTAACCATCGTTGCCAAAAAGGCACTTGTAAGTCAATTTTGTTCCAAGCTAAATCACAGTTTTTCAATTCAAACATCAGTAGGTCTTGGATCAAGCATTGCCAAATGTACAAGCTAGATTCAGAAGTCAGAAGGAGCCCAAGATTTCATTGCTAACGTTTGATTGATAAGGCAGGGCGTTCCAAAAACATGTGTAATTTTTTTCATTCATTATACTAAGGCTTTTGACTATGTAGACCACAGCAAATTATGGATTTCCTTTAAAAGCATTATAGCCCTGTCTTTAAGGATACTCACAATTTGTTTTCAATTCAAGCCACTACACAGTTCAAGCCACTACATCTGCCTGTAGAAAAATATTTATGACTGGAAAAAAAGAGAATGGAATATGGAACAATTAAATGGGTCAAATACGTAGCAAAGTTATATATCATACTTTTATTTATCTAATAATTAGATAAATCAAAGGATGGGTATATAACTTTGTTTCATATTTGATTCTACATAGATTCTAATTTATATGAAAATATATAATGATAAATGAAGAAATGTAGAAGAAATAAAGATAGGAATTAAAATTGCTAGAAGAAGTAGTTACTTCAAATAGACAGATGTTGCTACTTAGATGACTGGAAGCAAATAGGGCTTAAATAATTCATTGTGTAAAGTGCAAAAGGTGATCTAGTACTCAATACTGGATAAACAAAAAATATTTAAATTTTGTTTATGTACAATGCCAAACCAATGTCGATACATTGAAATGGTAACAGACTACCAGAAAACCTTAGTGAAGAAAAATTGATGCCTTTGGTTTTGATTGTACAGCAATTGTTGAACATACCTTGGATGCAAGTAGAAGAAATTATTTAATATTATATGAAATAAAACTAAACTGATTAATAATAATGAGCTAAAACCTAAGTATTTTGGACATTAAATGAGAAGGCTAGAGTTCACAAAGATACTGTTTTTTGGGGGGGAAATGAAGATAGTTGACAAACAGGCTAACTGAAAACCAAGTATAAAGAATGATGATACAAACAATAAACTACAAGAAATTCAAGCAAGTTATTACTGACAAAGAATTCCTAGCAAAATGATGCCCATCAGATTGCTACACAACAATAAATTTTTAAGTTTCTTGTTTGCATATACTTCTTCTTTATATATCGCATGATTTCTTTTTTATTCTTTCTCTTATCAGATATAGCTTCTGCAACCAAGAAAATTTCTATTTATGATTCTGCAGATTTAATTCTGCATTCACTCATCAATCTATAAGAGATATAGTATTTTTGACATATACTAAAGTACAATGTCCAGAAGAACTACTAGTTAATAAAAGGAAAAATATCATTGAGAATATAAGTAAGGAAGTGAAACAGGAGATTTTTTGAGAAAATGAAAACCGTACTTAGTTTTCTTTTGAGAAATTGATGTAAATGAACCAAAAATTTGACATCACATTATTATTAATGTAATTAGCTGTATGGCAGGAATATTTAACATTCACAATGCGGAATCATGATGTGGCCTTTATGGACATTAACTCATAATATTAAATGTAAATGCATGTTGTAGAGCAGTGATGGGGAACCTTTTTGGGCTGGGGCGACGGTTGGCATGCCCGCAGAGATGGTTCTGCGTACCACCTGTGCCATAGGTTCGCCATCATGGTTGTAGAGCGTTGAGATATTTATCTCTGGGAACACAGAATAAATTCAGTAGAAAGTAGAGATGCGGAACACATTCCTCTTTCTAGGGTTTTTCCAAAGCACGAGAATGGGGTTTTATAATGCACTAAATTTCATTCTACTTTCCCCCTTTCACAAAGATTGTTTGTGAATTTCATTCTACTTTCCCCCTTTCACAAAGATTGTTACGTTCAAGGCTGAAAGTAAACATAATATTGATACATTTAATTTTTTTAAAAATAGTTAAATTGACTCTTAAAATTGTGAAAATTATTTCAACAAGCATTAAGTTCAAGTAGTTTAGTTTAGTTTTGATCTGATTCTAAACAAGATAAAATATATGTACATGGACTTGGACTAAGTACTCCTTGACTAGAATGTACTAATGTTCTTTGATTTTTAATCTTGCCTCAATCTCTATATGTCCTCCAGATCTGCTTTGAATAGATTTGCAGGGTGCATTGAAAGGGTGGAGGAGAACTCAGAGATGTTCCACTGCACAAATGGAAGTGGGCTCACTTAAAATTAACAGTGTTCTATTTTTTTAAACATTTGATCATAATTATAGATAGAATCTTAAAAGTAAGGAAGCTGCATTTACTTAGAAAGGCAAGTAAATTTACCATTTTATCCTTTTCTGTTATAGGTCTTCTGCTCCAGCTTATTCAGACTTACCATTCATCAGAATATCCCCCCACAGAAATCCTGCTGCAGCATCAGAATCTCCTTTTAGTCCACCTCATCCATACATTAACCCTTACATGGATTATATCCGATCATTGCACAGTAGCCCTTCTCTCTCCATGATCTCAGCTGCTCGGGGACTGAGCCCTACAGATGGTGAGTTAAAATCTGGTTTCCTATTTGCTGTTGTAGTTGCATTATCTATGGTGGCCTATAATGTTAATACAGATTGATATGATTTGATAGTTGCATTGATTTTTTGAAAGCATTTTTTCCAATCATTTGCAGATTCATTAATACTTATTACATCATATTTTTTTCAGTATTTTATTTCCTTAAGGCTAGCCATTTATACATTGCATTTTAGTTGTTTTTAAAATAGAAGTAAACTAAAATATATGCTTTTCATCCTGCTCAGGTAAAATTATAAATATAATGAGAAATTCTTGAGGATACCAAGACAAGGCTGTTTTATGGCACATGACATAAGAAATGAGAAATAATTTTTATCTATTTTCCATTGTACTTTGATAATTTTAAAAAAATACAATTCTCTCAAGTTGAATTGTTTTGGAAAGGTGTCGTAAGAAGAGATTTAGGAATCTAACTACTGTTATCCATTAAGGAATAAATTAATTAATCTATTTAGATGACAATGAAATTTAATGCATAAATTGCTAAAACAGGGTCTTTTTCTGTAGTATTGATGATTATAATTGTAGAAATTCGTGAAAGGAGCACAACTGACTTCAGTCCAAGTCCACGTACAAATATTTCATCTTGTTTAGAATCAGATCAAAACTAAACTACTTGAACTTAATGCTTGTTGAAATAATTTTCACATAAGAGTGTGTTTGATGCAAGAAGAAGGAAGGTGGCTTTTGATTCCCTGCATACATAGTTATTCCATTCATTGATTCAATACAAAAATGGAAATACATTAGTATCTTCACAGGATTCAATCCTGGCCCAATTAGCAATAGCATTTAGGCTTATATACCGCTACACAGCACTTTGCAGCACTTCCTAGATCACGGGTGTCAAACTCGATCGTGGCACGTGATGTATCGTGACATTTTTTGCCTTTGTAGAGCTGGGGTAGGTGTGGCCTGTATGTGACGCATCCCGCCCATGGGCTGCCAGTTTGACACTTCTGCCCTAGATGGTTTACAATGTACCATGTTTCCCCAAAAATAAGACTCGCCCAAAAAACAAGCCCTAGCCTGATTTTTTGGAGTGATCGCTCACCTAATCACTCCTTTTCAAACTGTCCCCTTTGCAAGCACACAAAGCTTTGAGTCTCCTTCATTTCTTTGTCGGGGTGAAAAGTGTTTGGTCGCCTATCGAGTGCGTGGTAATGGTGCAAATTGCTCCAAAAACTTAAAGCGAAGGAAATGGAAGTAATCTGGGGAAAGTGGCCAGATGACTCTGAAGTGGCCAAGGAGTGGGTGGGTCGTGGAGGGAATTGTTCCTAAAATACTAAGTGTGTGAGAGTGAAAATGGGAACAAAAGAGCGAGCGAAGGAAGAGGGTGCTTTTGCCTTCTATGCCCCCCCTTCCCCACCCAGGCTCTGTTCCCCCCCCCCGAATTCTTGATGGGCATCAGGAGTGGGATGGGGCAGGAAGGAGACCAAAGTGGCTGGGAAATAAGGAGGGCAATCCACAGTTGCCTATAGATTCATAAGCCAGGGGGAAAGGTTGAGTGATTTGCAGCCGAGGCCAAGGATTTTAGGAAAGATTCCCCTCATGACCCACCCACTCCTCAGCCACTTCAGAGTCATCTGGCCACTTTCACCCAGATTACTTTCATTCCTTCGCTTGAAGTTTTTGGAGAAATTTGCACCATTCCTAAGCACCCAAGAGGCGACCAAACACTTTTCGCCCGGATGGAGAAATGACGGAGACTTAAATCTTTGTGTGCTTGCAAAGTTTGAAATGGAGCTATTAGATCCATTTTCAAGCATCCCCTTTGAAATGCTTTGAGACAAAGCAAGCACACGAAGTTTTGTCTCCCTCTGGCAGAAAAGTGTGTAGCAGAGCCAGGTAGAAGCAGAGGCGATCCCAACACCTAACCCTAATTTATACACAAATCTGAAAGCTGAGGAGGTATTTTTAAGTGCATCTGAAAAACACTATACACACCAAATACCACTCACGCATCATCATGAAATCTCCAGAACCGTAAAGCCTACAAACTTGAAACTTGGCACGTATGTTCCTCTTGGCTTCTAGGTGCTCGCTAAGAAAGGATTTTTTGAAATGACCATCAGATCATTAGTTATTTCTTATATTATTATTAACATGCTCTGATGCTAAGGAGTTAGACGTTCTACTCCCCCTCCCCACCTGAAAAGAACTCTGTTCCAACTGCCAGTGGGCATGGATAGCACGTGACTCATCCGGCCTGTGGGCTGGGAATTTAGACATTCTACTCCATGCTAAGGAGTTCAGTTTCGTAGTGAAGCACAGGTATCCAGCTACTAGTATACAATATTAGTGAAGTGGTATAAGATACATTTTATGCTGAAACCCATTAAATATACTTGATTCACATTCAAAAATATATAAGATGGGTTTTTATTTTGCTTTCTAGCTAGTGGTAAAAAATGTTTAATCAATGTTACAGTATTTGCCAAGCAAATAATGTCCTATACAGTAGTTATATGTTTCTTAGAATTTGGATAACTGTTGAAGTGCTTGCACCATACATATTAGTTTATCAATTAACGCCATCAGCTTTGACAGTTTCAAATGTTTCTGTGGGATGGTGGGATTTTTAAGTACCAGCACTGTGGTCAAGGAAGATATATAAGTTCAGTTATAATTGGTTATGAATCTTATGACTTTTTATCATTATTTAAAATTTGCTACTAAATTAGTTTTTAAAATTCCTAGCCATGGTGGGATTTCAGATTAGAAATTATGTAAATAAAAAAACTGCTAAAGATATGAACCATATTAAAAACTGATAAGGACTTGCTTTTGACTTGTTCAGAAACAGATTTTTAGAATATAGTATGCATTTTTGCTTTTTAACAATTCCATTTTTATAAAATCTTTTTTTGGCATTGTTTTCTAATATAATTAGAAAGTTTTCTAATTATATTATGTGTATTACAGTATATGTACACCTAGTCTCTAGCTATATTTTAGTTCTTTGCCCTTCAATAAATATTGAAAATATCCCTCAAATACAATGGATATGGAAAGTCTATACACAGGCTTTTGAGGTTAAAAAAAATCAGACCAAATTAAATCACTTCAGAATTCTTTCCAGCTTTAATATAACATCTAAGCTGTACAATTCAATTGAAAAACAAACAGATCTTTTAGGAGGAAAATAATAATAATTTTTTAAAAAACCAAAATAATGTGGCTGCATAAAAATGCACACATTTAAACTAATGCTTTGTTGAAGCACCTTTTGACTTTATGAAAACATTCAGTCTTTTGGAGTAGGAGCCTATAAACATGGCACATCTAGCCTTGGGATTTTTTACTTGCTCTTCTTTGCAAAAGCATTCAAAATCTGTCAAATTGCCAGGGAAATTTGCTCAGCCCTCTTCAGCCCACCCCATAGATTTTCAATTTGATTCAAATCTGGGCTGATCCATTCCAAACCTTTAATCTAATTGTAAAAGCCATTCTTTTGTTGATTTGGGGGTATGCTTTGGGTCATGCTGAAAACTGAAAATCTGCTTCATTTTCAGTATTTTAGCAGATGACTGAAGGTTTTGTACCAATCTTAACTGATATTTGGAATTGTTCACAATTCCTTTCCTTGAATAAAGCCTCAGTTCCAGTTGAAGAAAAGCAGCCCCAAAACATAATGTTGCCACCACCATGCTTCATTGTGGGTATGGTATATTTTTGGTGATGTACAATGTTTTTGCACCAAACATACTTTTTGAAATTATCAAAATCAAAAAGTTAAACCTTGGTCTCATTAGACCATAATACATTTTCCCACATGCTTTTATCTGACTTGATATAGTTTGTTTTGTAAACTGTAGCCGGGAATGGTTATTTTGTAAGAAAAGACTTCTGTCTTGCCACCCTGCTCCATAATCTATATAAATGAAGAATATGAGAGATTGTGGTCACATGGGGTATACAACCAATATTTGCTAGAAATTACTGCAGCTCTTTTAATGTTGCTGCAGGCCTCTCAGATCTTGTTTTTTCATTCATTTTGGCGGAACATCTCATTCTTGGTAATGTTACTTATGCCTATTTTCTCCAGTTGTTGATGACTGTTTTCACTGTGTTCCATAGTATATCCAATGCCTTGAAAAAAAATTTGTATCATTCTCCTGACTGATACCGTCCAACAATGAGTTATAGACCATGGCTTTTCCTGTAAGAAGCAACTGAGTAAATAAATGTCAGAAAAATCCTACTAGAACAGCTGAACTTTATCTGGGCTTGATCAGAGTCACTTTAATTGTTGGCAGGTATGTACTGACCAGTATTTACCATCAGTTTGAATGTAATTATTAATTATGAACACAGTGACATCTCTACTTAAAAGAGAGTATTTTAGCTTTTTATTGTTATTTTCCCCCTAAAAGATTTCAGTTTGTTTTTCAACTGAACTGTACAACTTACATTTTATATTAAAGATGGAAAGAATTCTGAAGTGATTTATCTTGATGTGACTTTTTTACATCTCAAAAACCTGGCATTTTAAAGAAAATTGCATCATTGAATTAAACCCAGATCATGTTTGTTGCATTTTTTCTACTGTTCAATTATGCCTCATTCACATGGAGACTGCTAGATCACTAAAATTAATGAGATACAAGTGAGCATTGATTATTTTGTTAAATAGATTTCAATGGAATTCAATATAACCAAGCTTATATAGGATATTATGCATTGATACAGTATATTTAAAATACATAGCAAGTCATCAGAACCTGCATAATGTTTCAAAATTAATGCAAAAAATACATAGATGATAGATAGATAGATAGATAGATAGATAGATAGATAGATAGATAGATAGATAGATTAAATGATTGATTCATTCCTGTTTCTAATGTCATTAAATCATGCTTTTAATGTTCTACTTTAGCTCCACATGCAGGGATTAGTCCAGCAGAATACTACCATCAGATGGCTTTACTGGCAGGCCAGCGCAGCCCATATGCAGACATCATACCTTCAGCTGCCACAGCAGGAGCAGGTGCCCTTCATATGGAATATCTCCACGCTATGGATAGTAAGTAATACAACTGTAGCCAAAAATATTAAATGAAAGTTCTGGTATTGTTGGGGTAAAAAAAATCTTACTGTACAATTCACTACATAATAAAGTTTATATGAAAACAGATTAAAAAGTCATTAAGTAGGGCTACCAGATTTGGAGTGGAACGATCCAGATAAGCAGAAGATGGCAATAAAGGGTTAGAGCATGGGTCCTCAAACTAAGGCCCAGGGGCAACATGTGGCCCGCCGAAGCCATTAATCCGGCCCGCACAGGACCATGAGGCTGCCCCGCCCACATTGCCCCACCTACCCTTCAGCCGAGCGCAGAACTTCTCTTCGCAAGCCCCGTGGGCTGGAACTGAAAGGTAAGGCCAACAATTTTGGCCTGCAGAGATGTTCTGGAGGCGGAGGAGGTGAAAAACAGGGTGCACAGATGCCCCAGGCGGACAAAAAACTGGTGAAAACACCCCATTTTTGGCCAAAAACTGGGCCGTTTTTGGCCTGCAGAATGCTTCTGGAGGTGTGGGAGGTGTAAAATGGGGCACACAGATGCCCCATGAGGCCAGAAAATGGGCAAAAATGGCCCATTTTTCACCTCCCCCGCCTCTAGGGGGGAGAGAGAGAGAGAGAGAGAGAGAGAGAGAGAGAGAGAGAGAGAGAGAGAGAGAGAGAGAGAGAGATTTCTCAAGCTCCTTGGGGCTGAGAAGAATTGCTGCAAAACTGCGTTTCCTGAAGTGGACCACTAGACTCCTAAACAACTGAAAAAACGATCTAGTAAAAAGAAAAGTCAACCAAAAGAGCAACATGCAAACAAAAGCAAATAAAACACCCCCAGAAGCAAAACAAATGAAAGTTTAAGTTGTGTGCATTGTTTAATGGACTGTTAAATTGGCCACACCCACCTAGTCACGTGACCACCTAGCCACACCCACCCAGCCGGTCCGGGCCCCCAACAGCCCGAGGGACCCTGAATTCCCCCCCCCCCATTTTAAAGGTTTGAGGACCCCAGGGTTAGAGTTTTCTGCATCTTCTAACTGCCATCTATTTTCTGGATTTTGCACCCCAGGTATGATAATCCTTTGTTAAATATTGTTATTATGAATTAAGTACCTCAGTTTTAAACAACTAATTTGAAATATTTCCCAACATGGTATTTTTGTTATCTTTAGTAATGGTAATATTGATTATCTTTAAGACATTTACCAAAAGGGGAGCTCAGATGTTTCTTTGTGAGATGTATCTTTCACTATTATTCTTTTCCATAATCCCTGCATGTATTTTATTAGAATATATTGCACTTAAAGAGTTTATGAGCAAAACATCTACTTTTTAGTCCAATATATTTATTTTAACTTATTTAATTTATATTAATTTATTTTAAAGCCACGAAATGGAAGCTGACATAATAATCAGTCTTTTCAGTCTTGCATTTCATACATATATAGATACGTATATTCATATTTATGCAGGGGCAAAGAAATATCTGAGTAGGATTCATATTCTAATACAGAACGTTTGTAAAATGAATATAAAAATAAAACCAGAAACTTTTCTTTGGGGTTTAATGGAAAAAGATTTGGAAATTTTTTTTTTTTTGGAACTTTGATGATTTTAAAAAAAAAGTACTTTTGTCTCTACTTGGAAATCGCATCTGGACTTTGTGCTTGAGGTGGAAAAAAATGAAACATTGATTTTGGGGTTTTGTACATTTTTCTCTTCCCTTTTCCCTCCCCTATTTTTCCTATTATTTGCTTTTTTATTTTATATTATAAATTAATAAAAAGAAATAAATTTAACAAATTTATGCAGGTGATGTTAGCCATTTTAATTACATTTTGGGAGTTTTGATGAAAATTATCATAGTGTTTGCACTGTCAAATATTCTTTGGAAAGATACACCTTGGGAAAACATGTCCAAGAACAACATTTACAACCAATCATTTCATCATAATGCATCTCAGAGCACTATACAGTTGCAGTTCAATGGTACAATGGACAATATGCCACCACTAATAACCTCGGGTAGTTTTGCTCAGAAGATATTTTGCTTATATTTCATGGACAGTTACTCTGTCATGCTAAATTTCCTTGTCTTGAACATGACCAAACTGGCTTTGAAGAACTCCTTGATGTTGTCCTGAGCTGTTATTGAACTCCCTTTATGTGTTACTCTATGTCTGCTGTTCAGGCATATCTTCTGCATTACATTTGCATCAAAGCTCACTTGACTGAAGAAATCATTCCCTGGTCTTTCATAAGGCAATTTTATAAACAGACCATCAAACAAAGAAATAAATGTGGAAGAGAATATCTAGAAATTTGCTGAGAACCATAAAACTGCTCACTTTCTCACTATACATTATAAATTGGTAAAGCAACCAATAATAGAAACTTAATATCTGATGTCCAAATCTTCAGAAAGATTAATCAGTTCATATGGATCTAACAGGCAGTTCTCACCACAATTGTGATTGGAATCTCAGTTGTTGAGGAAGCAGACTTTAAGCAAGGTATCATGTGACTGCTTCACTCAATAACCATAATCCCAGCACTCCTGGTTGCGGTTGTTAAATGACCTTGGGGATTTAAATGGATGGAGTCCCAGATAAGGAGTGCGGGTTGCTTTCCAGAGATGGAGGAGATCCTGGGAGATCCAGTGTAGGCTGGATGTGAATGTCTCTTTGCTCATGAGCTGCAATCCTCTCTGCTGAAATCCTAACAGGATTTTCAGTTCTGAGCAGAAAGATACTTGCATGTAGCCTGCCGTGAGCTTCCCCCACTCCTCTGGAGCATCCTGCACTCCTTACCTTATTGTACTATCTCTCTGTTCAGCAACTGAAAATCCGCCAGGCCTCCCAACCCCTTTAAGGCGCCCTAGGATTTTTACCTTATTGTATCACCTCTATCACACCATTGCACTCATTTCACATGCTAGTAAAGTTATGCTTAAAATCCTACAAGCTAGGCTCCAGCAGTATGTGGATCGAGAACTACCAGAAGTACAGGCAGGATTTCGAAGAGGCAGAGGAACTAGAGATCAAATTGCCAACATACGCTGGATCATGGAGAAAGGTAGGGAGTTCCGGAAAAAACATCTACTTCTGCTTCATTGACTGTGCTAAAGCCTTTGATTGTGTGGATCAAAACAAATTGTGGCAAGTTCTTAAAAAGATGGGAGTACCAGACCATCTTATTTGTCTCTTGAGAAACCACTGATTGGTTCAAAATTGGGAAAGGAGTCCGGCAAGGCTGTGTACTGTTACCCTGCCTATTTAACTTATATGCAGAGCACATCATGAGAAAGGTGGGGCTAGATGAATCAAAAGTTGGAATTAAGATTGCCAGGAGAAATATCAACAACCTCAGATATGCAGATGATACCACTCTAATGACAGAAAGTGAAGAGGAACTAAAGAGCCTCTTGATGCGGCTGAAGAAGGAGATTGCAAAAGTTGGCTTGAAACTCAACATTAAGAAAACTACGATCATGGCATCCGGCCCTCTCAATTCGTGGCAAATAAGATGGGGAAGAAATAGAGGTAGTAACAGATTTTATTTTCCTGGGCTCCAAGATTGTTGCAGATGGGGACTGCAGCCAAGAAATTAAAAGATGCTTGCTCCTGAGGAGGAAAGCTATGACAAATCTAGACAGCATACTAAAAAGCAGAGACATCACCCTGCCAACAAAAGTGTGTATAGTCAAGGCTATGGTTTTCCCAGTTGCAATGTATTGCTGTGAAAGTTGGATCATAAGGAAGGCTGAGCGCCAAAGAATTGAGGCCTTTGAACTATGGTGCTGGAGAAGACTCCTGCGAGTCCCTTGGACTGCAAGGCGATCAAACTGGTCAGCCCTAGAGGAGATCAACCCTGACTACTCTTTAGAAGGCCATATCCCAGCGGTGAAATCTACTTACCTTCCTACCGGTTCGGAAGTGCACGCTTCGCACCCTTTTTCACCCGCGCTCCGCTCGCGTGCGTGCTTTTTCATCCTCTGCGCAGAACGCTTTGCACATGCGCAGGGGGTTAAAAAAAAGAAAATGGCGACGTCCAGGCAGGTGGTTGGAGCATCGCGCTGCCTCCGCTACCGGTTCTCCGAACCATCGGCCACTACCGGTACGCCGAACCGGTAGCATTTCACCCCTGCCATATCCTGAAGATGGAACTCAAATACATTGGCCACCTAATGAGAAGGAAGAACTCACTGGAGAAGAGCCTAATGCTTGGAAAGATTGAGGGCAAAAGAAGAAGGGGATGACAGAGAATGAGGGGGCTGGATGGAGTCACTGAAGCAGTAGGCATGAGCTTAAATACACTCCAGAGGATGATAGAGGACAGGAAGGCCTGGAGGAATGTTGTCCATGGGGTTGCGATGGGTCGGACACAACTTCGCTGCTAACAAGAACAACTGCCTCTTTCCTCAAGGACTGAAAAACTGTTTGGATTTCAATTCCCTTTATTATCTGGAGGCTGTCTGAAACAGCTTGCTGCTGAAGGATTTCAGTTTCATGCCTTCTTGGATTTTGGCATAGAGCATTTTTAGCCAGCTCTCAGAGATGAGAAAGATCCTGTTAGTAGGAGCAACAGGTTTCCCTCCCAGATTCCCCATTGACTTTCTGGGGATGCTGGCAGAGAAGATTACCAATCCAAATCATGTAATAATCGGGTACTTAGCAATCAGTTATAAGTGCAAACAGTTTGCCAAACATCCAGATTGCAATCATGTGACCCCCATGGGATATGTGCAATATTTTGCAAGGGTATGAAGTACCTTGAAGGCCATTAAATATACTTTAGAGGCCATTGTTAATTCAAATCATCATTAAACAAACAAATGGTTGTAAGTCCTTCATGAACATTAGTAGCTTGATCTTCCCCTCACTCTCCCATCTGAGATATATATATATATATATATATATATATATATATATATATATATATGTATATGTATATGTATATGTATATGTATATGTATATGTATATGTATATGTATATGTATATGTATATGTATATATATATATGTATATATATGTATATATATGTATATATATATATATATATATATATATATATATATATATATATATATATATATATATATATATATATATATATATATATATATATATATATATATATATATATATATATATATATATATATATATATATATTGCTGTTTCCTGAGTAAAAATGTAAGCACAAAGCTTACAATACAGAAGAGAGATTCTCTGAGTGCTATTTATAAATTTTATTCTGTCATGAAAATGTGCTCAGCAAATTTCTTTTAAGAAACATAATTATTAATTGCATAGGGACACCAGATCATGCCTGCAAAGAATCTTAGATCAACTAGATGGCAGGAAACAGATCCATATAATTTTAAATCTTTGTTAGCATCTACTGCAGTAGTTGTCTAGATATTGGCAGCTCAGATCTGGTAGCCCTTACATTAATAGATAATGGCATAAACTATAATCAGGAATTCATAGGTAATCCTCTGAAAACCTTAGTTACAGGTAAATTTAATTTAATTTAATTTAATTTATTGTTCTTATAAGCCACCCAATCCTGTAGGACTCAGGGTGACGTACAACAGAAAGAAGAACAATCAATAAAAATACAATAATACAATACAATACAATAAAACAATTTAAAAAATTTCACAAGTTAAAACCAGTCATCCATGGGGGCATTGAGATCTATTTCACCCCGCCTGCAGGAAGAGCCATGTCTTAATGGCTTTCCAGAAGGCCAGCAAGGTGGGAATAGTTCGGATCTCTGGGGGTAGTTGGTTCCACAGAGCCGGAGCCCCCACAGAGAAAGCTCTCCCCCTTGGTCCCGCCAACTGACATTGTTTGGTTGAAGGGACCTGGAGGAGACCGACTCTGTGGGACCTAACTGGTCGTAGGGGTGTATGAGATAGGATGCGGTTCCGGAGATATAACAAATTTTCTGTTAATTATCTGAAAAGTCATCATTTTGAAATACTGCAGAGCCACACATATTATAATTTTTTTTATCTATGCTAGAATTTTCTCAAATGAGACAGTGTACACTATCTATTACTATAATTCATATAAGAGAGTCTAATTTGAACATTTTTTCTATTAACCAATTCAGTTACAATCAACTCTCATAAATGAGCATCTAAAAAGTTGCAGATATAGACTTCCGGTTTCAGTCTCGTCGGCGTCGCTGGCGCTCCTTGCAGGGCGTCCTTTCAACTTTCCGTAAAAGCCGCCAGATCAGCTGTCTGGTGGCTTGAAAATCTCTCCCCGGGCGAAGGGGAGAGATGAGAGCGTGACAGGTGGGGTAGAGCCCTCCTAGTGCCCTAAAAGCCAACTTAGGGCGCGTAGGGTAAGGGCTCCCCCGGTAGCCTGTCTGCTGCTCCTGGAAGGTGGAAGCCTCCGCTAGAAAGCGGAGCAAGATGCCGCGGCCACCGCTGCTGTTTTAAAGGAGGTACAACTATTTTAAATATAGAGAGAGCAGCCAGAGAAAGACAGGAGTCCTGGAGGTACTAGCTTGTTCTTTAACTCCATTCCTGGGTTTTTATGATGGAAGAAACAAAGTAACTTAATAAGGAGTGGCAACAAGATGGCGATTGGAGACGTTGGTGTAGAAGAGAAAGTTATTTTTGCTGTGTTACCAGCCCTTTCCTCTGGAAACCTTTGATTTGAAGAATGATTTTTTTTCTCTTTTTCCTTTTTTTTCTGAATTAATCTATAGTTTTATAAAAGATAAAATTTAAATGGCTTTGGACTTGGAAAGGAATTTCTTTTTAAGTAAAGATCTGGGTTTCTTTTTCCTCTCTTCTTTGTCTTTTTTTTTTTGAAAACATTGAAATGGCTTCTAAACTTGAAAAGACTGTAGTGAATTAAAGAACTGAGTACTCCTTTGATCATATTTTAAAGAAGCAATCTATGCCTGATTTAACATCATCAAAGTCCTTAACACCTGAGACTTTTTTTAATACCTTGAAAGCAATGAAAAATGAGTTAATTTTAGAATTTAATTCAAAACTTGCTGAAATAGAAAAAAAATGCAGGTTGCTATGGAGAAGATGAATTTACAATTGAGAGCGGATGTGGTGAAAGTTTGCAAAGGATTAGCAGCAAATATGGAGATTTTGGAGAAGGATTTGGAAAAAAATAAGCAAAACTTAACAATTTCAGAGGAATACATAACCAAGGTTCAAAATGATATATTAAAATTGGAAACAGAAGCGATGATGTCCCAATTTCGTGAGATGAAATTTGCTATAAGAGTCAGGGGCTTGAAGGAAATTTTTTTTGAAAATTTGAAAGAAAGAATGACAGAGGCACTGGAGCAGGTGTCTGGATTGTCTAAAGATGAATTGGCTACACAAATCGATAAGATATACAGAGTTAATTCTTGGTATGCAAAACAAAACCACTTGCCAAGGGACATTGTAATATATTTCACTACTAGAGCTTTGCAGAACAGAATCATACAGGCGACTTTTAATAATAATCTTCAGGCAAATGGTCAAGAAATAAGGATATGGAAAGAAATTCCTGCCAAGATGCTTAAAGATAGAAGAGAATATTCCTTTCTGGTCCAGGAATTAAAAATACAAAATTTACAATACAAATGGAATGCACCAACAGGAGAAACCGTAAAATTCTTGGGAAAAAGATATGGACTAAACACAATAAAGAAAGCTACAGAATTTTACATCAAGGTTTTAAAGGCTGATACCTCTAAAATTCCTGTAAAAAAAGGCATGGAAATAAAGGAGGAGGAGAAGGGAAATCCAGATATACGTGATCAAGAGGAAATAATTCCAAAGATTCAAAATGAGTGGCAGAGCCAGATAGATGTTTGTGACGTGGAAAAGGAGACGGAGGAATGGGATCAGATGACAGCTGAATCGACAGATTTGAAATGGCCAAAGGACAGATGGTGTTGAAACTTATAGGATGGTTGGAAAGATGAACAAGATTGTAAACATTTTTTCTTCTTCTCTTTTCTTATTTTGTATTAATATTATCTATTAATGGTATTTTATTTTATTTTTAGATTATTTTATAGATATATATTATATATTCTGGAGTTATAAATTTGATATAGTGTATTATTCCGTTATCATTAATTTGAGGATTTGAAATATTAATATTGTTTATCGATGGTATTTTCATATTATATATTTTGAAGTTATAACTTGATATAGTGTAATATTTTGGTATCAATATTTTGAGGATATAGGGATTAAGTTTAAAGTTTTTGAGGCATAAGGAGTTGGTTTTTACTTTTATTATTATTATTATTATATATTTTGGTTATTATTATTAGTATAGTAGATAATATATATTTTGAAGCTGATACCTTAAGGTATAGGAATATTGTTATTAATGTGTTTGATTTTATGATTTGATGTTTAGAAGAAATGTTATACATATAACATTATGTTATTAATAAGTTGGTGGATTTTAGGTTTAAGTTTAAGGATTTTAAAATATAAGGGGTTAGTTTTTAATTCTTATCTTTTATTTTTATTTTTTCTTCTTTTTATCATTATTAATATATATATATTAAATATCGGGAAGTTAATATTCTGGTATATTGTAAAATTATGTTATTAATATTGTTTGAGTTTATGATTAAGTTTAGTTTATGAGGTTCATCTTTGTTACTTTTTTATTTTACTTATTTTTGTTTTTCACTTGTTTACTTTCTCTTTAATTATTAACGTTTTGAATAGTTTAAAAAAAAATCGGAGTTAAAGATGCCAAAAAATGGGGGAATTAAGAAGTTATTTTAATTTAATTTAAATTTATGCTATTGAATACTATGCCCTGTACTTTCTCTGGGAAGTCCGGGGGGGAGGGAAGGGAAGGGAGTGGGTTGTGGGTAGGGGGGATGGGGGGGAGAAAATTGATAAAAATGCTTGTACTTTGTACTAATAAAACTTTTTGAATTAAAAAATAAATAAAAAGTTGCAGATATACAAAATTCAATTCACAGAAATGAATCCACGCAACTAAATATGGTAAAAATTTTCTAAAGGGAAGCAATCTTTTGACATCTGTATCTTCAGAATGAATACCGCCTTCTCCATAGTAGGTGGAGCTATCATCCATGATGGGTTGACCTCATCCGTCAGCCAATGAGGACTGAGCCTGTTTAATGTCAATTTCGCCTCTGTCTCCATAGCCCACTTTTGACTCAGTCCTCACCTCTGACAGGATGTGTGGTCAAGTGCTCTGGACATAGCTCCACTTACTTCAAGTGACCAACCATCTAGCCTTACTATTCTTTTGAGTTGTTATTTCCTCCCCCGACGATCGATCAGCAAATAAGACTACCGGGGTAGAGGCACCACGGCGCAGGGAGCCTAGGCTCCAGCCGCTTGGCCGAGGCCGCCAGCCGCAGGTCCAGATTCACTTTGCCTGTCATCTCTCTGACCCAGGAGCACACCTCATGAGTAGGAGCATGCCTCCTCGTGAGTAGCGGCTAGGCGCGACATTATAAGTTGCAGCAGTGGCCCAGGAGGGAGTTTCCTGGTTTAATTTCAGCGAGAGGACTCGCTGTTGAGGCGGTCAAAATTAAATTCCCGCTTCCCGCCCATCACTATAAAGTAACCCCCGACCACAGAGCAGGAGCTCTCGCCGCCCTCGGCCAGAGAAGTTCTCTGGCGCCTTCCTGACATCAGCTAGCCACCTCCCCCTCCAGCTCAGAAGAATCTTCCATTTGCCAGTCTTGGCTCCCGACCATTTGGAGCCTTCGCGGACTGCAGGGACTGTTTTGGGGGATTCACCATTGCCTGTAATAACTTACTCCAGCCTCCCGGCCTACGATCCACCGAGCATTCGCAGCCCGCCATCGTTGCCGACCTTGCTGCCATCCCAGCGGCCTTCCATTTGTAGCCGCCTCACAGCCTGCCAATTTGTTGCCGCCATTGTTGCCGCCATTTTGTCGCCACCCTTGTGGCCACCATTTTGACACTGCCCTTGTGGCTGCCATTTTGTTGCTGCCCTTGCGGTTGCCATTTTTGTTGGTCATCCTCCTCCCGCCTGGCAAATCCGACTCCCTATGGAGTTCCCAGATGGCGACGCAAACCCCTAGGCCTCAGACCTCTCAATCTGAGCAGGCAACGGCCTCACTGGACGCCTATCAGACCTTCGCTAACCCTTGCCCTAGTGCCTCGCAACAGGTGGACAAACGCAAGGACACTAAGTGCACTACCAAGGGCCGCGAAGGAAAGGCTAAACCAGTGGTTGTCAACCTGGGGGTTGCGACCCCTTTGGGGGTTGAACGACCGTTTCCCAGGGGTCGCCTAAGGGGCTCGCAGACGTCTTTAATTGATACCCATCTTCTTTCCGCAACAACCAAAGCAAAAACGTGAGGGACTCACTTCAAAAGAGCGGATTATTGGGAAAAGATCTTTTCGAGGAGAAAGAGGAAGGAACAAGGCGGCGCTCCTGAAATCCTCCTGAGGAAGGAAAAGGCGACAAAGGAGAGGAGCGAACCGCCGTCCTTTCTGTCCTACAGACGCGATGATGAGACCTCCCCCAGCTCAAGGGAAGAGACGGGGAGAGCAAACAGTGCAAGAGGCAGGACAGACAGCGGCCTCATGGTGGCTTGTAAACAGATCCACGTGACTGCCTGCAAGTACCTGTGCAGGAGACTCTGTAGCCGGCAAAGCAGAGTAAAGCAGAGCAGAGCAAAGCAGAGCGCGCAGTACTCTTTACCGAAACCTACGACCTGGAGGAATATTACAAGAGTCTGAGCAAGCTACGGCAGAAGGGCTACGAGGAGGTTTTGCAAAGGGCCCGTAAACATATTCAGGTGGTGAGCGATGCCCCCAGTATAGCTAAAGGGGTGGGGGAGACCCTCATCAAGCTAATTAATACATTCTGCTTGCACCAGTTATTCGTCAACTTAATTTTAGAATACATTTCCCAAGGTTTGACTTTCAGTTGTTTTCTTTCTTTTTTTCCTCAACATACTGTAATTCCAAATAAATGATTCTGTTTAGGGAAAACAAAATACTTAGAAAAATATAATTAGTTGGTAAATCTGAACGTTTGCTGCTCTTTTTGGGACTGGGCATGGGTTCAAGGCACCTTTCTGGCAGGATCCTGGCTTTCCCAATAATCCCAATTATTGGGAAAGAATCTTTTCGAGGAGAAAGAGGAAGGGAACAAGGCGACAGTCCTGAAATCCTGGAGGGTTTTAATTTAACTGTACAGGTGTGTGTGCTTTCTCCTTGTAAACGCCGCCGTAAGTGCCGGAGCCGATGTGCTGGATGAGCTCGTAGTGCAGCCGCGGGTCCTGCAGGGAGACATCCTGCATCCTGGCTGGGGTGGGAGGGTCCCCAGGAGGGAGGAGGGGGGAGAGAGAGCAGGGGGAGGGGGTTTCTAATCGGGGGTCCCTATGATGGCAGCCCCCCTTTTTCTTCCAGCTCTACCCTCCTCCCATTGGGCAACTTCTCCAAAGCACGCATTTGGAGATGCACAATGGGGAGCAAGGAGTCGTGGACGGGATCGCTGCGTGGTGGTGGGAATTTGCAGCCCCCCATCTCCCGGGTGGGGTATGGATCGGACTGGGGAAGGGGTGCAGAGGGGTGGGGGAGAAGCAGGAAATTGTGGCCAGGGTTCCAGGGCTGCTCTCTCCGGGGCATGTCTGGGTCTCTTGGGGCCAGCCTTTTTTTTTGCACCGGGAGCTTTCTCCAAATGGTTGTCCCCAAGCGGAGAGCGCCTTTTGGAGAAGGCGAGGCGAGGGTGGGGTGGGCAAGCTTGGCTGGCTGGTTCCCCAGCCAAGGTCGGCTCTGTGGGGCAGGCTGGCTTTGCTACAAGTGTAGGCAGGGCGGGCAGGATCCCCTCCCTGCTCGCTCCGCTTTCCTGGAGTGACTGAATGACCACAATGCGCTTATTTGTCCTGGTTGCCAGAGAGTTTGGCACGCGCGGATCTTGCGGTGCTGAGGGCTAGGAAAGAGGGAAGAAGAGAAAAGAGAAGGAAGGAAGAAAGAAAGACCAGAGAAGGAAGGAAGGAAGGAAGGAAGGAAGGAAGGAAGGAAGGAAGGAAGGAAGGAAGGAAGGAAGACCAGAGATGAAGGAAGGAAGAAAGGAAGGAAGGAGAAAGGGAAGAAGTATGCTGATGATACCCAGCTTTACATCTCCACCCCGCGTCAATTCAGTGAGGCGGTTGATGTGATGTGCCGGTGTCTGGACAACATAAGGCTCTGGATGGGAGTCAACAGGCTCAAACTCAACCCGGACAAGACCGAGTGGCTATGGATAATGCCCCCTAAGGACTTGGTCAACTGTCCCTCCTTGGTTCTGGGGGGTGAAAAATTAACCCCCTCGGAACGGGCTCGCAATTTGGGTGTCCTCCTCGATCCACAGCTTCAATTGGATCAACATCTGTCAGCTGTGGCTAGGGGGACCTTTGCACAAGTTCGGCTTGTGCACCAATTGCGACCCTACCTGGATTGGGAGGCACTCCTTACGGTCACTCATGCCCTTGTCACCTCACGGCTTGATTATTGTAACGCGCTCTACATGGGGCTACCCGTGAAGAGTATTCGGAGACTTCAGTTGGTGCAAAATGCAGCTGCACGTGCTGTTGTGGGTGTACCTAGATACACCCACACTACTGCTATCTTGCGCGAGCTGCATTGGTTGCCCATTGGTCTCCGGACGCAATTCAAGGTGTTGGTGATTACCTTTAAAGCCCTATATGGTTCAGGGCCAGTGTATCTTCGGGACCACCTGCTACCACATACCTCCCTACGACCGGTTAGATCACACAGAGTTGGCCTGCTCCGGGTCCCGTCAGCTAAACAATGTTGGCTGGCAGGCCCGCGGGCAAGGGCCTTCTCTGTGGTGGCTCCTACCCTCTGGAACCAACTACCCCCTGAGATTTGGACTATCCCCACCTTATTGGCCTTCAGAAAAGCCGTGAAGACCTGGCTCTTTTGGCAAGCCTGGGGCCAATGATTGATCTATTGACATTGGCCCACGAAATGAAATGATTGGATGATTGAATGTTTTTTAAATTGTTACATTGTTTTAATTTTGTTTTTAAATCTTTTAACTGTTTTTTAGATTTTGTATTCAGTATGCTGTTAGTCGCCCAGAGTCCCTTTGGGAGTTGGGTGGCATACAAATCTAATAATTAATTAATTAATTAATTAATTAATTAATTAATTAATTAATTAATTAATTAATTAATTAATTAATTAATTAATTAATTAATTAATTAATTAATTAATTAATTAATTAATTAATAATAAACAAACAAACATAAATAAGGAATGTTAGGTGGAGGGTGGGAGGAAGGAAGCAAGAAAGAGAAAAAAGTGAGAGAGGGAAATAAAGAAAAAAAGAAGAAAGAAAGAAAAAAAGAAAAAAAGAAAAAAAGAAAAAAAGAAAAAAGAAAAAAAGAAAAAAGAAGAGGAAGGTTGGGAGGAAGGAAGGAAGAGAAAAAAGTGAGAGAGAGGGAAAGAAAAGAAAAGAGGAAGGTTGGGAGGAAGGAAGGAAGGAAGGAAGAGAAAAAAGTGAGAGAGGGAAAGAAAGAAAGAAAGAAAGAAAGAAAGAAAGAAAGAAAGAAAGAAAGAAAGAAAGAAAGAAAGAAACTGTTGAAAGAAGAGCCTTGCAAATTAAAATTGTTATCTTTGCAGGGGTTTTGGAAAGGGTGGGTGAGCAGGCCCCATGGGGAGGAAGGAATATGGGGCTGTTTTAAGAAGAAAGATCTTAAAAGAGGAAATTGGCTTTGGGGACCCTGGCAATGTTTTTGGACCAATCATGGTTTTTTTTGCCCCCTGTTTGCCTCCTGAAACTTTGGAGTCCTGGGAGAAAGCTACTAAACAGGGAATACTTTGCTGGAAGCTTATCTGATTTCTAGTTTTTCGACACTGCAGGCCACAATTTCTCAACCTCAACAACTTGAATATATCTGGACTTCAACTACCAAAATTCCCTAGCCAGCTTTGCTTTGAATTCTGGGAGTTGAAGTCCAGGCACCTTAAAAGTTGCTGAGATTGAGAAATATTGCTGTACGCTTGTTGATTATCAAGTCTAAATACAGAAGTATACTTGTGTGGAAGATGATATTCCTTGTGCTCTTGCAAAGACTGGCCCGAGAATTTCTGATCTGGCATAATTACATATTGTTTTTGTGATTAAGCACTATGCTTTAATTATGTTCAATTTGTAACAATGAAAATACATCCTGCATATTAGATATTTACATTAAAATTCATAACAGTAGCAAAATTACAGTTATGAAGTAGCAACAAAAATAATGTTATGGTTCGGGGGTCACCACAACATGAGGAACTATATTAAGGGGTCGCGACATTAGAAAGGTTGAGAACCACTGGGCTAAACTGTCCAAGGCTGCTCAGCGCGATGAGTCCCATAGGGCCTGTGCAGCAAGTCAGGTGCAGCAAGTCAGGTGAGGGGTGCTATTCCCTAGGGTATTCCTCCAGTTGAGGGACCCCAAGGGAGGGGGACCATGGTGACACTTCCTCTCTAGATGCCCGGGATCTTCCCTTGGCAAACACTGACATAAGGGGACAGCTGGCAGCCTCGACCAGCAGGGATCAAGCAGCTGCCCCGGCATCTGTTGCTCCCTGTCAGAGTTACGCAATAAATCAGAAGCTTCAAAAGATAACTGCATTTTGCTGATTCAAATAACTTCTTTATAAGTAGAATAAAACATTTACAATACCACACTTTGTTTCACCACATGTTGAGATGTTTTCATAGCAAGCTTTAATGGTGGACAGACTAAACCACACCCTTCTTCTTGCTAAGTTTCTGGACATGCTCAATTAACACTTCAGCCTGATTGGCTGACTCAATCACATGGCTCTCCCAGTCATGAATATTCCAACACTCCTCCCTTCATTACTGGGAGAGACATCAGACCTATTGGATTTAAACATTTCCTATAATGAACGCCACCCAATGGTTTGGTCATCATGTCTGCTAAATTATCCTCTGAAGAACAATGATGTAAACTTATCAATTTTTCTTTTACAGCTTCCCTGACATTACAATACTTAATGTCCACATGTTTACTTCTGTTCTTCACTCTGTCACCTGTTGCCATTTTTATACAAGCAGCATTATCTTCATAAACAGTTACAGCTTCATTTACATTTACATTTAAATCTTGTAACAACTGTACATACCAAACTACTTCAGAACATAACTCAGACAATGCAATAAACTCTGCTTCCGCAGTTGAAATAGCAACTGTTGTTTGTTTTCTGGACTTCCAACCAATTAAAGCCCCTCCAAACATTATTACAATTCCAGAATTAGACTTTCTGGTTTTTACATCATTTGCATAATCACTATCAACGTAACATTTCAATTTTAATTCTTCAGTGACCTGTATTTGAAGACCCAAATTCACAGTTCCCTTCAAATACCTGAGAATTCTTTTCACACCCATCCAATGCAACTTTGTAGGTTTAGCAGTAAAGCGACTTAAGATGCTCACTGCACAAGCTATATCTGGTCTGGACCACTGTGACAGATATAACAGACTCCCTATTGCAGAGTGATATATCTCCCGATCACAGGCTTCACTTTTGTCCTCACCCAAACTATTGTAAAAATCTGTGCTCATAGGTGTAGGAGCAATATTACAATCTTTCATGTTATACTTCTCTAATAATTGTTCAATTTTTCTCCTTTGACTGAGAATATAACCCTTTTCAGTTTTTTGTATCTCTACACCGAGATAATTCTTTATTTCTCCCAAATTCTTTAATTCAAATTTCTTTTCTAACTTATTAGCAAATTCTTTAACTTGTGATGCATCCTTTGCAATGAAACAAAGATCATCCACAAATGCTAATAGTAGACAATTCCCACCTTGTAACTTTCCAGTGTATATGCAACCATCAGCTTTGCAACTCTTGAACCCAAGACCTTTCAATGCAGTATCAAGACAGATATTCCAATTTCTGGCTGACTGCTTCAGCCCATAAATGGCCTTGTTCAATTTATACACCATGTTAGGCTTTTTATTTTCATACCCTGGCGCTTGAACCATATAAATTTCTTCCTCTAATTCAGCATTGAGGAATGCAGTGGTTATATCAAAATGCCAAATTCTATGCCTGTATGCTGATGCTAATGCCAGTGCTAGTCTTATGCTCTCACCTTTTACAGTTGGCGCGAACACCTCATCATAGTGCACATTCTTTAATTGAGAAAAACCTTGTGCCACCAACCTTGCCTTATACTGTACTTCATTATTGGGTAATATCTTTTTCTTATATACCCACTTACATCCTACAGCTTTCGTACCCTGTGGCAAAGTCATAGATGTGAACACTTCATGATCGCCCATGGATTTCATCTCTTTATCCATGGCTTCCTTCCACTTTTCTTGTTCAACTTTTGGTAATGCCAATACTTCCTTATAGTTTCTTGGCTCATACCACACATTACACACTTTAACTTTACTGGCAGAATACCTGTCTGGCGGAACCCCTCTGTTCCTACGCTCTGACCTACGTGGCATTGCCTGTACTTGTGTTTCAAGCTTTTCTGTCTTCATATCTTGTTCAGACTCTCCTCCCTGAACATTGACACCTTCAGTAAATGATTCACCATCATTACATGAGTTATTGTCACTAAGTGGATCACCGTGGCTAAGTGGATCACCGTCACTAAGTGAGACATTTTCAGAATTTGCATCAATTCTGTTCCAATTTTGTTCTGCAAAACTTGCAGACCTTGAAATCACTATCCTTTTACTTCCATCGCTAAAGCGATACCCTTTTGAGCCTGGCTCATAGCCCACAAATCTGAGCTTTCTAGCCTTTTGTTGTCCCTTTCTTCTGATTGCCTTTGGAATATGTACCCATGCAGTACTTCCAAATATTTTTAAATGTGCTAGAGAAGGCTTTCTCCCATATAGCATTGCATATGGACTATTATTGATGGATGAACTCCACAGCCTATTAACTAAATAATTGGCAGTCAGTATGGCTTCACCCCAATATGACCTGCTCATACCAGAATCCTCAGTAATGAGTCTTTCATTGTTTGCAAAACACCATTCCTCCTTTCAGCCACTCCGTTCTCCCCCGGTGTGTAAGGATTTGTGCGCCTGTGTCTTATTCCCAATTGTCTCAACCATTGTTGAAAATTTGTTGACATAAATTCAGAACCTCTGTCAGTTTGCAACTGACATACCTGTTGTTTATACCTTCTCTCTACAAAACTTAACCATTGCTTAAATTGCTGTAGCACCTCTGTTTTACTCTTAAGTAAGTAGCAAAACCCAAACCTGCTGTAGTCATCCACAATAACCAGCGCATACTTTGCTCCTCCCAAACTGGCTTGCATAGGCCCAATTAAATCAGCATGCACCAGTTCTAGAGCTCTTGTAGTTTGTCTTGCGCTAAACTTGCTAACTGGGAATGCTTTGGATTTCGATGCTTTGCATACTGCACAATCCAAATATGCCTTACATCCCTTCAAATCTAATCCTTCTGCAAATTCTTTCATTTGTTGAACAACCTTAAAATTAGCATGACCAAGTCGTCTGTGCAGAAGATGAACACATGAATTATGTTCTGCTACATTTTTAAATATCTGGGAACAATGTGGCACCTTTTGTCCCTGCAATACATAAAGATTATCCTCTTTTATGCCCTGTGCACAAACATTCCCATTTCTTTGGATGATACACTTCCCATTAACAAATGTGGTTTCATAACCTTGCTTGTCTAAACTAGACACACTTAACAAATTATGCTCCATTTCAGGTACACATAACACATCAGTAAACCTGGATTCCAAATATGGAATTTGCACATCGCCTCTTCCAATGATTTTAGCCTTTTGACCATTGGCTAAGACCACTTCTTCATGGTTTCCTGGGAAAAATCTGGAAAATAAGTCAGAATTATTAACAATTGTTTGACTAGCCCCACTGTCAATCAACCATTTGTCTCTATTGTTATTATAACAAACTTTTGCAACTGCAATCTGTCCTTGCAAATAATGTCTCTTGTCTTGCACATTTCTTCTCTGTGCACAGCTTTTCTGCAGATGATTTGTCTCTCCACAAATGAAACATGCTTTTTTAACTTGCTTGAAGAATTGTTGCTGTGTAACTTGATCTCTCCTGCCTCTGCTTTCCTCTTGTCTGCAGACACCTCGGCTGTTGCTAGAGATAGGCAGCCTGTGGAAAATTTTGCTGGAGACTTGCTGTAAGTTTCCACTGTACTCCTTGTTGGGCCCCCGCCTGTGGAATTTTCCATCAGCATGGCTGAAAAGCCTTTTCTCATATTCATTCAATAAACACGATTTCAAAGCCTCCAAATTCAAATCTGCTTCTGGCTTACTTTCAAAAATAGCTGATACAGTCTCCCAGCTCTGATCCAAACTATTTAACACTAATAAAACTTTTTGGGACTCTGGAAACTTTACTCCACGTTGCTCCAATTCTAGAAAATTAGACTGCATTTTCATTAAATGATCTTCCATAGAATCTCCTGGCTGCATACTGGCTCTAAAAAGCTTTCTCGAAAGTTGGACCACATTACACGCAGAAACATTGACATGTACTGCTTTCAATTTCTGCCATATCTCTTTTGCAGACTTTAATTCAGCTACATTTAAGAATTGATCATCCCCCAGACTTAACAGAAGATAAGCCATAGCTTTGTCATGAGCCTTTTGATCTGCTGCTCCAAGCACACCTTGTGGGGGGTCTGCTACGATGTCCCATAATTCTTTTGCTTTCAAAAAACATTCCATTTTTGCAGCCCAAATTAAATAATTTTTCTTCCCCAATTTAGGTATTGGACTGTCTTTAAATTCCATAGCAGCAGCCATCCTGCTTTATTTTTCTTCTCTGCCTGTTCCTTTAACAACACAGACAGCTTCTTATCAGCTTTAAATTACAATGCAGTTTTAACTTTACTTCTTGAGCGATTCCTGGGCCCATAACCTGTCAGAGTTACGCAATAAATCAGAAGCTTCAAAAGATAACTGCATTTTGCTGATTCAAATAACTTCTTTATAAGTAGAATAAAACATTTACAATACCACACTTTGTTTCACCACATGTTGAGATGTTTTCATAGCAAGCTTTAATGGTGGACAGACTAAACCACACCCTTCTTCTTGCTAAGTTTCTGGACATGCTCAATTAACACTTCAGCCTGATTGGCTGACTCAATCACATGGCTCTCCCAGTCATGAATATTCCAACACTCCCTGTGCCACCTTTACACCGACTGTTGCTGGCCTCAGGACTTTATCAACCGAAAGCCTCCAGGACCCTTCCAGCGTCCAGGCCAGTAGGACGCTGGCTTCCTACTGGTGCGGTCCAGTGCGCCATTCTGGTAGGGACCCACCAATTGCGCAATTTGCATGCGACGGCTCCAGTGCAGTCTTCGCTGGTCCGTCATGCAGCGCCATCTTTTTTCTGGCATTTTGGGGCTTTTTTTGCTTCCTGCGCATGCGCAGGAACAAAATCTTGCGAAGGGACATGCACGCGCATGAGATTTCAGCAATATTTTGCTTCCGTGCATGCGCGGAAGCAAAACATCGTCAAAATCTCGCACGCACGTTCCCTTGCGAGATTTTGCTTCTGCGCATGCACAGGAAGCAAAATCGCGCAAGGGGACACGCACGCACAAAACAAGATGATGCATGTGCAGTGCACCTGTAGGCAGTTAAGAGGAACCCACCCCTGGTCCAGGCTATGATTTCGGTGACTGTAAAGCAGGGGGTAGAGGAATGCCTCCAACACCTGAGGTTTGCTAATACCTCTGCCCTGGGACAAGGGGTCTCTGCGGAGGGAGACTTGGACTACCAAGGTGATTATCATTCCTGAGAGTGGCCTTCTCATCTCCCTATTGAGCATGCCATGGACTCTCGTTCCCTCCTGTTGGAGGAAGAGGGCGGCCTTGATCTGGACCTTTCAGAGGACGAGGGCATCTCGCCTGACCCTCCTCCTTCCTCAAGAATATTCCACCCCAGTCTCTTCAATTCGTTCCTCTTTAAGGCGCAAAATGCCGCCAACTTGGGACCATCGGGGTCTGCCTCTCTGGAAGCTTCCCATTCTCTCATCGGTTCCCTATTCACGGAACACACTCCGGAAGCTCAGGTGGTGCCCTGCCCACAATTGTTCGTGGACACCGTTCAAAATCAGTGGGGTTCTCCTTCCTCGGGACCCATCCCATCTTCCAACAATCATTATTTTAATATCGGCTCTGAGTTGACACCTTCCCTTCAAACCCCGGCAGTGGATGCCCCAGTGATGGCGCTTCTCTCCTCCACCAACTTATCTGGTGACCCAGTGGAATTGTTACGGCCTTAGGAGAGACGGATGGAATAGGCACTCCAAAAGAGTAATCAAGCAGCGGCCTGGGCGGTCCGGGCTTCCACCTCCGCCTCCTTTTTCACCCGGACGTTCCTCATTTGGCTCCAGGACCTCAGGACCGTCTGCCCGCCTCCGATACGAGGGCACACCAGGACATCAGTAAACTCCTCGCCGCCGCCCGCAACATGTCCAATGCCACCCTACAGCCGGCTCGGTTTGCCTCCAGAGCCCTGGGGTCATCCGTTGTAGCTTGCAGACTGCACTGGTTACACTCCTGGCAAGCTGATGTGTGCCACAAATGGTGTCTTGCTACAGCTCCCTTTGACGGGTGCCAGCTGTTCAGTGCTGCCCTGGACCCAATATTGGTTGAGTCCAGGGATAAGAGAAAGATTCTACCTTCAACTGCTTGGTGGAGCTCCTTTTGTCAGGGTCCTTACCCTAGGTGGCCTTTCCACAACCCAGACCCGGCCCCCTCCTATCCTAGGGCTCCAGGTCAGTACGAGGCTAGACAAAGATTTCCCCACAACAGACCTAGCAGGGGTAAGCAATCCAGGTGGCCCTTTCGAGGAGGAGGAGGTCGCTTCTTCTGTCACACAAAGTGAGTCCTCGGACGAGTCTCCCATTGGCAGCTGTTTGGCACTCTTCGCCGACAGGTGGGAGGCTGTCATGTCTAATGCATGGGTCAGGGAGACGGTGAAATTGGGCCTCTCCCTGTATTTTCTCTCCACTGCCCTGAGTTTTTTTATCCGATGCCACCCTTTGGCCTCTCCTCCCCCAGAGTTTTCTCCAGGACGGCCTCAACAAGGGTCTCTTGCCGAATACCATCAGACAGCAGGTGGCGGCCCTCTCTTCTGTGTTATCCTGCAATTCATGGGACTCTCTGTCGCACCACCCACTTATCCGGTGTTTTCTTTGCGGGGCCTTCGCGAGTCGCCCACCAGTCGTCCATCAGTTCCCCACCTGGGACCTGACGAAAGTCCTGAATGCTCTGATGGTGGCACCTTACAAACCGCTCCACAACTCCTCCCTTCTTTTTCTTTCCTTTAAAGATTGCCTAGTGGCAATCACCTCGGCCAGGCGGATCTCGGAGATAGTGGCCCTTTCCATTTGAAAGGACCTTTGCATTTTTCATATCGATCGGGTGGTGCTCCGCCTGGATCCCACCTTTATTCCTCAAATAAATTTGTGGTATCACCGGGCCCAAGAGATTATATTGCCTAGGTTTTGTCCACACCCTTCCAGATCCCTGGAACGCAAGTGGCACACCCTTGATGTTAGGAGAGCCCTCCGCATTTATCTCAAACGCACAGAGATGCTGAGGAAGTCCGAAGCTCTTTTCGTCTTGTTTCATCCGACATCCTTGGGCCAAAAGGTGTCCTCCACCACTGTGGGACGGTGGATCCGCAGTACCATTGCAAAGGCATATGACTTGTTAGCCGCGCCCTGTCCTCCAGGGATGATGGCTCACTATACCCGCAGCACAGCGGTCTCCGCTCCCTGGTCTATCCAGGCTTCCTTAGAGGAGGTCTGTAGGGTGGCCACCTGGGTGTCCCCATCCTCATTTGTCCGTCATTATAAAATTGACGTTTTTGCTTCTGCCGAGGCGGACTTCGGTCACAGGGTCCTCCAGCAAGTCCTACCTCAGTAACGGCCGGGGACCTTCAGCGTCCCCATCCTCATTTGTCTGTCATTATAAAATTGATGTTTTTGCTTCTGCCAAGGTGGCCTTCAGTGGCAGGGTCCTCCAGCAAGTCCTACCTCAGTAACGGCCGGGGACCTTCTGTGTCCCTCCCGCTGGACACTTAGCTTTGGCAAGTCCCATCATGGATGATAGCTCCACCTACTATGTAGAAGGGGCGTTGGTCTTACCTGATACGCTCCTTCTCGTAGATGTGGAGCTATCATTCAGACCCTCCCGTTTACTTTGGCTTAAGATCCCGTTGGACGGCGTGTTTTCTTCGACTTCGGTTCCGGGTCCTGTTGAACGAACTAATTTCTTGTGGAGAGAAATTTCTTCCAGATTTCCTACTGCACACTCTTCTGGTGACCACACCTTGAGTCTGTGCTTCGTCTTCATCAAAAGCGGGCTATGGAGTCAGAGGCGAAATTGACATTAAACAGACTCAGTCCTCATTGGCTGACGGATGAGGTCAACCCATCATGGATGATAGCTCCACATCTACGAGAAGGAGCGTATGAGGTAAGACCAATACCCCTTTTTAGCAAGATTTTTTTTTAACTAAAAGAAGGTCAACAGCTAGAGTAAGAAATGCAGACTAATATCCTAAATAGTTTCTTATCCTTCACTCTACACCAAAATAGTAATTTTGGAATTCCAAAACAGATGGATCTAGTCACAACCCCAAGAACAGTAGAAAAAGGGTTGGTTCTTTTTTGGTGATCTATCATCAGTATTTTTCTTTAGGTAAGGCAATTTTTTTGTGTCATATTAGCAGCAATTATTCATGTAAGGTCTATTTTCTGTATTAAACAGTACATTAGCAAGCTGACTGACTACTAAACAATCAGTAGATAAATAAATTAGGAATGAATTATAAAAAGGTCATTTTTACTTCATCTGCTCTATTTGATGAGAATTTGTTTAGTCAGGCAATAGAACTTTTATCTAAATAAAGAATGAAGCTACTGTTTGTAAAAACTAATTAAAACTATTTCAACATGAATGTATAGTAAATTAATTTTAATTAAGCAGGAATTTGGATGTCCTGCCATTCATCATGCTGAATATACCCTTTGAATTTATTAATTATTGAGTTTATTAATAAACTCAAATCTTGACTTTCTGCTAATTATTTTGTTTTTGTTTTTCTCATCTTAAATTGTGACAAAGGTCACAATTTAAGATGAGAAAAACAAAAAACAAAATAATTAGCAGAAAGTCAAGGTTATGATTAACAACAATACCCCTATAATTATATTTAAGGCTAAATGTTAAGATCTGTGTTACATTGTGTTAAAGGACCTATGCTTTTTTCCATACATTTGTATATTTAAATACGTTAAATATGTTTAATACATGTTTAGATTATTTTGAATCAGATTCTCTCCATTTCGTTTGGATTTTGTTTTTAAATGTAGTATCACGTCACTTGACTTTTTTTTGCTGATAATAAATCAGATAATGAAATCAAATAATAAAAAAATATTCCTCTCTACTGCTCTACTACTCACTGTGGAAGAAGGGAACAAAAAATGGGTTTGTTTTAATGAAATATTTACCCCTAATACTTTCTCATGCTAGAATAATAAAAAGTAATAAAATTACTCTTACTAAAGCATTAATTTAATTTAATTATTAATTAATGCTTTAGTAAGAGTAATTTTATTTTTATTATTCTAGCATGAGAAGGTATTAGGGGTAAAGATATTTGATTGTATATAATCAAATAATATACCAATCATCTTTAATTTATCAACCATCATCCTACTTTACATGAAAAGATTTGCTGAGCAGTGGCCATTACTATTCTTTATACCCTGTTTCCCCCCAAAATAAGACATTCCCTGATAATAAGCCCAATCGGGCTTTTGAGTGTATGACAATAAAGCCAAGCGCTTATTTCAGGGTTCAAAAAAAATATAAGACAGGGTCTTATTTTCGGGAAAACATGGTATGTATTTAATTTCTTTATATCCTAGTTTTATGTTTCTATATCACTCAAGGGGACATGCAGAAGTTAAAGATACGAATCATAAAATGTAAGAATAAAAAACAATGCAATTAAATACACTTATGTGGGAAACATTTCATAGCTTGAAGGTCATACAGCAGAGATCTCTAGCATACAAGACAGGTACGTTTAAATAAGTAGGAGTTTTTAGGGAGAGGGGCTTCACAGCGTTACCAGTCCTATGCTGACTTCTCCCTGTTTGTGGGCTCCGAAAGGAGCCAAAGCCGCCTTGTAGGTGCGGCAAAGCTAAGGAGGGATGCTCTGAGAGGTCGCAGGAGAGATCACAACTCTCCTGCTGAATCCCGGAGCTCTTTTCCCTCTATGCCACGATGAGGAGAAGAGGCAGTTTAAGATGGCTGCCACAAAGCTGGGACAGCTGATGATCATCTAAGCACAGTGCAGGAGTGGACTTTGGTGAACAGTGTGTGAACTGGGTGAGAAGAATTCCTTTTATTCAAATTTTAACCCCAAAAGAATATCCAGGAAAAGAGAGGCTCACAACTATTTTTAAAAGTAGTAGTGACTGAGCACTTTGAGAAAACTTTGAAATTGAGGTTGAAATTGGAGGAAAAGAATTTAAGGGGGAAAGGCAGAAAAATTGTTAAAATACAGAAAATTGGACTTTCAAATTGGATAGGCACTACTTTGTATAGGCATTTGAAATGCTGGAATTATCTACTTAAAAAACAATGTTATTTTTACATTGTGGGAAATGGAAAAACTGGTTAATGTTGAAATCTAATCTAAGAGTGCCACCTGCTGACGAAAGGAAGAATAACATACTTCCAAAACCTTGGAAATATTTGATTACTGGGGATTTAAATGTAATAGCAAGAAATGATCCCTGAAGATTACAATACAGGACTGAATTTATAGAGGGCCCTAAGGATCTTCTGGAAAACCTATGGGACTATCCAGAGGAACAGGTTGATCAATTTTGGGATACAAAGAACTAAGAATATTGAATTTTTTGAGAAGTGACTATAGGTTTAAATATATTGTCTTTGGATTATTGGACAAAGAGGGATATAATAAAACTTAACAAGATGCTTCATCAAGGAGAAAGGAGTGGAATTTGGGAATAGATGGCGTTGGCAATTCAAAGTACAAGGGAGACACTGATAAGACATTTTAAGGAAATTATGAATCGAATACAGAGCATGGATGGAATGCCAGGAAATATAACACAAAGGACAATGAGTGACCAAGATACCCAGAAAGAGGAGGAGCCAACTGAAAAAGTAGATGAAAAAATGGAACAGACGAAACAAATGAAACAAGATGATGAGGAGATAATTCCTCATAATTCAGTTCAGTGAAGCAGTTGATGTAATGTGCCGCTGCCTGGACGATGTGAGCTTCTGGATGGGAGTGAATAGACTCAAACTCAACCCTGACAAGACTGAGTGGCTATGGATATTGCCCCCCAGGGATTATGTCGACTGCCCCTCCTTGGTTTTTGGGGGAGAAAAATTGACTCCCGCAGAACGGGTTCGCAATTTGGGTGTTCTTCTAGATCCACAGCTAAAATTGGAGCAACATCTTTCAGCTGTGGCTAGGGGGACCTTTGCACAGGTTCGTCTTGTGCACCAGTTGCGATCCTACTTGGAGAGGGAGGCTTTGCTCACAGTCACTCATGCCCTTGTCACCTCACGGCTAGACTACTGTAACGCGCTCTACATGGGACTACCCTCAAAGAGCATCCGGAGACTGCAATTGGTACAGAATGCAGCTGCGCGAGCTGTGGTGGGTGTGCTGAGATACACCCACGTAACACCTATCCTCCGCCAGCTGCATTGGTTGCCTATTAGTCTCCGGTCGCAATTTAAGGTGTTGGTTTTGACCTTTAACGCCCTACATGGCTCAGGGCCAGGTTACCTCCGGGACCGCATCCTACCACATTCCTCCCTACGACCGATCAGGTCCCACAGAGTAGGCCTCCTCCAGGTCCCATCAGCCAAACAATGTTGGCTGGCGGGCCCGCGGGGGAGAGCCTTCTCTGTGGGAGCCCCATCTCTCTGGAACCAACTCCTACCAGAGATCCAGACTATCCCCACCCTACTGGCCTTCCGCAAAGTCGTGAAGACATGGTTCTTCCGGCAGGCGGGGTGAAGAAGTAGAAGATCGGATTCCCCCGGAATGAATGTTGTTGTGTTTTATATTGTCATGTCTTTTTTACTGTATTGTTCTTATTCCCATTGTACGCCGCCCTGAGTCCTACGGGATTGGGCGGCCTATAAGAACTTTAAAAAATAAATAAATAAATAAATAAATAAATAAATAAATAAATAAATAAATAAATAAATAAATAAATAAATAAATAAATAAATAAATAAATAAAATAAGGATTGATGATATAAGCCAAGGAGAGAGTATTCCAAGAGAATTAAAAAAGAAACCGGAGAACCAGGAAGATTCTTATGGGGGAGAGATAGGGGCAAGAGAAAATACTTTGGGAACTAGACAACGGAGAAGGGCAGAGAAGGGAGAAATGTTTAAAATGAGTAGCCAAGATGTGGAAGCCGACAGAAATAAAGACCCAAGAGGAATACGGGAGGCAAGCTAAAAAATGAACAATTAAAGATTTAAAGTGTGTAAGAGATGATGGTTAGAAAGGGAATATGTTTAAATACAGTAGTGGCACAATCAAAGTTAGAATAGGGATGGAAACAAGAGAGAGGGATTAATAGAATACACATTCTTAAATAATAAGGAAAAGTAATAATAAGAGGGGAAATTAGAATTTGAATGATGGTATTACTAAGTATATTTAAATAATATGGTGACGGGCATAAAATAATATATTGAACTATTGATTAAATAAATAATGAAAGATTATAATTCAAGATGAATATGTGTATGTTTGCTAAATGTAACAAATATGATTAAAATATTTTATTTGTATTAAAATGTATGACATGCAGAATATGGTGATTGACATAAAAATAACATATTTGAAATATTGAATAACTAAATAATAAGGATTACAAGTTGAACAAGCAAATAATGGAAGTGTCAAAGCATTGTTTGCCACATTATTACATAGAAAGCTGTGGACTGTGAGAACTTGGGATGGGGGGATTTCATGAGGGAGAAACTTTAGAGATAACACATTCTTTGCTAGCTCCTCAAGGTCATCCTTTGTCCAGCACCTGCCCGGAAGCTGGGAGAAGAACGGCCATGCACACAGAAGATGAGTGGACAACGTGATCCAGTTGGGGGTGTGGGACAAGGGGTGCCAACTTCCTACTGGGTGGGAATTTAGGGAGAAAGTTAGATTCGGGTTTCTCCATGGACGTGCCAACATGGTCTCAGCATTAAATTGGAACTTTGATGAACTCTTTGCCTTGGACTCTGATTTCTGCTCGAGTGCTATTTTGGAACCCTGACAGGAAGATTTTAACATAAATGTTAGTATTATTATTAGAATTATATAAGCTTGCTAAAATATTGAACAGCTAAACAGCTAAATAATGAAAGATTATAATTTAATAAAAATATGTATATTATTACTAGAATTCTATAACCTTGTTAAATGAAACAAATATGATTAATACTATTTTATTTGTATCAAAACGTATGACACTCATGTGCCACACTGATATGTTTGATATGTTTGGAAAAAATAAAAAAATAAAAAATTTGAACGTAAAAAGAAGTAGGAGGTTTTTAAAAAGAGCCTCCCCTACTGATTTAAGTAATTGGGCAATTACATAGCAGGGGAGGTTATTTATGAGGGTTTTAAACATCAGACCTTCAAATTATATCTGGTAGCCAATTGGAGTATAGTGCAAATCTTTCACTGCAGCATGTTATGGATAGAAAGATCAGAAATAGTAGAAACACTGTTACAAAGATCTTTCCCTGGTTAAACTGATTCAGGAGACCTAGCAGGGTTATACTCTATTTAGCTTCCAACATAATTATCCAGGATCGGTCTTCAGAACAGTCAGAGCTGTAAGTTCCCAAAATGTAATTCTGCATTTAATAGGTAACAACAGAAGCTTAAGGGACTTGATGTTCCTTGATCCCCCCCAAAATTTACCAAAAATATGTTTTAGATGAATTAAGGAATATTTAATGATATGTAGCAGAGTCAGATGTAATTGTGCATCAATGTGTAGCATAAAGCTCCTAGTGGCAGTTACTATCTTGGAGACAAATGGTGCTTGTTGGGATTAAATGGAGGATGGACTCAGGAGCTATAATTTTCCTTGCTTTATAGTCTGATGGAGAGGAACTATTTAAGCATAGTGTTTGAGATCGCTGTTCGTTTATAAAAGTTTGCTATCTTAAACAAACTTTATTTTAAACTTTGATAACTGTTTTCATTCAAAGGCAAGGAAAGGACACCATAATTTCAAAGAATCTTAAATTCTGCATTAAATCAAAGTAGCAGACAGCCACACAGCCAGTGGCAGGACATAAACAAGAGATGAAAAGAGTAAGAAGGTTGGGGGAGGATTTTCCACCCACTTGTCAATACTATATCCTGAGCAAGATTGGAGCAACATGTTTTGTTTCTAATTTTATAGAAGCAAAGAAGAGAACCACAAACCAGATGCTGGAGATAATTGACAGTCTTACTTGTGACCAAAGATTTCCAAAATGAAGTAAATATTGAATATACCGTATTTATCGGCGTATAACACGCAGTTTTAAAACTAAAATTAGAAGCCAAAACCCTACCTGCGTGTTATACGCCGATAAATACGGGTGGGTGGGTGGATGGATGGATGGATTCACCGCTGATTCACCGCTCTGGGGGCAGCTCGAAAACAGGCGGGCGCATCCCTGCTGTTCTGCGGCCAAGCGGCCGAAGGAGCCCTGGAGCCCCGACGCCGCCCTGCATCTCGGTCTCTTGGGGCTTGTCCGGCAGCCTGCTGGGAAGGCGGCTGCGACGCAGGGAGGGAAGGAGCTGCTATTGCCGCTCCGGCATGTCTCTGTGGCTGCACCGGGGAGCCGCGTCCTTGTTAACAATGGAGACGCTGCGCGGAGCAGAGGCGCCTGGCGAGCAAGGCGAGTGGCTGCATCGGCGGCAGGCTCCTGCCCGCGTCTCCTGCCCGCCTGCCCGCCTCTTGCCTTAGCATTTAAAAGAATGAGAGGCGGGCGGGTGGGAGACACGGGCAGGAGCCTGCTGCCGATGCAGCCATTCGCCTTGCTCCGTGCAGCGTCTCCATTGTTAACAAGGACGCGGCTCCCCGGTGCAGCCACAGTGACTGGGGAGACATGCCGGAGCGGCAATAGCAGCTCCTTTCCTCCCATGCGTCACAGCCTTCCCAGCAGGCTGCCGGACAAGCCCCAAGAGACCGAGATGCAGGGCGGCGTCAGGGCTCCAGGGCTCCTTCGGCCGCTTGGCCAGAGAACAGCAGGGATGCTGCCACGGTCGGGGACTCAGTCAGGTGGCTGCAGCCCCGCAGGAGACGGCAACAGAGGCTCCTTCCTCCTCCTGCAGGGAGAAAGACGGAAGGAAGGAAGGAAGGAAGGAAGGAAGGAAGGAAGGAAGGAAGGAAGGAGAAGGAAGAAGACAGACAGACGGAAAGAAAGAAAGAAAGAAAGAAAGAAAGAAAGAAAGAAAGAAAGAAAGAAAGAAAGAAAGAAAGAAAGAAAGAAAGAAAGAAGTTAGGAAGGAAGGAAGACAGACAGAAAGAAAGAAAGAAAAAGAATGAAAGACAGAAAGAAAGAAAAAAAGTTAGAAAGGAAGGAAGACAGAAAGAAAGAAAAAGAAAGATGTTAGGAAGGAGGGAAGACAGAAAGAAAGAAAAAGAGATGTTAGGAAGGAAGGAAAGAAGAAGAAAGAAGACAGACAGACAGAAAGAAAGAAAGAAAAGTTAGGAAGGAAGGAAGACAGAAAAAAAGAAAGAGAAAGACAGACAGACAGAAAGAAAGAAGGAAAAAACAAAGAAAGAAAGAAAGAAAGAAAGAAAGAAAGAAAGAAAGAAAGAAAGAAAGAGATATGTTAGGAAGGAAGAAAGACAGAAAGAAAAAGAAAGATGGTAGGAAAGTGAAGATGAAGAATTTTTTGGTTTCCCAGAAAGCAATTCTGATTAAGTTTTTTTCATTCAAAGAGGTGCTTTTTCATTTCATATTTGCCTTATAAGAGGAGTTAATGTTATAGTTCATGTTATAATGTTATAAATATGAATCCAACATTAAGTTCAGACATTCCAAATCATTTATTTTTAATTAAAAAAATTTTTACTCAAATTTTATTGTTAAAATGGGGGTGCGTGTTATACGCCGGTGCGTGTTATACGCCGATAAATACGGTAACTAGACTTCAGATAATGTCATAATGGAAGCAATAAAGCAAGAATTCAGCAGCAAATATTTTGAGCAAATGCACAGTGGATTTCTATTGGTGGCTTACCCCTTTATAGAACGCTTTTTCACACATCATAGACATTGGAAATTGCAGCATATCATTCTGGCTGGATTACTGTATATGTTTCATCCAACAGGGATGGTTTTATTTTCTTTAGACAAATATATTGATGAGTAAAAAAAAATATTTGGCTTGGAAGATTTACAAAGGTGCTTGTTAAAATAAATATGACACTTTGGGCATATCAAATTTAAGTATAATCCTATGGATTGGATAAAGTAATACATAATTAAACCTTTCTCACTGAATCCAATTATTTACAGTAATAAAGGCTAAGTTTTAGAATTAAAATTTAGTGAATTTTTTAACTGATAGTAAATTTCAGAATTCACTCTGAATGCTTCCAGATTTTGTTTTTAAAAAGGTATATATTAATATCCATATATCCAAACATAACTAGAAGAAAGTACTGGTGCATTTAAAAGCAAATTCCTACAGTTACATATGATTGTTTTATGAATAAAATAAATACATTTATGCTATCTTAAAATAATATTTAGAGTGTTGGTTTAAATCCAGCAGAATTTCTAGGAAGCTTTAAGTTTTATTTCATTGTAAGCCTCCAGGAGAAAATATGAAATATAAATATTTTGGAAGACTTTTTATTTTATTCATGAACAAAACAAGCATCTTGATTTTCCTTATGTTGGGTGAATATATGTTAGAAACCTTTTTAGCAATTTTTAGAAAAGGTTTTGAGTTAACTACTAGGTTAGATTTGAACCACTCCATCTCCTTGCTTCTAGTGAATTAATAAAGTGAAAGTCTAAGCAGCCATCAGATTCATAAATCACTGGAAATGTGAAAGATAACATGAAAGTTTTTTCCCTTTGTTTAGCAATTTATCATTTTGCTTGCACATTAACCAAGAGAGCTCCCTTGAGGTAAGCAATGGAAAGATAAATGTTTTTTTTTAATTTTTTTCAGTCGTAACTAGTAGATCATAAGTGAAAAGAGTGCACTTGTCAAAAGCATGTACTAGTGTCACAACTCTTTATATCCACTGTCAATAGCAATAAAAAAGAGGATTGGTGCTCTGATAAATAATTTTTTTATATATATATATATATATACAACAGGCACTAGGTTTTCAAGTCCCAGGCTACCAACAAGACCAAGTCGAAAACGAACATTGTCCTTATCACCGCTGTCTGATCATAGTTTTGACCTTCAGACCATGATCCGCACATCTCCAAACTCCTTGGTGACAATTCTGAACAATTCCCGTAGCAGTTCTTCAGCTAGTGGCTCTTATGGGCATTTATCTGCAAGTGCAATAAGGTAAATCCTGATATATATATTGCAAGGTGTGTGTGTGTGTGTGTGTGTGTGTGTGTGTGTGTGTGTGTGTGTGTGTGTGTGTGTGTGTGTGTGTGTGTGTGGCAAGATTTCATAAATCCTTTTATGAACAACGTTTTGTACAACTTTCATTTTAAGCAACTGTATCTGGGATCAAGAAATTAATCTCCTACCAAAGGGTATTGTATCATTTAAATATCCTTTTTTAAGTATAGTATGAACACCAAAAATAAAAGATCCTGAGCAATCAAAACCATTTAAATGAAACATATTAAGCACAATTTTAGGAGAAGATACAAGGAATGCAACATGTTCAAAGGAGATATATTCTAAAATGCATGAAGATTTTAAAAGAATTCTTCAAAATAAGTATGTTTTTCAGAATCCTGGGAAGAATAGGATCTTTTATGAGAAAATAATCTCATAAAACCTTTGATTTTCTTTTGTTATTCTTTCTTGATGACTACTATTCTGGGACAGATTGGTTATATGTGGTACAATTTAATGCAACTGAGTTATTTTTCTTTTAAAGCCATCTAAATTACTAACTATCATCCAGTGGATTCATGTTCCATAATCTATGCATTTTAAAAAGAAATTTAGTTCATTATTTTGCAATGTCTCAATTATTCTTTATTTATTTGACCAGATTTGAGTGTTGTTACTGACTAAAGGTGCATCTGAATGTTTTTGAGCTACTGGAAAAATGTCTGTTTGTGAAAACTAACACTGATAGTTATATGAAAAGATCAATTTCATCACAATAAATTTTTGGTGATGTTGATACATAAGTAATCCTATTGATAAAAAGTTCTAACTTGGGCAGAAAAAAGAGACTTGATTAATGGTTTGTATCTGATTGCCTCTATACAGTAGAGTATACAAGTCTCTACTGTATAAAGTAATACAGTTACTATTACTTTTGTTTATCTCAAAAGACAAGAAAGATGAATAGGTGCTTTGGGAAATTTTAATAGCCATGGGAAGAAAATAGGAGAAGGATCTTGAAGCTCTTGAATGAAGGCAGAATATAATTTGTGTTTGTATGTGTTTGTGTGTGTGTGTGTTTGTATCTCTCTCTGTGTGTAAGTGTTTGTGTGTATGTGTCAGCTCTGGCAGTTTTCTTGGCAAGATTTCAGACACAGTTTCCCATTGCTCCTTCTTCCCACAGCTGAAATATTGTCACAAGGCTATTTAGCAGCCTAACCCAGCTGCTGTGGCCTAGAGGTGGAGCTCTTGCCTTACAATCAGGAGGTTGTGAGTTCGATCCTAGGTAGAGGCAGATGTAGGGTCTCCTGCTTGGGCAGGGGTTTGGACTAGATGACCTGCAAGGTCCCTTCCAACTCTGGTTATCTGTTAGTTGTTTTTTTTTTACTGTAGATGGGGACTAGAAGTCACTATCTCCAATGTTTAGCTAAACCAAACTGGATCTATGCATATGTGCTTACAAATTATAATATAAACTAATTAGTCACTGAGAACTACAATCTATATTTTGTAAGGATTCAAAATTGTTTCAATGGAGGAAGGAATTTGATATTGAAATGAAAGAAGAAAGAAAGAAAACCATTATACACAAATCATTTAGATCAGCGTTCCTCAACCTTTCTGACTCTGCAGACTGGCGGCAGGGAGGAGGTGATGCTTTCGCTGGTGCGTTCGCCACTTGCACAAATGAACTTCATATGTTCACCTGTCACTTGTGTGGCTCAATTCCCAATGGGCTACGGACTGGTATCAGTCCACGGACCAGGGCTTGGGCAACCCTGATTTAGAGAACCCCTTCTGTTACCCCTCCTTCCTTCCTTCCTTTTGTCTGTATGTAGTCTGAACTTATTTAAATGTTATAAATATTTCTTTTTAAATTATAAAGTTAAAATGAACATAAACCTTGTGTGGTCCAAAATTCAGCAGTTATTAACTTAACCTGTTTTGACGGGATGAAAAAAATTAAACTGTTTTTAGAGGAAAAAAGGGATGCTCCTTTGTACTCAGGAGGGTCAGGGCTCCTGCCCAGGAGGGCTCTAGCTGACCCTGATCCATAGACACTTATCTGTAACTGCAAACTTGGGAAAGGACTGCCTGCTTGCTTTGTCTGAAGCTGCTGCTCCGTCTGTGCCATAGCACTATTAAAGCGACCCTCATTGTTTCAATTAAGCAGAGGCAAGCTTATGCAGGACTTATTACAAGTCATGAGATTGTGGTTTCATGGTACATAAATTTATTATTATTATTTGTTGATAACTTAAATTTGTATATACTCAACATTTTATCTTTTGCACTAGTTTGATTGGTAATATACACAAATAAGTACTCAAAACTTACTGCATTATTTCTCAAACTTGACAACTTTAAGATGTGTGGATTTCAACTCCCAGAATTCCACAGCCAGTCTGTTGGCTAGGGAATTCTGGGAGTTCAAGTCCACATACCTTAACATTGCTAAGATTGAGACACACTACCTTAATGGGAATATAGGTGGGAAGCATTTTTCTCTCTATATTTCTTTTATTTAAAACATGTATGTGCTGCATCCTGTTAATATACATCTCAAAGCAATTTCAACTATGGTGGGGGGCACTTTGATTTAGTCACTGCACTATCAAATTTTTGCAGGTTAGGATCTTATCCATTCCACCTCATTTCAATGAGCACTTCATTACACATGTTGTAAATTTTACTTGATGATGTTATCTGTTTCATATCTCTTTTATTAGATAACTAGATAATTGTAGTTGCTTTCAGTTTTCTGTTGTAGTAGTAACTTTATTATTAAATTATTTCCATGATTAAATTAAATTATTTACTTATTAAAATTTCTGTTGATTTTAGTTGTTGATAGAATGGGCAATTACACATTTTAAAACCAAAGAATTCAAAATGTATCTAATACATGCAGAACAAAGAATTGTATGTTGGAGAGAAAAGACCAGTTTTTCAGTTATCTGATTTATATCCTGATCGTCTCAGTTGTGAATCTAGAAAAAAGCGTGGCTTATGCTGTATCTAAGGATCCTACCACAAATTTCCTTTAATATCATGTTGCCTTTGGAAGGGAAAATGCAGAGATTCATACAAATACTTTCTTTCTGGAAATCCAATGCATGAGCAAAATTGGCAGTAGGTTTCTGCTGAGGTTTCTTTCAAGCATACCTTTGATTTTTCTTCTGATACCTGACTATTTCTGTTCTTTATTTGAGAACATTATGAGCAGGCTTCCTTTCCTGAGCATAAACATGAAATTAATGAAGTCTTAATATCTGGTTAGTTTCACTTTTCTTCTTGGTTGAAATGATGTTAAACAAGTTGAAAAGGGATTAAGCAGTTGGGGGCCAAGAGAAAGAAGTCAAAGGACACACTTTCCATAAAACCATTCATTTATAGTTCCTGATTATTTTTATATTAGGAAAGATTGTGCTGGAAGATAGTTTCCTGTAAACAATCTTATGCATTATTCCACATATTTGAATTGGATTTCCATGATCTGAACAAGATATATTAAATTCAAAACTAAGTTAGTTTTGAAGAATCATGCAAGCATATATATAATATCTTTCTAAAAGTGAGAAAAAATAAAAAACTAAAAGTACTAACATATTACACAATTATAAATATTAGCCATTCTGGGGTCTTCTGTACTAATGAAAGCAGCCTTAATGCAGTCTATAAGCCAGTGATGGCGAACCTTTTTTTCCTCGGGTGCCGAAATAGTGCACGCGCGCGCTATCACACGCGCGTGCGTGCCCACACCCATAATTCAAAGCCCCTCACTCGCCCCACCCCCCTGCGCATGCGTGCGCGACCCATCCCACTCCCCCGTTTCCCGACTTCCAGTGGGCCCGGTAGGCCCGTTTTTTCGCCCTCCCCAGGCTCCAGAGGCTTTCTTGGAGCTTGGGGAGGGCAAAAATGCTCCACCCCCGCCACCCTGGAGGCCCTCCAGAGGCCGAAATCGCCCTCCCAGAGCCTCCGCGTGAGCCAAAAATCAGCTGGCGGGCACACACATGCGCACTGGAGCTGAGCTAGGGCAATGGCTCGTGGGCCGGCAGATATGGCTCCGCGTGCCACCTCTGGCACCCGTGCCATAGGTTCGCCATCACTGCTATAAGCACTCTTCAGATGGACCAGAGCAATTCTTGAGTTGATAGAATTTGTACAATCTTTCATTCGTCTCAAATATTATTATAGAGTTTAGAGGTTTGCAGAAAGCATATATGTCTGCAACTAAAAAGATCTCTGGATATAGCTAATATATAATATAAATTATATGACTATATTAATATTAATATATAATATAAATTATATGAATATAATTACATTTGGGAATTTTTTCTCAGGTGATAAAATGCATATGACCATTTTCTGCCCATCAGCCAGAAAAGTAACAGTTCCCTTGTTAATAAATAGCTTGCCTGGCAGCATAGTGGAGGAATCTTTATATCACTCTGACTAGAAAGGGCTAGAAGAGGAAACAGACAGAACCCTAACATTTATTGTTTCATTAATCAGTAAGCTCTGGAGAGAATGGCATTGCTACCAACAAATGACAATGATGACCAGCAAAATAACAAAGGTGTAGGCAAAGTGGTGTCACGCTCCCTGCCCCACTTCTTGCACACAATGTATTACAGTAAAAAGAACAGCCACAATAAACCTTCTCTTGACAGTATCTGGAATGAACTTCTTTGGGACAAAAACAACCAAGATATGTCAGAGCAGCTCTTCCATAATTAAAATCAACTTTCTCTATAGTGGGTGGAGCTAGCCTCCAAGAATGGGAAGACACGATCCATCAACCAATCAGGACTGAGTCTGACTTCTATAAAAGCTGTCCTCCTGTCATGCTCCCCCTCTTTTGACTCAGTCCTAGGTCAAGGATCTGTATCTCCCCAGCCTTGCAGGTGTTCCACCTTTCCCTCCTTTCATTTGTCTCTTCAATCGATTATCAACTTGACAACCAGATCAGTAAGTGACTCACCCCAGCTAAATTGTTCCATCGCAATAGCTGTGGGGAGGTGGCAATGGGCTTTGGCTCAGCCGACGGCCGTTAGGAGCCAACGGCCCTTGTGGCAAACTGTCAAACGCTCCGAAAGTGCTGAAAAGAGCGGCCTGGCAATTTTTCGGTATTTTGAGTGAGCGGAAAAGTCACAGAAGCTTTGCGCTTGGGTGACCGTCTGCCAGGGTGGCCTGTGCTACGAACCGCTTAGGGAGAGTGAGAGAAATTCAGGAACAGTGCCCTTCACCGCAGAAGCCAAGCACTTGAGCGGCCGCCGCTCCTCTCCCGCCGGCTGGGGCTTCCTTCCCTGACTGCTGGCCCTGGCCAAAGTAACTCACCGCTGTGGTCGCCACTCACCCGTCGAAGTGCATCACCTGACAGCGGCAAGCCTTATTCGCGCTTCTCGTCAGCGCTCTGTGCGGGGGTGGCCTCACTGAGACCTGGCTGGGCCAGGAGCGGGGGTTCCCCTCTCCAAGATGTGCCCGGACGGTTTCTCAGTTCAGCATCAGGGACGGTTTCTCAGTTCAGCATCAGGGAAGGGGTGGAGGAGTGGCTATTATAGCTCACCAGAATCTATGTCCTCGAAGGAGCCCTGCCCCGGAGATTGTTGGGTGTGAGACGCTCCTTCTGAAGTTGGACTTAGGGGTTCAGGTGGGCTTTCTGCTAACGTACTTGCCTCCTAGCTGCGTTGCAAAGGCCCTGCCTGTTCTGCTCGAGGCGATAGCGGGGTTGATGGTGCTGGGGGACTTCAATCTGCCATCGCCTGGTGAAACCTCGGAGGCAGTCCAGGAGTTCATGGCTTCCATGACAACCATGGACCTGTCCCAAGTAGTTCAGGGTCCGACTCATGAGGGAGGTCACACGCTTGACCTTGTGTTTCTCTCGGGGCAGTGGAGAGATGATCTGAGGCTGGGAGGTTTAGTCCCAGTACCCTTGTCGTGGTCAGATCATTTCCTTCTGAGGTTGGATTTCATGGCACCACTCCTCCACCGCAAGGAGGCGGGACCGATTAAGTGGTTCCGCCCCAGGCACCTAATGGAATCCGAAGGATTTCAGAGGGAACTTGGGGAAATACCTGAATCCCTGGTACACAATTCATCTGAGTCTCTAGTGGCTGCCCGGAACTGGGCGGCAACGGGGGCTTTAGATCAGATTGCGCCTTTGTGGCCTCTCCGGGGCAGCGGATCCAGGAGGGCCCCTTGGTTCACCGAGGAACTCCGGGAGATGAAGCGCCAAAAGAGACGCCTAGAGCGACGATGGAGAGCTAGTAAAGCTGAGTCTGACCGGACACTTTTAAGAACTTTCATTAAGTCTTACTTAGTGGCGATACGGGCGGCAAAATGTTCGCATTTTTCCGCCCTTAGTGCGTCCGCCGACTCCCGCCAAGCCACACTGTTTAGGGTGACTTGCTCCCTTCTTGCCAAGGAGGGAGGCGAAGATCCCTTGTAGGGCAGAGCTGAGGAATTTTCTCAGTTTCTGGCGGACAAAGTCATTCAGATTCGGACAGACCTGGACTCCATTTGGACAGGGCAAGCCGAGATGACAGGGGCGAGTCTTAGTCCTGTTATGTGGGATGAGTTTGAGCCTATCACTCCTGATGACGTGGACAAGGCCATAGGAGCGATGAGCGCCTCCACTTGTTTATTGGACCCGTGCCCCTCCTGGCAGGTCTCAGCCAGCAGGGAGGTGACACGTGGCTGGCTCCAGGCTGTTGTGATCGCATCTTTGAGAGAGGGGTCCATCCCGCAGCCCTTAAAAGCTGCGGTGGCGAGGCCCCTCCTCAAGAAGCCTTCCCTGGACCCAGCGGATTTAAAGAACTTCCGTCCAGTCTCCAACTTACCCTTCTTGGGGAAAGTTGTTGAGAAAGTGGTGTCGCTCCAACTCCTGCGGCTATTGGAGGATACTGATTATCTGGATCCCTTTCAATCGGGTTTCAGGCGCGGCTACAGTACGGAGACTGCTTTGGTCGCGCTGATGGATTATCTCTGGCGAGCCCGGGATGGGGGTCATTCCTCCATCCTGGTGTTACTTGACCTCTCAGCGGCTTTCGATACCATTGACCATGGTATCCTTCTGCGTTGTCTTGGGGAGGTGGGAGTGGGAGGCACCGTTTTACGGTGGTTCTCCTCCGACCTCTCCGATAGGATGCAGTCGGTGTTGACAGGAGGGCAGAGGTCGGCCCCTAGGCCCCTGATTTGTGGGGTGCCGCAGGGCTCGGTCCTCTCGCCCATCCTGTTTAATATTTACATGAAACCGCTGGGTGAGATCATCCGACGACACGGGGTGAGGTATCAGCAGTATGCTGATGATACCCAGTTGTACATCTCCACCCTGTGTCAGTTCAGTGAAGCAGTTGATGTAATGTGCCGCTGCCTGGACGATGTGAGGGTCTGGATGGGAGTGAATAGACTCAAACTCAACCCTGACAAGACTGAGTGGCTGTGGATATTGCCCCCCAGGGATTATGTCGACTGTCTCTCCTTGGTTCTTGGGGGAGAAAAATTGACTCCCTCAGAACGGGTTCGCAATCTGGGTGTTCTCCTAGACCCACAGCTAAAATTGGAGCAACATCTTTCAGCTGTGGCTAGGGGGACCTTTACACAGATCCGTCTTCTGCATCAATTGCGACCCTACCTGGAGAGGGAGGCTTTGCTCACAGTCACTCATGCCCTTGTCACCTCACGGCTGGACTACTGTAACGTGCTCTATATGGGGCTACCCTCAAAGAGCATCCGGAGACTGCAATTGGTACAGAATGCAGCTGCGCGAGCTGTGGTGGGTGTGCCGAGATACACCCACATAACACCCATTCTCCGCCAGCTGCATTGGTTGCCTTTTAGTCTCCGGTCGCAATTTAAGGTGTTGGTTTTGACCTTTAAAGCCCTATATGGCTCAGGACCAGGTTACCTCCGGGACCGCATCCTACCACATACCTCCCTACGACCAGTTAGGTCCCACAGAGTGGGCCTCCTCCGGGTCCCATCAGCCAAACAATATCGGTTGGCGGGTCCACGGGGGAGAGCTTTCTCTGTGGGAGCCCCATCTCTCTGGAACCAACTCCCACCAGAGATCCGGACTATCCCCACTCTACTGGCCTTCTGCAAAGCCGTAAAAACATGGCTCTTCCGGCAGGCGGGGTGAAGAAGATCGGATTACCCCATGAATGAATGTTTTTTTTAATTATGAAATGTTTTTTAAATTTATGCATTATGTATATTGTTCTTATTCATGTTGTATGCCGCCCTGAGTCCTACGGGATTGGGCGGCCTATAAGAACTTTAAATTAAATTAAATTAAATTAAATTAAATCAAACACGTATCAGGCAATAATCCTTCAACTTCAAGGACGCCCATGCCTTCCACGCAGTCTCAACGCCATGCTCCTAAGCCTGAATATTATGACACCTATGAGGAGGGGGAGTGCTCCCCTACTCATCTTCAGGGATCTCAGCTATACCCGGAGGACTATGGTCAGGAGCTGGACTTATCCGCGGAGGAAGACCTGGCCCCAGAGACCCCCATTTCTACTGGTCTCTTTAACCCTGGCTTCTTTAAATCCTTGTTGCACAAGGTGAAGGCCATGGCCAATATTCCACCCTCCGATCCCCAACAAAGAGAGGGTGCTTCCATAGACCCCTTATTTGAGGAGCCTACGTCTCAGGCAGAGGTCATCCCGACCCCAAAATTGTTTGTGGATGCTCTCCTGAAACAGTGGCAGTTCCCGGCATCGGGGGCTCTACCAAACTCCCTAGATAAGTGATTCTTCAATGTGGCTCAGGGTCTCGCTCAACACCTTCCACTTCCACTTCCACCAGTTGATGCACCCATTAAGGCTCTCTATACCACTGCTCAAATGCTGGGGGACTCTGAAGAGCTCCTACACCCAGAGGATCGGTGAACTGAACAGGCCCTTCAACGCGCCCACCAAGCCGCCGCCTGGACCATCAAAGCCTCAACTACGGCCTCTTTCTTTTGTCATACTTCGCTGAGATGGCTCAGACTTCTGCAAGAACACCTTCCCACTACAGACCTGCGTGCCCAGCAGGACATAAACAAGTTGTTGGCTGCAACCCAGTTTACATCAGATGCGACCCTCCAGGCCTCCCAATTCGCGGCCAGAGCCATTTGGTCATTTGTAGTGGCCCGCCAGATAAACTGGCTATGCAGTTGGCCAGCCAACACCCGGCATAAATGGCGTCAAGCAGCAGCCCCCATTAAGGGTCAGTCCCTTTTTGGTGACGCCTTAGATCCCTACCTCGTAGAGTCCAAGGATAAGAGGAAGGTGTTACTTAACTGTACCCGCAAGGGGGCATCCAGACCTTCCTCCTCTTCTTCTTCCTCCTTCTCCCGACGACTCTTCAGGCCCTCGGAGTACATTTATGGGAGGCCGCCACAGTTCGGGGGACGTCAGGGACAGGACAGAAACGGGCAATCAAGCCTTTAAGTGGCCTTTTCGAGGGGCAGATGGTCGCCCCTTCCACCATGCGAAATAGATCTGAACCAGTCCCTCCCATTGGGGGTTGCCTGCGCCTCTTTGCCAGGTGGTGGGAGGACATTACCACTGACGTATGGGTTCGCAAGGCATTAACATCTGGTCTCGCCTTGGATTTCATCTCCAACCCTCCCCCCCCAGATTCTTCCTACGATGCCCCCTGTCCTCTAATCCCCAAAAGCGGTCTCTCATGCAATCTGCTATTCAGCACCTGCTGGAAATTCATGCCATCCAGCAGGTGCCGGAGGACCAGCTAGGGCAGGGGTTCTATTCCATTTTGTTCATCGTACTGAAAACCTCGGGTGGGTGGAGAGCTATCTTGGACCTAAAGCGTCTCAACAAGTATCTAGTATACAAAAAGTTTAAAATGCATACCTTACAGTCCATCCTGGCTAATATCCGTAGAGGGGATTTTCTAGCGTCTATTGACCTCACGGAGGCCTATCTCCACATCCCAATTCGACCTGCCCACCAAAAGTACCTACGCTTTTGTTATAATGACCGGCATTATCAATACTCTGCCCTCCCCTTTGGCCTTTCTTCTGCCCAAAGGGTCTTTACCAAGATCCTTGCTGCCCTCGCTGTGCATCTCAGATTAATATCCGTCAGAGTGCATTGTTACCTGGACGATATCCTCATCCAATCGTCCTCTCAGGTCCAAGGAGAGCGGGATGTCCAGATAACCCTTAACACCCTCAGGCACCACGGGTTTTCAGTCAACCTAGAGAAAAGCCTATTGTTCCCCTCAACCAGGATCACTCATTTGGGGGCCATTGTGGACTCTCTGGAGTGCAGGGTGTACCTCTCCCAGGAGCACCAGGACAGCCTATCTGGTCTCACACAGCAAGTTCTGTGCCAAAGGCGGGTTCCTCTGAACCTACTGTCCCCCCTGGGCAAGATGATCTCCGTGATACACATTACACCTTGGGCTCACCTGCACTCCAGAGACCTCCAATGGTTTATGTTGCCTTTTCAGCGGTCAGGCAGGAGTACTTCCTCGACCAAGGTCCATCTTCCGATGACCGTCCGTCGCTCTCTGCAGTGGTGGAAGTCGACAGCCATCACCATGAAATGCTACTTTCTTGAACCGTGCAGAATAACAGTAACCACAGATGCCAGCCTCCAGGGATGGGGCCCATGCCCTGTCGCACATGGCCCAAGGCACCTGGTCGGTGGCGGAATCTGCTCTAAACATAAATCATCTGGAACTGAGGGCGGCGTTCCTCGCCCTCCAATGATTCGAGGACATTCTTTCAGGGCAACATGTCCTCCTGCTGACTGACAATGTGACCACCAAGGCATATATAAATTGGCAGGGGGGCACGGTGTCTCGCCACCTGATTGCAGAGGCCAAGTCATTGGGACTATGGGCAGAACGCCATCTCCTGTCCCTCAAGGCGGAACACATATCAGGGGTGTCAAATCGGACGGCAGACTGGCTCAGCCGCCACAAAATAGATCCAGCGGAGTGGTGTCTACACCCGGACTTGTTTCAGGAACTGGTGGATCGCTTCGGCCTCCCGCTCATCGATCTCTTTGCCACCCCAACAAACGCCCAGTTGCCATGCTATTTCTCTCGTTACTGACTCGCGGGTCAGAGTGGGCAGACGCGCTTCGATGCCATTGGCCGAAGGGCCTCCTGTACGCATTCCCCCCGCTTCCCCTGATTCCTCAAGTGATCCGCAAGCTCTTGGAGGAACGAGCAGAGGTGGTCCTCCTGGCCCCTCACTGGCCCAGACGGGCATGGTTTGCGGACCTCAAGTCCCTTGCCATCAGCCCACCATGGAGGTTCCCAATGACAGAATCGTCACTTTCCCAGGGGTCACTGTGGCACCCAGATCCAATCTGGTATCAACTGACCGCCTGACACTTGAGCGGTGCACTCTGAGACACCGAGGGGTCCCAGAAAACATCATTTGGACCCTCTTATCTTCCCGCAAGCCGTCCACAGAACGCATTTACTTTTCCACCTGGAAGGCCTTCTGCTCGTGCTCACAGACATCCAGCTGTCACGTGGACCAATCCATTATCAATGTTTTGCAGTTTATTTAAGCTGGACTGGACAAGGGTCTCTCGCACAGCACTCTGCGCCAACAGTTCGCTGCAATTTCCACCGTGCTGTCCTGCTGCTCTTTAGAGCCACTGTCGTCTCACAACCTGGTCCGCCGATTCCTCAAAGCAGCAACTAATCTTTGCCCTCTGGTTGTGCACTGGTATACCATGTGGGACTTACACAAGGTATTGCAATCTTTGACCAGGGATCCCTATGAGCCGTTGCGTACTGCATCTATCCGGCATCTCACGTATAAAGTCGCCTTTCTGGTGGCGATTATGTCAGCATGCCGAATTTCGGAGTTGGCAGCTCTGTCAGTGAGGAAGGACCTCTGTATTTTCTACTCAGATAGAGTAGTTCTCTGCCTGGACCTGGTCTTTATGCCGAAGATCAACACCTACTTTCACCGGACCCAAGAACTAGTTATCCCGAGTTTTTGTGCGAATCCATCGCACAGATTGGAGAAACAATGGCACACACTCGACATCCGAAGGGCGCTTAGGATATACATTGATCATACGTCTGCCTTCCGATGCTCGGAGACATTGTTTGTTGGGTTCCAGCCGGCTTCCATGGGTCACAAGGCGTCTTCCTCCACTGTCGGCCGCTGGCTGCGCGCGGTCATTGTGACAGCATATGAGCAGTAAGCCCTGCCGCGTCCATCGAGGGTGCATTCAACGAGGAGTGCCACTACGACCGCAGCATGGGCGACCCAAGCATCCATCGAGGAGGTCTGCTGGGCAGCCACCTGGTCATCCCCCGTCCCCTTCATAAGGCACTACAAGGTGGATGTATTCTCCTCGATGGAAGCGGCCTTCGGCCGTCGTGTCCTACAGACAGTGGTGCCGCAGACTGAACCGGACGCTTAGATTAATGTCCCTCCCATTGGACTATATTGCTTTGGCATGTCCCATTCTTGGAGGCTAGCTCCACCCACTATGGAGAAAGGGCATTGTTATCTTACCTGAACGCCCATTCTCGTAGTGTGGAGCTAGCCTCCAAGTCCCTCCCTTAATTTTCCTGTACACTGTTTAGCATTTATTTGATCTACCTGCACCTAACTTACAATATATGGGCTGGGAAGCAACACGTCCTTCATCTCAAGAGGGGGAGCATGACAGGAGGACAGCTTTTATAGAAGTCAGACTCAGTCCTGATTGGCTGATGGATTGTGTCTTCCCATTCTTGTAGGCTAGCTCCACCCTACGAGAATGGGCGTTCAGGTAAGATAACAATGTCCTTTCTGATCACTGCTCTTTTCCAGGTGGTGCTGGTTCTATTTTTTAAAACAGCTCTTGTATTCTATCAGAAATGTGTTCAACTCAGATTTAAAATAAATGATCTAGTCTAAAGGAACACTAAATCACTACACTAAATAGCTCAAGAAATACCTAGCTGGGGAAACTCCCCGAAATATGTATGCCAAACTTAACTTAAAGGCTCTACATAATTATTTGGATGCTAATTTGGTGTTAAAGAAGAAAGACTTCAGCTCTTAAAAATGGTATTTTGCCATTCCTAAAATGTTATTTTGATGAGAGACTTTATGGGGTCAATAAAAATGGGGTCAAGGTCATCTGTGGCCTATGGGCAAGATTTTAAACTCTGCAAAGTGGCTTAAGTTATCAGAAATAGCACTTAGCAATAGCATTTAGACTTATATACCGCTTTACAGTGCTTTACAGCCCTCTGTAAGTGATTTACAGAGTCAACATATTGTCCCCAACAATTTGGGTCCTCATTTTACCGACCTCGGAAGGATGGAAGGCTAGTCAACCTGAGAAATGCTCTAGAGCAGTGGTTTGGTTTGGTTTTTCATAACTTGGTAACTTTAAAATGTGTGGATTTCAATTTCCATAACCCCCTAGACAATATGTTGAAGGCCAGACATTTTTAAATTGCCAAATTCAAAATAATTCAGCTAATGCATTTTAAAACACACACACCCAGAGACACCCATGTGTCCCGTTCCCCCCCAAACAGAAACAGAACTAACTGCAGTCCTATAATGATTTTTACAACAAGAGATTTATTCATTAGTAATATTGTAGAGCTTAAAGAGAGTTTATGAAATTATACACCCAGACCAAAATTTCTACCCAATAGGCACATTAAAAAAAATGAATTATAATGAATGTATTAGAGTACTGTGAGGCACATCCAGAAAAAAAAAGCAGCATCGATATTCATAGACGCACAAAAAGCGTTTGATAACTTAAATTGGGATTTTTTAATAAATCAATTAGCAGGAATGAACTTCGGAGAGAATTTCATTGGAATGATCAAAGCAATATATTCTAATCTAACCAGAAGGCAAAAATAATATTAAATGGAGAACAAACAGAAGGCTTTAACATAACTAAAGGGGTAAGACAGGAATGCCCCTTATCTCCTCTGTTATTCATCCTTTCAATGGAGACATTAATGTCACAAATTAGACAGAATCAGGAAGTAAATCAAAACACAGGAATACAAAGTGCAGGCCTTCACGGATGACCTGGCATTTATCATTGAAGAACCCTTAGAAATTGGGCAAATATTATTACAAGATATCAACCAATTTGGCAAAGCAGGGCTTAAAATAAATAAAGAGAAAACTAAGATACTAACCAAGAACCTAACCAATAGACAAAATGATGAATTGGAGGAGAAACTGGGAATCTCAAAAGCCAAGAAAGTTAGATACTTGGGAGTATGGTTATCGGCAAAATGTATTACGATAAAAGAAGATAACTATAATAAACTGGTGCAACAAATACATAAAGATTTGGACAATTGGACTAAACTACAGATATCACTAATTGGCAGAATCTCTACAATTAAAATGAATGTACTACCCAAATTACTCTTATCTCTTTCAAACAATAGCGATAAAATTGGGGGAAATTTTTTTTGAACGACTAAACAAAATGGTATCCAAATTTATTTGGTCAGGGAAAAAACCACGTATCAAACTTAAACTTTTACAAGATAGTAGAAATAAAGGTGGTTTTGGGCTCCCAGACTGGGAGCTTTATTATTAGGCGGCAGCCTTGACATGGCTCAAGGACTGGATCCAATTGAAAAATAAATTTCAATTGTATTTTAATGATAGAAGTCCACGATCTCCAACTCGGCTGACATGGTTTCCTTTGTGAGGGGAAGAACAAAATCCATTCATATTTCCAGAGACATATAGTAAGAGATGCCCTATTAAAGATTTGGGGAAAAATTAAAAATAACTATAGGAAAATCCCAATTTGGTTATCAACGATGGAGGCAATGATATATCCAAATACTATAGATCTCAGTAAAATGGTGAGCTACGCAGAACTTTTAGATGAAAAAGGAGAATTAAAATTGGTTCAGGACATGAAAACACAAGGAATAGATATGGATTGGTGGCCCTATTTACAAATTAGGACGAGATTCAAAAAAGATCGGGAACAATATGGTATTTATGAGAAACAATTGGAACTAGATAAATTACTACAAGGAATGGGGTGAAATGATTACTAAAATATACAATTTCCTTTTAAGATACAAAATGGAGAAAGAGACAGTAAAGGAGACAATGATTAGTTGGGCTAGAAATTTTGGTCATAATATAGAGCTAGAACAATGGGATAAATTATGGGAAAGGAATTATAAATCGACGGTAGCCTACAAAGAAAATCTCTATAACATGTTTTATAGATGGCATTTGCCCCCAGCGAGATTGCCCAAAATGTTCCCAAATTTATCCCCCGAATGTTGGAGATGTGGCTACAAGTCAGGAACGTTTTACCATATGTGGTGGATGCCCCAATAAAAGGAAATACTGGTGCAAAACCAAGAAATGGCTGGAATAGATTATGGAACAAAAGGTAGAATTGAAACCAGAACTGTTTTTACTAGGAATATTAGATTTAAAAATGGATAAAAGTTTTCAATATATAACACTACACATATTAACTGCTACAAGAATCGCCTTCGCACAAAATTGGAAACAGGCTAATACACCTTCAGAGGAAATAGTAATCAGAAAGATACTCGAATGTGCAGAAATAGAATAGAATAGAATGCTTTATTGGCCAAGTGTGATTGGACACACAAGGAATTTGTCTTTGGTGCACATGCTCTCAGTGTACATAAAAGAAAAGATCATTTGTCAAGAATCATGAGGTACAACACTTAATGATTGTCATAGGGTACCAATTAGCAATCAGGAAACAATCAATATTAATATAAATTGTAAGGATACAAGGAACAAGTTACAGTCATACAGTCATAAGTGGGAGGAGATGGGTGATAGGAACGATGAGAAGACTAATAGTAATAGTAATGCAGCCTTAGTGAATAGTTAGACAGTGATGAGGGAATTATTTGTTTAGCAGAGTGATGGCATTCAGGAAAAAACTGTTCTTGTGTCTAGTTGTCTTGATGTGCAGTGCTCTATAGCGTCGTTTTGAGGGTAGGAGTTGAAACAATTTATGTCCAGGATGCGAGGGGTCAGTAAATATTTTCACGGCCCTCTTTTTGACTCGTGCAATATACAGGTCCTCAATGCAAGGCAGGTTGGCAGTAATTGTTTTTTCTGCAGTTCTGATTATCCTCTGAAGTCTGTTTCTGTCTTGTTGGGTTGCAGAACCAGACAAAATGACTATGGAGTTAAAAGAAAGAGAAGAATCAGACTATTACAAAGTATGGAATAGAATGTATAAGTGGTTAGAAAACAGAAGCCAAACTAAGAAATAGGAGTTTCAAATTAGTATTGATTAAATATTAACCAAAGTTACCAATTATTATTAAATAATTAGTATTGTTATAATTGTGATTATACCATTATAGTGGTTATAACCGATAGGATGGCAATGTAGAAGAATGAATTATAAAAACAGAATATATATGCTGATATGGATGGCTGTAAAATTATCCTATATTGTTATGTTTGTCTTTTTTGTGTTGTTCTTGTTCTTTGTTTTTAAAGGTGAAAAACATTTAATAAAAACTTTTTTAAAAAAAATAGAGTTTTTAGTTCCACTTATATTAGATTCTTTAATTTTTTTAAAATCCAAATTCTTTGTCTTGATAGAATACTCTGATTCAGCTTGTTGAACATTAGAACAGTGCAAGAGTCTACTTAGAAAGTCTGATACAGATGGTACATAATCCTACCATTTTGAGTATATATTCCTTTTTTCTATCTGTCCTTTTCAGAATCATTTTGTACCTCTATACTAAAGCTGCAGATCTACTCCTTGGATAGGAAAGACTTCTAGAATAAGATATTGTATAGCGTTAGCGGGGAAGAGTTTTTGATGGAGACCTTCATTTCCTCAGGGAGAGTCTTATCAGAGGCTGGATACTATTGGATTATTACCAATTTAATGATCAGTGGTGAATAATCCAGAGTCCCAAAATGGATGGAGCTGTTTGTTTTTCTTTCTACCTCCCCCCACTTTCTTTTTTTCCCCAATCTTCCTTCTCTACCCACTCTATTCCAATTTGTGAGTCTTTTTTCATTCTTGCTGCTGATAAATAAAGCACTTTTGCAAGAAGTCCAAAGTGATCACTTGTAGACAAGTTTTACAAATACGAACTCCCCCTGGCTAATTGTACATTGTACATCTCTGCCATGGATGTTCTAGGAAGTCACTAGGAGGAAATTTTGGCCTACATCTCTGTACATAAGTAGGAGCTTTTTCTGTATATACAGAGTATACTGTATATACTGGTATTTTTGTTTTACAAAATGGAAATGTAGAGATGTTGAATTAATTTTGATAAATTCAGAATACAATATTTTGACAGTAACTATGAAAATCAATAATTGCAGATTTTCTTATTTAATTTTTCTTTTAACATTGTTATATATCGGTGATGGCGAACCTGTGGCATGCTGAGCCCTCTTTGTGGGCACGCAAGCCGTCGCCCAGCTCCGCTCCACCGCGCATGCGTGCACGCCTCCCGCCGGCCAGCTGATTTTCAGGTATCTGCCGTGCAGAGTGCAGGGCACATCTCCAGGCTCTGGAGGCTTTCTTCAAGTCTCCGGGAGGGCAAAAACAGCCTCTCCTGGGCTCCAGAGGCTGGAAACAGGCCTGTTTCCAGACTTCTGGAACTTCCAGGAGAGCCGCTTTTTGCCCTCCCCAGGCTCCATAGGCTCCCTAAGCTCCAGAGCATCTGAGGGGGTGAAAATGGCCTCCTCCGGGCTTCGGAGGCGCTCTGGAGGGGGTGGGGGAGCATGGGGGGGTCACACATGCATGTGGGGGGGCAGGGCGCATGGGGGGGTTGCACACACATTGCATTATGGGTGCCGGCATGCGATGAGAAAAAGATTAGCTATCACTGTTATATATCATTATTTCACAAAAGTGAAAAAATCTCAATATTCCCTTATTTACAGTATTTGTATTGTGAGTCATTCATGAGTAATGAATTAAACTTTATATATTAAATCTATCAAGCACAAGCATGATAAAAATATACCCTCCTAGTATATTAAATTGACTTAAATTAAAACCACAAAAACTCCTCCAATACAGTTTTCAAAAAGTTATGTCTTCACATAATGTGTCCAAAGTATAATAATAATCTGATCATTTCTGTATCAAATAAGAATTCTGGATTGATTTGTTCTATGTCCAGCCCTCTGCTCGCAAGAGACTATACTATTTCTGATAAATGGCAGTCCAGTCTCTTCTTAAAAGCCTCCAGTGATGGGACATTTCTGAATTTCTGAAGGCAATTTGTTTCACTGGTTAATTGTTCTCACTGTTAGGAATTTTCTCCTTAGTTCTATGTTTCTTCTCTTATTGGTTGGTTTCCATCCATTGTTTCTTGTCCTTTCTACAGATGCTTTGGTAAATAAGTTGGCCCCGTCTTCCTTGTGGCAGCCCTTCAACTATTGGAAGACTGCTATCTTGTCACCCCTGGTCCTTCTTTTTACTAGACTAGGTATAGCCAGTTCCTGCAATTGTTCTGCCTGTGTTTTAACTTCTAGGCCCCTATTCATTTTTATTGCTCTTCTCTGAATTGTTTCCAAAGTCTCAACATTTTTTATATATTGGGATGCCCAAAACTGGATACAGTATTCTAAGTGTACAGTATTCTTATCAAGGCTTAGTAGCATGGTACTTAATTACACTGCTATTAATGATGTCTCTTTTTTCATTTGTGCATCATTAGTTCTTAAAAACTAATGATTCTCTTTGTATTTTATTCACCAGTAAGAGATAAGTAATAGAATTCAAATATTGTTTTGTAGGAGTTAGTCAGAGATTGATCATTGCATTTAAAGGAAGTATAGGTAAACAAAACGTTATGGTTCCTGCACGTTATGAAAATGGAAGACATTTTAATTTACTTGTATTGCTACTTTACAGTAGCATGGGGACACAGAATAAATTATGTTTTTGAATTTGTAGCTAAAATAAAATAAAGAAAAAAGAATTCAGACATGTTTATAATTTTCATTTACTTTTTTCACTCATATTGGAATATGTTACTAATATTTAGATCAGGGATATCAAACTTGATTTCAGAGTTGTGGTTGATCTTGGATGGGTGTGGCCATGGCCATGGTGGGTGTGGCCGGCGCATGCAAGTGAGCAGTGCAACCAGGCCACAGACAGCGTTGGTTCATGTGCCCAGCCAATTCTGATTCCACAGTGGCCTTACTGTTTGAGGGCAGGAACAAATCCTTCAACTGAGCGAGGAGGTACCGCGGTCTAGTCTGCCAGAGCTCACCACACCAGGGGAGAAATGAGAGACCCCGTTGTCCCTCAGAGCCCGCTGATGCTTGAGTGGGGAGGAGGAGAAGGAGAGCAGTGAGGCTTTGTGCCAGCCAGCCGGCCAGGTGGGGAATAGGTCAGGTGGGGCTGGCTGGCTTGGGGGGGAGCATGGCTGCTCAGGTGGCTCCCACCGCCACTGACAGTAGCTTGGGTGCCCCAGCTGCCTCTGAGCTGAAGAAAGCAGAGGCGCAGCAATGGGATTGCCCTCAAAGATAGCTCTGTTTACAAGTGCCCCATTTGCACGCAGACACCCCATTTGCATGCAGGTGGGGTCCACAGGACTATGGGGTCTCATTTCTCCCCTGGCGCAGTGAACTCCGGCGGGCTGGACATGGGTTGAAGGCTTCATTCCTGCACTCAAACAGTAAGGTCTGCATCCACGAGCGAGCAGCGCATCCGGGCCATGGACAGCATTGGTTCCTGCACCCGGCCTTAGATCCAACCCGTGGGACCGTCCTGGAGCCAGCAAGGGACTTTCCAGCTGCCTTGGCCCCTCCCCCTGGACGCATGCATAGGAGGCAGTGAGCATGCAGGTGCTGGCGTCCTGGGTGAAAGGGAGGTGCTTAGAATGAGTCAGCCTGTGGGAGAAGACGTCCCCAAGGACGCTATGCCCCGTGCGTGCTGATTGCCTCCTGTCCATGCATCCAGGGGGCGGGCTGGGAGTGGCCCCTCACTGGCTTCAGGGCGCCCCTGTGGATCTAAGGCAGACCGCTTTCTGACCTAGATGGCTGCCACTGTGTTGTAGATTAGCGCCCTGTCGCCCTGGGCTGGGCCCAGGCGCCGCGGGCCGGTTTAGCTGTGTCCAGGGTGACTCTGCGGTCCAGATCTAACCATATCGCAGACCGGATCTGGCCCGCAGGCCTTGAGTTTGACACCCCTGATTTAGATGATTTTTTGAGTTCTCTTCCATATACAAATAAAGGTTATGAACATGATATAATGTATGCTTCAAAGCTTGATTCTCTGCATATTTTTTCTAGTTAGTACTCCATTTTCAGTGGGGCCTACTCCTAGACAGTTCGAGTAAAACTGTAGTCCCATTGTATTTTAGCATACTTGTAATATTTTCCAAGACACAAAACTGGAAAAATCATTTTCATAGTTGTAATTTATTGCCCTTTTTGTCAACCAGTAAGTTGCTTATTTTAATTAATTAAAATGAAAACAAATCTTTAAAAATATAGAACAAATTATTGAATATATGTCAACTCGAAACGAATGGGGAAGGAGTGAAGAACAATAGTTATCAGCATGTGAAGTTATACAGGTTTCTTTAAGGGAGAAAAGTGGGGGGGGGAGTTCTGGTGCTTTCCAAAAGGGCATCCTGCTGGTTAACTATACTTAACTACACTTAACTATACTTAACTACAGTGTGTTGCAGGAGCCATTTTCATAAAGGGTTCAACAGATTATATAAAATTCAGGTTCTATAACCTACCGTATTTTTGGGAGTATAAGACGCACCTTAGTTTTGGGGGAGGAAAACAAGGAAAAAAAGGCCTCTGCCTCCCAGCAATTTGCCAAACAGCAAACAGCACAGATGATATACACTGTTTGCTGTGTATTTATGTGCATGTGTGCCTGACCCATAGAAATAGCAAAGAATTGGAGAAATGTACATTATGGCAGTATATTAATCCCAGAAAGTTTTCTTAAATGTAATCACACTAACTCCTCCCAATTTAAATAGATCTACTCCAAACATGACTAAGTCAGGGTTTAACTCAGCTGCCTAATTTTAATACTAATACTTAATACTAAAACAGGACATTTCAGATTATACTTTTACAGATCTTTAAAATTGATGTGGCTTTCTGGAAGTATTCTCTGCTATTTAAAAGAAGATACAATAGCACTGGGCCTCTTAAGATCAAGCATTTATTTTAAAAAGCTTCTTCATTTTGTTAAGTTGTCTAGAACAATAATAAAACAGTCTTTAAAAATAAGTCTAATAATTTGAACATTCTATAGGCATTTATAGTTATTGATTTACCTCCTTGCAGCAAAAAACAAACAGCCAGTTTCAGCACAGTCTGGTTAGCACAAGAAAATAAAATTCTGTCTTTGCCTCTCCCTCCAGCAATTTGCCTCCATGCAGCTTTAGTTTCACTTTCATTTTAGCACGTGGGCTTGCCGGCAACTTCAATCAATCAGCTGAGTGTCGGGAGGCAGATAATCAGTGGCTTGTGCTAATCAGGCTCTGCTGCTGTTTGCTGCAAGGAGGTCAATTGCTGGCAGGCAAAGATCAAAGAGTGGGGGTGGCTGGGTGGGGCTACATTCGGTGTATAAGACGCACCCAAGTTTTCACCCTCTTTTGGGGGGTAAAAAGGTGCGTCTTATACTCCGAAAAATACGGTATTTCATTTTAATTTTTTAAATTTTTGTCTTTTTGAATTGAAAGCCCATTGATAACATATAAAACAGTATAAGTCCTAAAGTTAAAAAAAATGTTAATCATTTTATAAGAATATGTAAAACTTGCCTGAACAAAAATTTAAGAAAACAATAAGAAAAGCCATATTGTTTAGTTACAATATTTATTACAATAATGAACTTTAACTGAAGAAAAATAATGGATGATATGATGTTTTACAGTAACCTTATTTATAATGTTGCTGTGTTATGTTCTCTTGTGAAGCAATTTTTAATCTTGGCTTGTGTTTCACTCATTCATATCTCTGTCTTATTAGGACAGGAGAGAAAATCAATTGGTTAAATGTGTTGCCATATCACTCATTTGTTTGCAAAGATGGAAAGCTCAGATCATTCAGAATGTCACCTAAAGAATTTCTATCTCTGCCTTCTTGGTGGAGAGACTGATGGATTAACCTTTCTCCCCTTTGAAATTAGTGATCTATGAGTCTTAGTGTCAAAATATTGCAGTAAAAAGTGCCCACATCCTTTTCAAATAGCAATAAATGTTTATTAAAGTCTATTTTGCATGCTAATGCATGTAATCACTTTATTACAGTATTTCTTAGATCTTGCTCAGGCCTAAAAACATCACATGGCAAAAATTAACTGGGGTATATCATATAAAACTGAATGTTCTGTAATTAAAGCTTATCAAAAAAATTCATATGATGGAATAGCTTAACTTGAAAATTAAAGCTTTGGTTATTACAAAAAATGTAATAACTATATGTTTTGTATTACATATACACATAGCGTATTTTTCGGAGTATAAGATGCACCTTTTTGCCCCCCAAAAGAGGGTGGAAATGTCTTATACACCGAATACAGCCATTTTTTCCTCCCGAAGCCCCGCTCCCGCATCCTATTTTTGCGAAAAATGGGCCCGTTTTTCACAAAAATGGGGTGCGCAGAGGGTTTGGGAAGCCTGCAGAGCGCTCCTAGGGGGTGGGGGAAGGCAAAAACACACCAATTTTTGCAAAAAAAACGGGGGCATTTTTGCCTTACCCCACCCTCTATGAGCGCTCTGTAGGCTTCCCAAACCCTCTGCATGCCCCGTTTTTGCAAAAAAATGGGCGAAAAACAGGCCATTTTTTGCAAAAACTGAGGTGTTTTTGCCTTCCCCCACCCCCTAGGAGCGCTCTGCAGGCTTCCCAAACCCTCTGCATGCCCCGTTTTTGCAGAAAAATGGGCGAAAAAAGGGCCATTTTCCACAAAAACGGGAGTGTTTTTGCCTTCTAATTACCCCATCTAGCATGACTGGAGGAGGAATTCTGGAAGTTGAAGTCCACTAGTCTTAAAGCTGTCAAGTTTGAAGACCCCTGGGTTAGGGGTGCAAGGGTCTTCAAACTTGGCAAGTTTAAGACTTGTGGACTTCAATTCCCATTCCTGAGCTAGCATGACTGGAGGAGGAATTCTGGGAGTTGAAGTCCACAAGTCTTAAAGCTGTCGAGTTTGAAGTTTGTAAAAAGTGTACATGGTTGTAAAAAGTGTACATGGTTATAAAAAGTATTCTGCTACACTGATATTTTATTAAATAATATATTTCTACACCATTTGGTTCAGAATACTTTTTTACTTGTTTTCCTCCTCTAAAATCTAGGTGTGTCTTATACTCCGGTGCGTCTTATACTCCGAAAAATATGGTATGTGGGGAAAAAACAACATACACTATAATCATGGTAGATTTAAAGTCACCCCCTGGAGTCATTGATGTAGTTAAGCAGATTAACAGAAAATGCTACTTTGAATTATGTAAAAAAAGCTAACTACATTTTAATTTTAAAAATTTAGATTTTTACCATAGTTTTCCCCATTTAATTTTAAAAATGGGCCTTTCAGTATGATTAAGTTACTATTACTCTTGGGGACCTCTCTGTTATAAAAGTTACCCATTTAAGAAAAGCTGAAGTGATCTTGCAGGTTTTAAGATAATCTCTTTCAGTTTAACATCATACTTTTTGAATAAAGGGACAAAAATGACTCCAACACAATAATTGTTCACTGCAAGAGGCAGAGAAATTGGTAATAATATTCAGCAATTGCAACCCTTCGGTCTTTGCTTGTGCTCCCTCAGCAACTATGAATGATTACAGTACAACTTAGCTAAGGTAGCCTCTACGGATGATTGATAGGATGTTAATCAAAAGATGCATATCAGCTTCAGAATTTGTTCACAAGCTTTCTTCTAATAGCTGATTTCATGTTCAGTGAGCTCTTTGCCAGTTTGTTCAATTTATTCTTCAGTGCACAAGCCATTTATCATGCTTGCAGTAGCCATAGGACAGAATAAGTGTAACTACTCTCTTGGAGATATTAAAATACAATAAAAAACCCTGCACATGCACATGTACAGTACATGTGTGTTTAGGTGTTTGTGTGTGTTAATTAATCTATTTCAAAGAAAACTGCTCATTAATAAAATTATATAGAACTATTTTTCCTTCTCCCATTCACCTGATTGGATCTAGTTACTTGAGATGAAAATAAGAAATTGTTCTGAGTAACTTAAGGAATATTAGATTATACTAAAATAAGACTATTCTTAAAATGGTTTGAGGAACACTTATGTTTATGAAACTGTGTCATCCTACAGTATATCTCAGCAACATAGTCAGACAAAAGCACGGAGAAGTCATTCAGAAAATTTCATTGTTGATTAGGACTGCAACTGCAACTCAGTTATCCCCTGTTCTGCTCTGATGTCCTAATCATTGCTATATACTTTCAGTTGAAAGTCTAGAAATTGATTCCAGTATATAGTAATATACTTACTAATAATAGTAAGAACTGTTTATAATATTATGGTTCACCAATTGCTATTGCCTCTCTTAGACCTTACTACTAAAGGGACTCTTCCACTTAGATTTTCTGGAAGTAAATCCTGCATGCTTAACATAATTTTATCTTAGACTGTCTTTATCCTACAGCAGCTGATTTTTATCAGTTTTCACTTGATTCTATCTTTTAATTTAGAAATTGGATATACAAATTATTTTGAATTTGATACAGATTGTTACAACATTATTCAGAGTAGTCCAGTATTATTCTAACAATCACAGGAGGACAAGCATTCCTGTTTCAAATTTGGAATCATCATTGTAAGTGATTGAGTCGTGTCCGACCCTTTGCCATTCTATGGATCAGTGCTCTCCATGTGCATCCAGCAGATACTAGGGCAGCCCCCTTCTCCTTTTTCCACTGATCACTCCCAGCATGATTTATTTTTTAAGTGGGTCAGCTTGCATTACATGACCAAAGTATGACAGCCTTGTCTGGCAATCTAGGATTCAAGTGATATTTTTAGTGAAGTTAGGTCTAGGACTTCTTTATTATTTTTGCAGCGTATGGGACGCATAATAATTGCCTCTAGCACCACAATTCAAAGGCATCCACCCTTCTCTTATCTGCCTTTTTCAGAGTCCAAGGTTTGCAAACCATAAGTAGCAATTGGAAAAATTATTGCATTAACTAATCTGCATTTGGTTGTGAGTCTGATGTCTTTACTCTTCCAGATGTTATTCATGCCAAACATTGCAGTTCTCCCAAGTGACAATATGCTTTTTGATCTCAGGGCTGCAGTCACCATTTTGGTTTATTTTAGAGGCCAGGAAGATGAATTCCTTTACTGTGTCGATGGTCTCATTGTCGATCTGCACTTTGATCTGTGTGTTCTCCTCAGTTGTCATTATCTTTGTTTCCTTGGTGTTAAGGTGCACTCCAAATTTTTCACATTCATCTTTGACTCACAGCATTAACCATTGCAGGTCCTCCCTGCTTTCCGCAGCAATGTTGAATCAGATGCATATAGGAGATTATTGATATCCCTACTATTAGATTCCTCCAAATGTGCATCTATCTCTGTGTACATGTTGAACAGTGTAAGTGACAGGATACAACCATGCCTTTTTCAATTCAGAATCATTTTTTGTCTCCATGTTCCATTCTTACATCAGAGTACAATGATTGCATGAGCTGGATGTGGTGTGGTGATATTCCCAGTTCTTTGAGGCAGTTCCAGAGCTTATCATGGTCAACACAATTGAAGGCTTCTGTCTAGTCAATGAAGCACATGTAAAGGTCTTTTTGGCATTCCTTTGTTTTTTCTATCATCCAGCAGAGACTGACAATATGATCACGCATTCCTTTCCGAAATCCTGCTTGTACATCAGACATTTTTCTGTTGGCGGTTGGATTCAAATGTTGCTGGTTTACCTTCAAGAGAGTTTTACTCACGTATGGTATCAAGGCTATGGTTCAATGGTTGTAACAGTCTTTCGTATCACCTTCCTTTGGTATTGAGATAAATATTTTCCATTCTTTGGGCCACTGACCAGACTGCCATACACTTTGGCAAAGTGCTATCAGTATTTTTGTTGGCAGTGGTGTCAGCAATTCTGCAGGAATTCCATCAACTCCTGGGACTTTGTGGTTAGGCAACTGGTTGAGTCTCCACTCTGCTTTCTCCTCCAGAATATCTGCTTCCATTGCTAGTAGATCAGATTTTCCATTTATGGATTGGCCTTTTGTGTAAAGTTGTTCTGCTTATTCCCCCCATCTTTCTCTAATTGCTTGTTGGTCATGTAATTCCTGCCCATCATGCCCTGTGACTATAGTCTTTCTGGCCATAAAGTGATTTCTGGCCTTCACATAAGTGAGATACTCTTTTGTATGATTCCTCATTGCTGCTTCCTCCAGTTTCTTACATTGCTCAGCCTAGTACTTTTCCTTGTCTTTTCTTGCCTCTCTCTGGAATTTTGCATTTAATCTTTGTATTTCTTCTCTGTCACCCAGACTTTTGCTTTCCTCCTTTCTTCTACAGTTTCTGTTGTAGCTTCTGATATCCATCTGGCCAATTTAGTTGATTTCTTGTATGTAATATGTTTTGGGCTACTTTAGTGATGATTGTTTTTGTTTCCTCCCATAGCTCATCTGTTGTCTTTCTGTGATGTTGAGCAATTCAAATCATTTCTCAACTTCAACTGCACATACTGGGGGAATCTTCTCAATGTCAAATTTTTGAATCATGGGTGGTAATTCAAATTTGGAATACTTTTGGTAAAATTGAAGTAGCTAGAAGCCAAAGTGTGGAATTTCAAACTTGCATCATTTCAAATTTTGCACACTACTATTCCTGACAATCTATATATCCAGGAAGTTATTTATTCCCTGATCATATTAATTGTCACTTTAGGAGGCTTTAGGTAAGCTCTTAACTAGAGGAAGGGAAGACTCTTTAAAGTCAACAGGAAGTAAATTAGACTCAGGGAAGTTTTTAAAATATTTTGTATTAAAGGGAGAGAAAAACCACGCATAGGTATTTCTCAAAATATTTTGTTTGGAAGAGGACAAAAAAAAAACCCCCACATGCAGAAGAAATGTCTTTTCATTTAGGTGCCTTAAGGGAACATTTGCTATATTAATTATTCAGAATAGAAAGAATTATCGTATCATTTTTTTTCAATCTGTGGAAATAAAGCATGACAGGTATACAGGAGGTCCTGTATGTGGGGAGTATGAATAACAAACGAACAGAATTTATATTGTGTGTCCAGTGGAAGGAGATGGATGAGTTTGAAACATCTCAAATAAAAGGGGAGTACAGTATTTTTATTTAGAAAAAAGTTATCTACTACTTTTAGAACTCACCAGGTTTGAAAAAAAATCATTTAATCCAGTGGTTCCCAACCTGGGGGTCGGGACCCCTTTGGGGGTCGAACGACCATTTCCCAGGGGTCGCCCTGGCATCCTCAGCTCCCCCCCCCCACTGCCACAAGCCTGGCCATATCGGCTCAACTCGCCCGAGCCCTCCGATTGGTCGGGAGAGGTGCCATTCGGTGAGAGGCGTTTGTGATGCCTGGCGGCCGAGCTAAGGGGCGGGGCGTCACAAGATTGTGCGCTGGAGAGTACAAGGCAGTGCTTAAGACATCTGTGGCTGCCCCTGTCTCCTGCTCACAGCGGCAGTTTCTTCCCGCTGGTGTCGAAGGGAAAGGGAGTCACGGGAGGGAACGGCCAGCCAACGACCACTTAAGTTTCGCAGCGCATGACAGCGGGAAGGAGGACAGCTGGGTCGGAATTGTCTGTCTGCTCTCTCGCCCTCGGCTGGTGTGGAGACCCAGCAAAGAAAGAGGCAAACAGGGAGGGAGGGAAGAGAGAGACTAAGAGATATTAGCGCAGGGCTAGCCTGATCATACAGCCTCGGTGCTGAGGGCGCCACCGCCGGGGGCAGGATGAGCTAAGCCGGAGGGAACTGGAGAAGGAGGTGGTGCCGGAGCATGGTCCATCACCGCCGCCCTGCTCCGTATGATCAGGCTAGCCCTGTGCTAATATCACTCAGTCTCTCTCTCCCTTTCCCTTCGACACCAGCGGGAAGAAATTGCTGCTGCGAGCCCCGGCCGGCTTGGTTTGCGAGTTCGGCTGTAGTCAGAGATGTGGGACATGGCAAGTGAGGAGATGAGGATGCCGGAGGGGGTAGCAGGGAGTGTCTGGGCGAGAAGATTTAATAAAATATAAAATATAGTTCTTAAAGCAGAAGACATATAAACCCAAGAGGACAAATGGGTGTAAGGAAGGAGAGAGTTTGATGCCTCTCATGAATCAAATTTGCAAAGAATGAAGGAGGAACAAAAGAGTTTGAAGGAATTGTCCTCCAGCCACAAAGGGGAATCTTTGAAAAGGCGGCTGGGCAAGGGGACCATAAGCGCCTTGCGGGATGTCTCATTGCAGGACCCGCGGCTGCACTACGAGCTGCGCTACGATGTTTACAAGGTGCGCAATGGCACGCCCGGGGCGCATGGCCGGCTTTGGAGAGGGTCCCCCCGGGCGCGCTTGGGGAGGGAAAGGCGCCACCACCGGGGCGGAGAGGAGCCGCAGAGGCAGCTGAGTGAACAGGAAGGAAGGCAGGAGGATCCCGAGCCGCCCAAGCTCCGCCTTGCAAGCCCACCCAGGCTCTTCCTCCGCCGCAGATAAGGACGGCCGGCAACACAATGTAGCTGCCGGTCTCCAGGAGGGAGGAGAGAGAGCAGAGGGAGGGGGTTTCTAATCGGGGGTCCCTATGACTGGCAGCAGAGGATGCCTTTTGGAGAAGGCGAGGCGAGGGTGGGGTGGGCTGGCTGGCTGGCTGGTTCCCCGGACAAGGTCGGCTCTGTGGGGCAGGCTGGCTTTGCTACAAGTGTAGGCAGGGCGGGCAGGATCCTCTCCCTGCTCGCTCCGCTTACCTGGAGTGACTGAATAACCACAATGCGCTTATTTGTCCGGGTTGCCAGAAAGTTTGGCACGCACGGATCTTGCGGTGCTGAGGGCTAGGAGAGGGAAGAAGAGAAAAGAGAAGGAAGGAAGGAAGGAAGGAAGGAAGGAAGGAAGGAAGGAAGGAAGGAAGGAAGGAAGGAAGGGAAGGAGAGGAAGAAGAGGAATGTTAGGTGGGAGGGTGGGAGGAAGGAAGCAAGGAAGAGAAAAAAGTGAGAGAGGGAAAGAAAGAAAGAAGGAAGGAAAGAAAGAGAAGAGGAAGGTTGGGAGGGAGGAAGGAAGGAAGAGAAAAAAGCGAGAGAGAGGGAAAAAGAAAAAGAAAGAAAGAAAGAAAGAAGAGGAAGGTTGGGAGGAAGGAAGAGAAAAAAGTGAGAGGGAAAGAAAGAAAAAGAAAGAGAAAGAGAGAAAGAAAGAAAGAGGATGGGAGGGAGGAAGGAAGGAAGGAAGAGAAAAAAGCGAGAGAGGGAAAGAAAGAAAAAGAAAGAAAGAAAGAAAGAAAGAAAGAAAGAAAGAAAGAAAGAAAGAAAGAAGAGGAAGGTTGGGAGGAAGGAAGAGAAAAAAGAGAGGGAAAGAAAGAAAGAAAGAAAGAAAGAAGAAAGAAAGAAAGAAAGAAAGAAAGAAAGAAAGAAAGAAAGAAAGAAAGAAAGAAAGAAAGAAAGAAAGAAAGAAAGAAAGAAAGAAAGAAAGAAAGAAAGAAAGAAAGAAAGAAAGAAAGAAAGAAAGAAAGAAAGAAAGAAAGAAAGAAAGAAGAGGGAGGGAGGAAGGAAGGAAGAGAAAAAAGCGAGAGAGATGGAAAGAAAGAAAGAAGAACGAAAGAAAGAAGAGGAAGGTTGGGAGGAAGGAAGAGAAAAAGTGAGAGAGGGAAAGAAAGAAAGAAAGAAAGAAAGAAAGAAAGAAAGAAAGAAAGAAAGAAAGAAAGAAAGAAAGAAAGAAAGAGAAAGAAAGAAACTGTTGAAAGAAGAGCCTTGCAAATTAAAATCGTTGTCTTTGCAGGGGTTTTGGAAAGGGTGGGTGAGCAGGCCCCATGGGGGAGGAAGGAATATGGGGCTCTTTTAAGAAGAAAGAGCTTAAAAGAGGAAATTGGCTTTGGGGACACTGGCAATGTTTTTGGACCAATCATGGGTTTTTTTGCCCCCTGTTTGCCTCCTGAAACTTTGGAGTCCTGGGAGAAAGCTACTAAACAGGGATTACTTTGCTGGAAGCTTATCTGATTTCTAGTTTTTCGACACTGCAGGCCACAATTTCTCAACCTCAACAACTTGAATATATCTGGACTTCAACTCCCAAAATTCCCTAGCCAGCTTTGCTTTGAATTCTGGGAGTTGAAGTCCAGGCACCTTAAAAGTTGCTGAGATTGAGAAATATTGCTGTACACTTGTTGGTTATCAAGTCTAAATACAGAAGTAGACTTGTTGTGGAAGATGATATTCCTTGTGCTCTTGCAAAGACTGACCTGAGAATTTCTGATCTGGCATAATTACATATTGTTTTTGTGATTAATCGCTGTGCTTTAATTATGTTCAATTTGTAACAATGAAAATACATCCTGCATATTAGATATTTACATTACGATTCATAACAGCAGCAAAATTATAGTTATGAAGTAGCAACGAAAATAATTTTATGGTTGGGGGTCACCACAACATGAAGAACTATATTAAGGGGTCGCGGCATTAGAAAGGTTGGGAACCACTGATTTAATCGGTTTACATGCTGTCTGCACTTAGTATAGGACTATATTTCTGCTTAGAAGTACAATGTCAAATCAAGATCTAACAGTCTATATCTGACAGATCAGAGCTCCACATGTGAACTAGTTTTAACTTTAATTCCTCACTTTCAAAAATATTCACAGTGATAACTTCCATATAAAACTGGTACATGATTTAAAGTATGCATCATGTTATCTCTGAGTGAAAGCATCAGTTACGGCATACCTATGGTTCTTGTTTTGAACATAATAATAATTCACATATCTCTTGATTCAATTCCCGAAATGATTTTTACTTACTTCTATTTTCCCTGTCATAATGCAGCCCAGCACTAAGTTTCGCATACCCTCCCACATCAGTATCCCTCCAGCAGATGCATCAACAGATCATCAGTCGACAGCAAAGTCTGAGTTCAGCCTTTGGGCATAGTCCTCCACTCATCCATCCTGCTCCAACCTTTCCTACACAGAGACCTATTCCCGGCATCCCTAATGTCTTGAATCCTGTTCAGGTCAGCTCAGGTCCTTCAGAGGCTGCACAGGTAAGGGAATGTAAGGAAAGATTTTTGCGCCATACTGACTTGTCCACAGTAGCAATTAATCATCACAGCTCTTAGAACAGATTTGCTAACAAGTACCTTGGGGCTGCAATGTATGTAGTCTTTTATTATAAATTACCTAGAGTATATCATGCTTTTGAATTGATGGAGTGTTTTCCATCCCTTATAAATATTTCAAGTTCCAGATTCAGTGTATAGGAACTTACAGTTTCAGAATGTTCAGGCAAAGGACATTTGAAAGGGATACAATTTATAATCCTGCTGAAGAAGGTAAAAGAAAAAAATATCTCTAATTGTTGAATCAAAGATTAGGACCAAGGACACCCATGAACATGTGCTAAGTGTTAGGAGACAGCAATTTCTCTCTTGCTTTATACTTCATGCTACACAGAATATTAAGCTAGGGAATTCTCAAATTTCCAGGAGTACCATCTGAAAATTTCAAGAGCTATGTTAAGTAGAAAAGAAGCAGACAATTTGAAAAAACGTAGTGTGTGCCAATATAATAATTCCCAAATCAATGGACATGACATTTCATTTCTGTGGAGGAATAAAGCTGTGTTAGCAAATTTGTAAGATTCTGCTGTCTTCATCCTATTTCATTCAAAGGTCCTATGCTAATTCATTGCAGATCATGACCATCCTAAACTAAGACACTCTAAAATTATAATAATATAATCCAGAACCTATACTGAATAAACTAACTCTGCTCAATATTTGTTTAAGGAAATGTATGTCTACCTCTTTCTAGTAGAAGATAGCAAAACGTGTCCTTTAGGTAAAAGGCAATGAAAAAGAGTTTATTTTGTTTTTTAAAAAGTAAATAATAAAACATGTAAAATGTCATCCAGGCAAATATACATGGACTACAGTAATAAAGAAAGTTTTGTAGATAAACAGTTTATCCTTTTTTTCTTGTGTTGGGCTGGTTTGTCACTGAGTTCAGAAAAGTTTCAGTCATGAGGATTTATTTTCTTATATAATAATTTATAAAAAGAAAATATATAAATTATTCTATAGCATTCAATCAGGATGTTTTCCCTCTAAGTAAAAGCATTACTGAGAAATTATAATTTTGAAAATGGAAGAGAAATCAAGAACATAAACTAAATCATAGAAATCTGAATTCAGTGAACTTTAGTAAAATTTATTTGAATATTCTGGATGTATTGTATTTTAATTCAAAGTCTACTTATATCTTTTGGATATAAATATGTGCTTCAGAGTAAGCCCACAAGTGAGTCTGCAGTGAGCAGCACAGGGGACCCAATGCATAACAAGCGTTCCAAGATAAAACCAGACGATGACCTCCCCAGCCCAGGAGCTGGAAGCATGCAGGTAAACTATGCTTTTATCTGTCGTAGGAAGAGGGCACATTTTGCATTAATTGTTTTTGTGAGTAATCTTTGCCAAAGCATATACTCTACATCTACTAATACTACTAGTCTTTGCTTAACATTTAACAGTGGCAGTTATTGGTTGCTTGATCAGGAAAAATTGAGTCCTGTAAAGGCTGTCTCAAAACTCCAAGTTGCTGTTGACTCCTACCAAATTTTAATAGTATCATTGCTGAAAATGAGGGGAGCAATCTTTCATTAGATTGAAACTTGAAATACCCAAAAAAGTTAATGTATGCCCTGAAATTGATTTTTTTTTAAAGACCATTCTCAGTTTCTCTCTCTCTAAAATCTGAAAATCCAAGCCCAAGTCCACAAACATGACATTGGTACCTCCTTGTTTGCATATTTGTTGCCCCCTCCCATAAAAAGACAATAAGAGAGGTTCTAGAAAGCTGCCTTTCTGTGGTCATGAATTTGTTCATAAATCTACCTCTGTGTAGGTGTTGTTTAGGAATCACTGTATTAAATTGTCATTTTTATTCTGAGACATCAACATTTGCTTTAAATAGCAGTTCCAGTGGTAATAAAATTGATCAATTGAGGTAACATGAAATATTGCTGAAGACAGATTACACATCATTGAGAACTTAAAAGCTGTGGCTAAAGAGCTGGACTCCTTTTCTGAACAGTTTTCTTCGTATCATACTGCATAGCCAATACTAGTTTACATTTAAAATAGTTTCTTTTGTATAACAGCTGATGGATCTAAAAGTATTGCTCTGTTTTACAGTTCTGTTAGCAAAGGTTTAAAACTTTATCAGAAGTGGACTTAATCTGAACAACAAGACAAATCTGTAACAGACTTTCTAATTTTTATTTTATTTCAAAGTTGAGAAATTTCACATGGTTTGGGAGAAAGATTAAGGATTGTAGACAAGTATTCTAAAATGTACCTTTTTCTTTTTTTAAGACCCAATATTAGCTTAGTAATTTTACAATAATACTAGAAACATTGAATAAGTTAAGACCTAAGTGTTTGTTTTTTCATCTGCTTCCTCACTTCCGTGGCCCTGACAGGAACCACCGGAAGGAATGACCTCAGTAAAGGAGGAAGGGGAGAAAGATGAAAGCAAGCAAGAACCTGAAGTGGTCTATGAGACAAACTGCCATTGGGAAGGCTGTTCACGAGAGTTTGACATGCAGGAGCAACTAGTGCATGTAAGTTAATGGCATTCAGGAGCCAGCTTTGAAAACTATCTGACCTTTTCTAAAGGGTCAGGCTCTCTGACCCTTTGCTGAGTCAAGTTTCTTTGCAAACCACATTGCTGACTGGAGGCAGCTTATAGATTTCTGTGAATAAAGCAAAACTCCATGCTATACTGTTTGACCTGTTCAGTCAGCTAAAGCTTAGTGTAAAATTCAATAAAGTCTTCAATAGAGAGTGTAATGGCTCTGATCCTGTAAGCCATAAAATACTATTATGAATCACAGACTTTGATAGTTGAAAAAGAATAAGCTGGGCATGACTTGTTATTAACTTTTTTTGCCAAGTTTGATGCCTCCAGTCCCTTCAAATTGGCCTGCAACAATAGAAACAAGAGATGGAGATTTCCCCCCTACAAGTCTAGAATATTTGATGCACTTAATATATCAAACTTTTACTATTTTAACAAGGTGAAGTAAATTATTTAGGAAAATAAAAATATATTGCTTTTGGGGCTTTCCATAACATGACAGGAGTTTTGTCTGGGGAGAAAGTACAGCATGTAACTTCGAAATGGTTTTCATAGATACCGTATTTTTCGGAGTATAAGACGCACCAAAGTATAAGACGCATCTTAGTTTTGGGGGAGGAAAACAAGGAAAAAAGCCTCTGCCTCCCAGCAATTTGCCAAACAGCAAACAGCAAACAGCACAGATGATATACACTGTTTGCTGTGTATTTCTGTGCATGTGTGCTTGACCCATAGAAATAGCAAAGAATTGGAGAAATGTACATTATGGCAGTATATTAATCCCAGAAAGTTTTCTTAAATGTAATCACACTAACTCCTCCCAATTATTTAAATAGATCTACTCTAAACATGACTAAGTCAGGGTTTAATTCAGTTGCCTTATTTTAATACTAATACTTAATACTAAAACAGGACATTTCAGATTATACTTTTACAGATCTTTAAAATTGATGTGGCTTTCTGGAAGGCTTTCTGCTATTTAAAAGAAGATACAATAGCACTGGGCCTCTTCAGAGCAAGAATTTATTTTTAAAAGCTTCTTCATTTTGTTAAGTTGTCTAGAACAATAATAAAGCAGTCTTTAAAAAATAAGTCTTATAATTTGAACACTCTACAAACATTTAACAAAATAACATATTAACAGAATCTGCCTCTACCTAGGATAGAACTCACAACCTCCTGACTGTGAGGCAAGAGCTCTACCTCTAGGCTACAGTAGCTGTAGCTTACTTTCTTGCAATTTCAGCAGTGTAATATTGCCACCAGTTTATCTCCCAGCATTTTGCCTCATTACAGCCACCGTAGTTAGTTTCATTTTACCACCTGGCTTGCAAGCCTCTGTCAGCTGTAGGTCAGGAGGCAGATAATCTCTTAATGTGCTAATAAGGCTTCTGTTTCTGTTCTGTTTGCTGCAAAGAGGTAAATTGTTGGCAGGCAGAGGCCAAAGGGTGGGGGTGGCTGGGTGGGGCTACATTCAGTGTATAAGACCCACCTAAATTTTCACCCTCTTTTATACTCCGAAAAATATGGTAGTAAGCACCTATAATAATTTTGAATGATTGTTTCAGATAGTAACCACCTATAATAGTTTTGAATGATAAAAGATGAATACATGATTGGAAAATTATGATGTTTTGGTTTGCATCCAGTATACTCCCAGTCAGTCTCTATATCCAAATCAGAATGAATGGACATGCCATCAGTTCAGGTAGCAAACACTTTAGCTTGATAGTTATTTATTAAACATTAGTAAATATAAAATTATTAATTGGAAAAAGTGACAAAGTCATGACAAACCTGCAAGTCATGAGAAAGCTGAAAGAAATGAGCATATACAAGAAATAAAAAGGGAAAGGGATTTAATATCAACAATCTGCATTGTCAAAATCTATCAAAATGCACTTTTTCCACAACCACTGAAAGTTCATTACTGTAGGTAATTAACACAAACAATCCCAAATGAGAGGTTTGGTTTTTCCAGCTTAAACCCCTTTGTATATATAAAAGTAGCAAAATTGGAATGGAAATTAGGACATCAGGTGATACTCCTTTCTTCTTCCTCATGGTGGATATAGCATCCAGGACTGGGTTAAATCCGTCTGCTCTCTGATTGGACTGAGTCTTTCAAAGCTGTTCAGATGCCGCCCTTGTTGCTATGCCTTTTAGTTTTTTCACTCAGTCGCTCAGCGAAGATGGTTGTGCTATCCATTCCTCCCAGAACTGGTGAAAATTGGTTGCTATATCCATTGTGAAGGTTTTACCTTTTCTTTTATTACTGTGAGTGTGTCTTGTCTTGTAACATCTGAGACTGAAATTGTGCCTTTGGGGCTTCAATTGCAGCCGAGCGGCGGCTCAGGCTGCTTCAGGCAGCGGTCTTTCTGCCTGTCAGTGTGGGACTGTTTCGAAAGGCTGCTAGCCGCTATTCTCTCTCTGAGGGCTCTTCAGAGAGGGCAATTGGTAAAAGACTAGTTTGTGGCTGAGGATCGGGGATCCAATTCCAACTGTAAGACGCCCACGCGATTGGCGCCTTTGATCCCTCCAGCTGGTGAGCGGGGATTGTGGCGGCCATTTTTGACAGCTACGGAGGCAATCTGCCCGTTCTAGTCATCATTGAGCAGTTGGCCCCTTTCTATTGCGAGCAGTCCCTCGCTGGGACAGTACGAGGATAGCGTCGGGGGCAGAGCAGCAGCGACAGCCTGACTGGCCACTCGTTGAATCAATTAACCTAGCACTGTGACAGCCGCGTGACCACGAGCTAGCGGTGGCCATTTTGTTCTGGTGGTGGCCATTTTGAGGAGTCAGGAAGGTGCAGCAGCGGCTCGTCAGCCATTTCAACCTTCTGCCGCACGCATTAGCGGCATCCTGGGGGTGGATTCCCTCATCTGTCAAGGGTGCAAGTGCTGTTTGAAGTAGGCTAAAGCCATTTCTGTTTTTACGGGCCATATTTTAGTTGCTGACCATTCATCAGTGTAGTGTTTGTGTCCCCAGGTCAGCAGCCTGCCACGCCCCACCAGGGCACGGCAATATACAAACAGCAGAGCCACGCCCCACAAGGGCACGGCAGTACAAGGCCAAGCTCCATCAGGGTATGGCCTGGCAAGTTGTGGTACCCGCCTCACGTGCAGCCACACCCCACAAGGGCATGACATAAATTCCAGCCTCTATCATACGCCAATTGAGCGCTTCACCAGTTTCACGCCTGGCGACGGTAGTTAACTGGAGCCTGTTGATTCTGACCATTTTGCACATGACCTTGCCTGATTACAGCATTGGCCGCAGCCCACCAGTGTAGCCTCTCATCATGGCTTCCAGGGCATCTTATCGTTCAGGTGCTATATCCCAGAGATCCCAGCGATACACAACCTCAATTGCTGTTATAATCCAACGTGTACCTAGATTCAACCTTTACAGATTATAGAGCTGTAATGGTTTACTTCTTACTGCACTACATGATAGATATGGTTCCATATAAAAACATATGCTGTAGTTGATTTCTTACTGAATTCATCTCCAGACTAATTTGAATCTGTGTATCTAGTACTATAAGTTTTAAATTATTATTTACACGCAGTCTTAAATTAAACTTTAAGTATCTTCCTCATCATGTTAACTGCTTCTTAACAATCCTTGTATTTTGGCTCAATGATCTTTTTACTCAGCAGTCCATCTACATTGGCTATATCCTAATTGCAGCTTTCACACAGTTGTCCTAAGTTATTCATTATTTGTCAACTTGCTTAGATTTCCTCATTTGTTTAGGTATCCAATTTTCATGGGTGTAGTTGATTCTTTAAGTCTATTATCTTCTTATTTTGATTGAACGGATAAATTCCACATTTGTACTTCTGCAGATAATATACCCTTGGTGTTTTATTTCCCTATTCTTTTTTTTTCACTATGTCAAAGCTGTCTCTTTTGTTCTTGACACTAACAGTTACATCATTGACAATAAAAAATGCACACATGACTTGTATGTAAGCATGGATCTCCATTTTCGTTTTCAAAGCCAGTGTTTTCAAATATTGTTTTGGATGCTTGCTTTAGCCCATGTATGGATTTTTGCAAAATACATACACATGTATGTATGTGTGAGTGTGTGTGTATATTACATATTAATGTAACTATTAAACTCAGAATGATCATAATTGAAGTGCATCTTCTGACTTACACTAAGTTAGTAATATTTCTAAAACACTAGTTAAATACATGACTCCAGTATAATAATCTTCAAACCTTGTACCACTTAAATTTCAAAGAATTTTGGAAGCAGTGTAATATCAATTTAGCTACCATCATTATTTTTCTAATACATGTACCAATAATATATCAGAAAAAATAACAAGGACCATTTCAAAATGAGGTATACAGTTTTAAATACTCTTGAATCCTCTCTGTGCATCATTTATGTAATAACTTAATATTTCTGTTTTCTCCAATTTGGGGGGCTTTCTGGGAGATGCTGGCTAGGAATTCTAAAAGGATGCATTTACAAAGATACATAATTAAATAAATGAAATATATCACGTTATTGCCTTACCAAGAACATAAATATCAAATAGTTATCACTGCCAGGGTATTTCAACAAAATTTCACGCAATTTGTAATTGAGATTAATTTCCCAATTTCAGTTCTTGCAATCTTCAAGCAGCAGAACTGTCCTATATTTACTCTTTATAGCATAATATAACATGGTAGAAGACTATGGGACTTGAATTCCAAGGCAGAAGAAGAGCACCAGACTTAGAGGATAGTGGGTAATTTTGATCTTTAAGATAAGATTACTAGAACTTATCTCTTTAGACAATAGGAAATAGTAATTGTATTCATTGCTTTTGGATAACTTGGTTTTTTTTAACATTGCTTCAAATGTAACCAGAATTTACCAGTTAATACTGAACTACCCCAACTCTTACTACTTTGAAGTACTTGAATTATTTATCAATGTAAAGTTAAGTACAGTTAAGTAAATTTTGATTGCCAAATGCTATTCGGAACCCAGTATAGTTAAAATGTTCATAAAGGATGCTCATAAACTGTTCAGATGGCCTGCTTATTTATAGCACCTGTCCATCCCTTCTTGCTACCCCCACCCCCACCACTGCCACCAGCCTTCCTCTCTTTTACAGCTAATAGAAAGATTCATGATTCTTCATGGTTGTCTATCTAGTGTCTGACAGCACTGACTCCCCTTGCTAAAGCATTTCACTATCTATAATTGATATCCTTCTAAGGAATGGGGTGGTGACTGCAATTGACGGGCTTTGCTGAAAGCTCTTAAATCCTGACAAGTTCTGCCCTTGTTCTGGTTCAGTCACTGAGCTACACTGCTGGAATTCCTAGGTTACTTGAACTTGGAGCAAAAGAATAGCATGTGTTTCACATTAGCAAATCACAAAGCTGGAGAGTAGAACTATGACCTGGACTGCTGGGTTTCCTACCAATCTCATTTACAATGCATAAGACTTCTAAAAAGATTACCTACTTGTACAACCACTGAAATTTCTTCCCTCCCTCCCTTCAAAGAAAACAACAAAAATGCTGTATTGTTTAGATTCTGTTTGCTGAAGATCCTTTTATCATTCTGCTCTTTAATTAATTTCTCTGGCCACAAGATACTAAAATTCTGAAAGTTTGTTTTAAAAGATATGATAAAATTACTCCTGAATCCAGAAGCTAATAAGACATGGTATATTCCATTCCTTCCCTTAAGTCTTATATTTATTGAACCTCAGTTTTTTAATCTCTTAAATTACATGGAAAACAAAAATTAGCAAAGAGAGGGAATGAAATAAATGTTTAGGGAAAATAAGGGCAGAAAGGAAAGTTATTATTTAGTGTGAATAAAATGGCACTCAGAAAACTGTCATTGTCATTGTTGCCAGTATAGTGTAATAGCATCTAATTTAAAACTAATTTTGAAAATGTATTATTCAATGGGAATATACGTGTTTTTCTTTATTTTTCATATTCACATGTCACAACAGTTCCTTACTTTGTGAAAGCTTCATTGTACCATATTTAAGATCAAAAGAGCATTAATGACACAACTACAGAACTAATTTTTTTTCTGAAATTTCAACAGAGAAATCAAATGATTCAGATTCTAGCTTGTTGCACAGAACTAATGATTCTATATTATGAACACCTATATTCACATCAGATACATCATTGAACATTTAATTAATGCTAGATGAGCATTTTTATGCTACCTCTACATCAACCTGTTACATTTAATTATTATATTACATAGGCCAAATTGGCACTACCTTGCTTTTTTTCTGTTATATTACAATTGGTATCTTAATTTTTAAAAATCTGCTGCCTTATTAATTAGGTGTATAATGTCATTGATTAAGTTATATTAAGTTAATCATTTAAAGTATTACAGAAGTTTTAATTAAGTAATAGAAAATAATCTAAAGCATTAATCATTTTAATGTGTGTTAAATTTTATTATCTAAGGCTAAAAGTTGATTTGACCAAGACTAAAATTCCACATTTCAGTTATTTCACTATTTGAAAAAAAGTAGATCATAATATAATATAATATGTTTGCAAGGAACCCATATTAAAGAGACTGATAAAAAGTATTTAACAAATAAGACTTTGGGTCTGGAATTTATTTCTGCTAATTCTAAGAAGAAAATCAATGGGGTAGTTTTGTATATAAAACCCCAAACATCTAATGTTTGCTGATGATCAAGGTAGATATGTAATTGTACCCCACATCCAGAAAAAGATATGGTTTTTAAACATTTGTCTGAAGACTTACTCTCCTATTCTTTCCAATATTGGTAGAAAGTAGTAAAACAGTCCTTTCTCACAGATATTTTAAAGAGAAGTTTTTTAAAAATTATGGACAGAAATATACAGTATATAAACTCTATTTAGGTGTTTTCTTTATTACGATTTTTCCAACTCTTTTAAATGCAGGCAAAAGTTAGAATGGAAAGGGTCTAAGAGATTTTCATATATTTCCTTCAAATATCTATAAAGTGTGTTTGTAAGTGTGTGTGTGTGTGTGTGTGTGTGTGTGCGTGTGTGTGTGTCCCCTCTTGATTTACATGATTTTATTCATATATTTATGGCTCCCTAGCAATTGCAACGTTGCACAGGAAGCTGAGCAAGCTATTTGTCAAGAATGTTTAACTGCTTTTACTGGCTTTCCCATAGAGAGATGCTTAAGAAACTTTCAAGGAATCCCAACAATATGGACTGCAACACAAAAATGCATTGAGAAAATATTAGCATGTTATTCATATAGCAGTGGCTAACTTTGAATTATGCTCAACCACCCATGTCCTGGAAAATTACAGAATTAAACATGCAAGACCTGAATGTTTGGATGGCATGGTTTTCTATGGTACGATAAAATTAATATAGTTTTTTTTAAATCACTGTATAAGTAATCCCTGCTTAACAATATGTTGCTTAAAAACTGTTAAAAGTTTCAACATACCCCCCTCCTCCAGAAAAGCATCTTATGACCCAGTTCTGGACTTCCAATGGCTGCACTCAGCTCTGCTGTCCCAGGACTGCATTTCAAGTGCACGGAAATCAGCTCACCTTCACGGCAGGTTACAGGGTTCTAGGGTCACAGGACTGCTGTTTACAACTTTTTTTTTGCCAGTTCCTGGTTCCTGGCCAAAAGCATCCAGAAAAATAAATGGATTATGTACATACATAATAATTATGGTGTTCATTTAACACCCACTGCAAAAAGAAACATTAATAAAATTGGGTCTGGTTCTGTGAGTGACTTGACTCACAATAGAAATCCTGGACTCCGTTATGGTGGTAGTCAGTGCCCAGATAACAAAGGTGACTCTCCCAATGCTCCTGGTGTCCATAAGCCTAATCAGAGAGCAACTTAGTTGTCTCCTATTTCTCTTCTCTATGTTTAGCGATGGACAGAAAATGTTTCTAATCCTCTTCAACTTCAAACAATCCCAGTTTACAAGACTCTTAGAAAGTTAATACTTAGTTTCTTCTGGAATTTTTAATCTTCTAAAATAATTATTTTGAGAGGTATAAACATTTATGAAAAAATATACAGTATATACAAGAGAAAAAAATCATTGTTGAAAATCTAGCAGTGGGAATCCTTATGAAAGTATAAATGAAATGAAGGAGAGATATTGGAACAGAGAAAGATTTTCATTTTCTACTGACATGGGTGTGGTAGAAATAAGTAAGAATCCTTGCTTCAACTTTGGAAATAACTTCATGGAACAATTCTGAGTTTAAATAATTTTGCTTAATAGATAAATGTAGCAAAAACCTGTGATTTCTTGGGTTCAGTAAACAAAAAGCAAAACAATAAACAAAAAGCACCAAGCTTGCCAAAATTAAGTAGCTAACATGTTTGTTTTGTTGTTCTAGTTTATAGAGAGCAAAAGGTCACATCCTTACTCCCAAGTGCCTCTTATTCCCTTTTGTTTTTCCATTCCTCATGCCGAGCTGTAATATGGAATGTTTTAGTTAAAATATATACAAGAAAATTGCATCCCAGACCTCTAACCCTCATCAAAAGTAACTATGTGAGTATTCTTGGTCTCAGTGGTAACTAATTCCAAACACACTTCATGGCTGCTTTATAGTTATTTTGTCTGTGCAGCCTGTGGTGCCAGTAACCTCCTGGAACATTCCCTTTCCTCTTTCATCTTTTCTCATAAAGGCAAGTAAAAAAAACACATTTCTAGGGCATTTACTTTTCATGGCCTTGGAGACATTTACCATAAACTGTTGGTAAATTACATTGCTTATTGAAGAAGTCACATAAAACAAAATCAGGGAAATCAGTAAAAATCATGCTATTGAATGAAGTCTCCTTTCTTCCAGCTTTTTCCCCAGAAGTATTTTTCCTTTTAAGCAGTTCTTTATTTTGCTACACTTGTTTTGGAAGGCTAATTCAGTTGCAATTTAAATGGCTACTATATATCTGGTTCTGCTCCAGCATGAGAAATGAAGTGGAGGAAGATAATGCTGATTCTTGCATGTTCTTAGCCCTATCCTTCTCCTAGGTATAACTCTGTTTGTGTTGTGGCCCTCCAGCTGCCAGCATAGCTGGCGGCAGACTCAGATGAGGAGGAGGTTGGGGAAGAACGTGGGCCAGTTCTGGAGCCTGGGGAAGGCTCTGATGGATGCTCTGCATCAGACACAGAGATAGAGTCAGGGCCATCCGGCATTTCCCAGCTGGAGAGGCAGCTGCCTTTGGAGTCAGAGATGAGTGAGGAGGAAGAACAGCTGGAGCCTGTTCCAGATGCACCTATGCGCAGAACAGATAGGAGAGGTGAACAACGGAGAACAAGGAGTCAACTCGGGCAGCAAAAGAAACGTGGACGCTGAATGGCCCCTCCCTGGCTGGGGAATAAATAGAAGGAAAGGGGAGTGGTGGTCGTAGCAGACAACCGTTTGCATTTCTGGAGATTTTGCTCATTGTGTTTCGTGCAATGAAGACTGTCTTGCCAGAACTGAAGTTTGTTTATTTAAACTGACTTAATTTGCAGCTTTTCGGCTGGGAGCTCACTGGCCTTGCAATTATCATAACAAGCTGATAAGGCCTATTGCTTCAGTTAACTCCTTGCAGGACTCTTGGCTGGACTTTTGTGAGTGAATGCAGTTAATTCACAAGGTGTAAATAAAGAGGGGGTTTTCTTTGCAAGGAGTCTGTTTCTTGCTTCTGCGAAGGCTGGGTCAGAACAGTTTGCCTTTGAGTTTTTGCTACTCACAGGATACACCCTGGATTTTGCCTCTTTACAAACATCTTGCACGGCTTTGGCTTTGGCTTACACCCCTCAGCTAGGTCTGGCATCTTCTGCAATACTCTACAACTCTCATGCCCCAATCTCCTGTGCCATACATGTACACAGTTGTCATGTGTGTGAGTGTTCATAAGTGTTCGTGCACAACTATTCTCCTGCCTTCCTAGAATGTACAGACCATCCTTCTTAACCCCTCATGCATGAATTCTTCCACCTTTCCTGATGGAGTACTGTCCTCCTGCAAACAGTATTTCATACCCTTGACTGTCTAACCTGGAAACACTCAACAGATTATGATCTAGGTCAGGTACATATAAGACATTGTCTAATGTTTCTCCTCTCTCAGGTACATAGACTTTACCTTCCCCTTTAACAGCAGATTGTTGATCATTGGCCAAACTAACAAATGTTACCTAGCTGGCCTCAAGCCAGAAAACTTTCGTGGATTATTAGCAATATGCTGATTCGCCCCACTGTCAAACAACCAAGTGTTTCTATTGTTTTCAGATGATGTTGCTACCAGGGAAAAATATGACGACGAAGAACCACTCCTCATGTATTGAGTAGCCGTACGCCTTGTCTTGCTGCTCCTCTGTTTCTCCTCTCAGGGCAGTGTCTCTGGAGATGCTCTGTAGAACCACATGTGTAGCACCACTTCACTGTGTAAACAATCTCAGCTGCTCTGCCAGCATTCTGGGGTGTTGCAGATGTTGGCCTGTGCTGAGCATTATCTCTTCCCTTTCCTAATCGCCTCTCCAGCCATTTCTGTTCTTATTTATTTATTTTATTATATTATATTATATTTCTATGCTGCCCAACTCCCGAAGGACTCTTCTTCCTCCAACAATCGGCCAGTCAAATATATCAGGGTTAAGTCCCTCTCTTGCATAGATCTAGCTAGTAACAAGAACGTCCCATGAAGTGTCCAACGAACTGAGCACCACATATACCTTGTGTGCCTCAATAAATGTCTTTCCTCTAACTCCAGGAATGTCTTTCTCATTGCCTGCAGATATGTGGACATACTCTCCCCCGGCTTCAAGATCAAGATTCAAACCTTTATTGTCAGAGTACAACATGTGTACAATGAGATTGGCTGAGCCTTCCTTCATACAACCCCCCCCCCCAACACAATACAACTCACAGTGAAAGACAGAAAATCCCTAGCCCAGTGAATCCTACTAACTAACAAACACCCAGTCCTGTTGCACCATGTGAATGTATTGCACGTTGCGCCGGCCCCACAAGTCAATTGTACTATGTTGTTGTAAAGTTATTTTTCATTCAGGAGTCTGACAGTCTACAGGTAAAAACTGTTCTTCAGCCTGTTTGTGCGGTTTCCTATGCTTCTATATCTCCTTCTGGATGGCAGGAGAATAAAGAAGGGCTGACCAGGGTGTGAGTCGTCCCTGAGGATTTTCCTCACTCTTCTAAGGCAGCGAGCCCTAGCAGTGTCATCTAGTGGTATCGGGACAGCCCACGAAGTTTTCTGCTGTACTCACCACCCTCTGTAATGTCTTCCTATCCGCGGCTGTCAAGCCAGCATACCACACCTTAATGCAATGAGTGAGGACGCTTTCTATTGTGGACCGGTAAAAGGATGTCATCAGTTGTTGTTCCACTTTATTTTTTCGTAAGACCCTAAGGAAGTGGAGTCTCTGTTGGGCCTCTCTGGCTACCTGGGTCATGTTGATTTTCCAGGTGAGAATTTAAAGGAGGAGACACTGTCCACACAGCCCCCCTCAAAGTAAAGTGGGGCAGGTTCCTCTCTCTTCTTCCGGAGGTCTAACACCATCTTCTTTGTCTTGCTGATGTTCAGGTGCAGGTTGTTTTCTAAGCACCATGTGGATAATTTTTGAACCTCCCCCCTGTACGCTGTTTCATCTCCATCTGTAATAAGACCCAGTATGGTGGTATCATCTGCAAACTTAATGATCACAGTGGATGGGTCAGACGATACACAATAATATGTGTACAGTGAATACAGGTAGGGAGCCAGTTGTATTTTATATATTCTCCTTGTCAGCAACACTTTACTACCCACAGTCTCACTAACATACATACTGCGCAAAGCCTCCCAGCACTCTTTCTCAGACTGGAGACTCCTCACATGTATCAGCTGACTGTCCTCCAAAGCCAGAATTATGCTGGCCAATGCCTTTTCATTTCTTCTCTGGTCCCCATCATCCAGGACTGCTGGTGGATCAGTAACTATCATCCACAACTCCTCCCTTCGCAGGGACATCTCCATCTTTACACTCCAGGAGAGGTAGTTTGTCTCATTTAGCCAAGAAACCACGAAACCTCCTCCCATTATGCTGACGGAAGCCATGTTGCTTGTTTCTGGTACAAGCACTAACAAACCACGATGCACGGGCCCGCTGGCTCTGGAGCAAGTTTTCACTGGGTTTCTCTTCTGATTTCTCTAATCACTCTGGTCTTCTCTCTGGACTGGGCCCATAACCTGTCAGAGTGCACACAGTGTGACTATTTTGAGACAACCCAGGAGCAAAATACAGTAAACAGAGGTTTGTAATAATAAATAGTGCTTTATCTCTACAAATAATAGACATACACGTATTAGGCAAAGTTCAAACAATCAATCAGCAATTTACAGCACGGAAGCACAGAGAGAGAGAGAGATATGCCTCTCTTATAATACAGACTCTTAAAGTGGTAACAATCAAATAACCCTGCTGACTCATTCCTACCATTGCATCATCATTACAGTATTACAGCAGTACAGGATCATGGCAGCTGGTCAGCTCTTAAAGTATTTCCCTGACAGTTTGGTCATTATGGGAATTATTAAGGTAGATGTGTGAGGATTTTAAATTAGTTTAGATTGGTATGTCTGCTGTGGTAACTTATGACAATGGAGACAGTGGTGACACATGGGAAAGGAAATTTTAATTATTATCAGAGGATATTATTTAGGATCAAGGAAGTGGGGATGGAAATAGATATTTCTAATGGTGACCGGATGAGGGAGATATGCAAACGTTCTGGAGAAATTATTATAGAGTAAGTTGAACTAACAAAAGTTGAGTTGAATTAAAGTTCGGGCCTAAATGTCTTAAATTTTAGTAAAGCTGCTCACAATAATCATAGGGTGCAGTTGTAATTAAATCAGATATTTTTGTTGCTTAAATATATTTGCCATTTAAATTTAAATTTTTTCTCAAAACAGGCAGAAATGGCACCCTTTCACATGCACTATCTTGATGGGAAAACTTTCTCCCTTTGGTTTTAGATAAAAGCATAATTCAAAGATTATAATGTGGGATAAACAGAATGACTGCTTTTTGTTAAATAGATAGTTCTGGGTTTTTTGTTATGAAGAGTTCTTTTTTGTTGATTATACTTAACACTCATTCCTTTGTATTTGCAACATGGAAAGAGTCATTATAAATGTCTGTTTTGACCAAATTATAGTAATTCCTTTTTAAAAAGCTAAAACAGCATGATACTTAAAAATTGTTACTTCATTTGTATAGGTTCACAGTAACCCCAGGTTGTCAATAGTTTAACTTACATAAATGAGCTTTCAGGTGCTTCCTGAAGAGATCTCAAGTCAATAACATGGCTTTTGCATAGACAAATGTTATACATTGAAATTTTGTTCTTGGTTTTTGTTTATTTTAATAATGATTTTTTTTGTAGAATTTTCATTAGATTTTGTCTGATAGAAGTTCAGTAATGATTGTTATTTATAAAATGCATGATGTGAAGAAGATAAATAAGTCATATATAATATTAGAATCAGAATTTTCTGTCCACCCAAAAAATTATATTTGAATACTATACTGCTCAATTAATATACCATTTCCCCCAAAATAAGACATCCCCTGATAATAAGCCCAATCGTGCTTTTGAGTGCATGGCAATAAGGCCAAGCGCTTATTTCAGGGTTCAAAAAAATATAAGACAAGGTCTTATTTTGGGGAAAACATGGTATAAAGTTTAATTTCAGAAGATACAGTGAAAAGCAAGTATGTAAGTCTAGTTTAAAAGTAAATTCAACAATTTCATAGAAGAAAAGTATAAATTGCAAATAGATGGAATCATGCAGATTCAAAGACAGTGTGTTTGAATATTAGTTGTATAGAGAAGACAATGGTTGACAATAATGGCTACCTGTTTAAGAATTACTGAAAAAATGTAGTTAATCATTGGAATAGTGGTGTTTAAAAGAATTTGGATCTTTTCTATATTCTTGATATTTTACATTGGATTTTTATGCTTTTTGACACCTAAATAATATTTGACTCTGAAGCTCACAATGAACTTTAGAGGAAAGGGTTGTTATTAGCTTTTTGTGTATTGCTTTGTGCGTTACTGTGTCATTGGTTGTGCCATAGCACTATAACAGAAGGATGTGTCTGATGCTGTTATCATAGTGTAATAAATTCAGCAGTTTTCTTTTTGGAAACTCATACGTTACTGTGACTTTTGTTCAAGGTGGTGTATGTCTAATCTTCAAAATAAATGGGTGGTGTCTTTGTCAGAATAGGTAGCTGCAGTGGCTTGTAGTGCAGGTATACTATTTTTGTGGTATTACCAAGGCTGAGATGCTGCAGTTCTTAGAGAGAGATAAAGTAGTCAAGCTGAAAATGAAACAAAGCTTTAACTGCATTCCTCCTTGTGTTTAGCAGAGATAAACTTCAGTGGAGTCTCAATGCTGCCTGTTTGGCTTCTGGCAGCAGTTTTAATTGGTAAAATGCAGATATATTTTTTTTGATCAAGAAAGGATTATTCTCGTTATCAGTCTGAAGCATCTTATTTCAAGATGAAAAGGCTTTACTGAATTACAGATGCCAACATTTTTACAAAGGGCTTTGGCGATTGACATTTCAAAGAGAAAGTATGATTTATTAGCCTATAATGCTACTGAGAACTGGGCTAGGTTTCACTGATTTGAGAAATTGCTAAATATAAATTGCCTTTTTGTGTAATGCCCCAGGTTTCTTAAAATATATTTTGTATATAAAATATAAAGCATTGTGTATCTGAAAAAGAGCAGAATTAGGAAATAGGGGTGGGATGCAGAATGAGGAAAGAAATTAAATCTATCTTGGTGGTGGTTTTTACAGTAGTTTGACTGATAAGGTGGCAAGGTAAAGATTAATAAGAGCCCTGTTGTTATCAGTACTTACTTGTCGATCCTCTGTAACAGGCCTGTCTGTTCAGCATGGAAATTATTGATTAAATAAAAATTGCTATTAGATTGTGATCCATAATCACAAAAGTGGTGGACGTTCCACTTTCAGATTCTGAGCCATGCATCAACTTTCCTCTTTGCAGTAATTTATATTGTGCTGACATCTACACTCATTAGCTTTTACCCTTTCCTACATGTGTCAGGGAAGCGCTAAAAGACAGTTGTAGAAAATAAAGTGGCCAGCAGGAAAATTCTGTTTTCACAGGGAAACAAATTAAACAGCTAAGCAATGGCCATCAATTCTCCACAAATTTTTAATTTTTTTCTTGTTCATTTAGAATTATTTTCACATTCCTATATGCATTATACTCATAACTCATAACCAAATTTACCACTAACCAAGCATTGCTTGCCTGATATCCTGAAGAGGATAACAGTAAAATGAATCTGCCAGATGATCAAGATAAACTTTCAGATCTTGAAATAAATCACATTATGTAACATTAGAAATATGAATAGCTTCCTTTGTCTATTCCCACAACAAGATGAGGTGACAGAGTGAATTACATCTCTTCAGATTATAGATGCAATATACTTTTGGTTCTTCTCTTCTGGGTTATGCAGTTTGCTGATCCATTTGCAGATAAATTAAATTTTACAATTAAACTTTAGAAATACAATAATGACAAACTTGAATCAAAACCATTAATTTAAAATGTAAGTGTTAAATAATATTATTTATTTATTTAATAATAATAATTTATTTATAAATTATTATTTATATTATTTCCAAATTCTACTATCTCATTTTGCTTAGTATTTAAATCAAGTGTACAATACTTATTTTCTAATGGATTTCTAGCTTTCATGAGTACAGTTTAGAACAGTGGTTCCCAAAGTGGGTGGTACCGCCCCCTGAGGGCGGTGGGATGCCTTAGGGGGACGCTAAGAGGCAAGGGGGGTGGCAGGGGACGCTAAGAGGGGCCAGGGGGTCACTGTTCCCTGTAAGGTACGCTGCTGCGCGGGCGCGCAGGTGACAGCAAACTGTAGCGCAGGACTTTTGATCTGTAGCGCAGTTCGGGCTCGGTGGGAGGAGCAGTTGGGGGGAACTACACAGGACAGAGGCTAAAAAGGTTTTGTGCTTCCTGATGGGAATGGTAGTTTCTTATTGGTGTATTTCGAAGGAATGCTTGGATGGAGAACTACGTGTCCCAGGATGCTCTAGGAGAGAAAACAGATTAGGGACAATCAGCGAGAATAAAAGAAATCTCTTTCCTCCACCCGCACCCTCCCCGTTTGCCTCCTGCTTTGAGACTGCAAATGAGGGGTGGTGGGGGAAGCGAGGGCTTACTTGACTGGGAAGGAGAGGTTTAGAAATAACATCTGTAAATAAATAAAGAATTGGGGTGATCTTTTCGCTGGTTTCTGTTGCGGTCTTGTTCCATCTGCATCCTTTCAAAAACGAGCTTTTTCTGCGTTGGGGATAAGCCCCCTGGGTTTTCTCCCACCCCCACCCTCACACTTCTAGGGTTGCAATAAAACCATCCCAGCCTCCTCCTTAGGATTCCCCCTCCTGCCCCCGCCCCTTTCTCCAAAGTCTCCGATGCAACTCTGTTCAGTTCCACATGCGAAGAAGTGCTTCAGGTTCCCTCATCGGTTGCTGCAAGAGCTCGCTTTGCTGCAAGAGCTCACTTTGCGTGGCGTTCTGCTCTTTTTCCTCTGCCAAGATAAGTAGTCCCATGCGTGATTTCCATCCCTTCCTTTTCCCTCCAGCCCGTCAGCGTGTGCAACGTCCCCTCCAAAGTTTTTTTTTAAATAAAAAAAACTGATTGTGCTCCATTAAGCACTTAAGCAGCCTCGCTGCAGCCCACTGGTGGGGTTTCTTCTTCTTGAAATCCAATTTAAAATATTTAGTTCCTTAAATAAAAACTTATTCATTATCAATGTAAATTATCATCGACTACATTTACAAAAAAAAGATAATCATTCAAATTCCAAATTTTTCAGAAATTAACTCATTTCGTCCATTTTTAGTTGTTATTCTTCCCTCCTAATAATACAGATATATTTTAAATTTAATCCATCAAATCAAACTTGCATCAACTATCTATATCAATAACTGTATTTAGTAATTGTCATCTCCTCAGAGGACAGGGAGGGAGAGTTGGGTGAAACAATTGAGTTGTAGCCATTTTCTTATTGTTGTCTTTTGGCTTTCTGAGGCTTCTTGATGTCAGGGAATATGTTTATACTACTTCCATCTTGCTAGCCTTTGAAAGCTTCAAAGGTGATCTGGAGTTGGGAGTGCGGAGCTTGCTTTAATCTGAATTCGGTTTCTGTTTCTCTCAGGGTGCACTGTCCATTTTGCCTTGTGATTTCCACCCCCCTCCCCACCCACTTTGCCCACCCCCTTTCCTCCTTCTCCCCCTTCCTTTATCCTTTAATTTCCTTTCCATCGGTGGCAGTGAGGTAACTTCACTGAGTGTGTTGATATGTGTTATGTGCACCAGCAGGCTGACTTAACACAGGAGTAATTAAAACATTTTATATTCTGATGACCGCTTCTAGGCACCACATCAGCCTGCTCAACCCTTCAAATTCACCATTTGCATTCACTAAATGCAATAAATAAACAAACAAATAAATAAATAAATTCAGGTGCTCATGGAAGAAAATGTGCCGCTCAGACACTATACTTTTCTGCTCACACTGAAAAAAAATTAGAGGGAACATTGCAGGGGGTGGCAGGGGGTTCACCGGTCCTGTCCCCCCCGCCACTGCCCATGTCCACCCAATCGCCTGCTCGCCGCTTTTCCCGCCACTATTTTCCCGGTGGGGGCTAGGCAGGCCGCGAGATGGGCCACATATGGCTTGAGCGGCTCACGCCGGGGCTCCTTGAGAGACTGAGAAGTGGGGTCCCAATTCAAGGGGCACCAAAGTTGTTTCATTCCTGGTTGGCCAACAAGCTAGGACCCAAAATCTATTTACGACCACGCAGGGGCCGCCTGGTGCAATATATTTTGGCTGCCCATTCTGGAATCGCTCTTGTAATCACAGCAACTCTTGGCTGTCGCCTCTCCTCCGCACGCATGCCCCGGACGTTTAGACTGCCGGCAACAAAGAGGCCCCTCAGCCAAGGATCCAGCGGCTCCAGCTGAAGGCGGGGAGGGGGGTGTAGGCCTTCTGTTCACCGTCCTCAGCCCCATGAGTGACAGTAGCGCTGGGAAGGGGAGAGAGTTGGGGGACGCATCTTGCAACCGGCGGCCTGCGCCCGCTTCCACAAAGCCCAGCACCTCATGGGGCTGAGGACAGCTGGAGCCGCTGGAGCCTTGGCTGAGGGGCTCTTAATTGCCGGCGATCTAAGCGTGCGGGGCGTGCATGCGGAGGAGAGGTGACAGCCAAGAGTTGCTGTGATTACAAGAGCGATTCCAGAACGGGCAGCCAAAATATACTGTACCAGGCGGCCCCTGTGTGGCCGTAAATAGATTGGGGTCCTAGCTTGTTGGCCAACCAGGAATGAAACAACTTTCATGTATTTTGTCCAGCGCCACTCTCGCCCTCATTTAAAAACATGTGCTTCCCATCGGCACATTATGTGCCCAGATCCTATGCTCTCAAGCTTGTAATCTGTGCAGGCTGGTGACAATAAAAGGGCAGGAATTTTAAAAAGTGCTAGGATTCCTTAGCTGCTCGTGGGCTTTTTGAAATAAAATGAATTATTCATGGTGCTTAAGCCACATTATTTTGCATACTTTTCTCTTTACTGGGAGTAAAAATACGGTTTTTACTGCTCTTCGGCTGTTGCGGGAGAGGATTCCCTTGATTCTGGTCACTCTTTACCCGGCGGCTTCTGCCTGTCCCGATTCTCACCCTTGCCATGAGAGAGAGACAGAGCTAGAGCAATCGAGAGGCGGCTACGCGCACACCCCACAGGACTGGCTTGGCTGCTCTGGGCTGCCTCCGGCAGCGTTTTCAAACATGCTCCTCTTCCTTGGCCAGACCGCCAATGAGACAATCGGCACATCTCCCTGCCCAGCCTTCCTCGATGGGGGAAGATGGTAGGAAGGAAGGAAGGAAGGAAGACAGACAGAAAAAGAAAGGAGGAAGGGAAGGGAGGGAAGAAGGAAAGAAAAAGGAAAGAGAGAGGGAGGGAGGGAGGGAGGAAGACAGAAAGAAAGAAAGATGGTAGGAAGGAAGGAAGGAAGACAGAAAGAAAGAAAAAGATGGTAGGAAGGAAGGAAGACAGAGAAAAAGAAAGGAGGAAGGGAAGGGAGGGAAGAAGAAAGAAAGAAAAAGAAAGAAAGAAAGAAAGAGAAAGAAAGAAAGAAAGATGGTAGGAAGGAAGAAAGAAAGAAAGTTGGTAGGAAGGAAGGAAGACAGAAAAAAAGAAAAAGAAAGAAAGAAGGGGGAAGGGAGAGAAGAAAGAAAGACTTATGACCACAATTGAGCCTAACATTTTGGTTGCTAAGCAAGAGCGTTGTTAAGTGAGTTTCACCACATTTTACAAGTTGGCCACGCCCACCCTGTCACCTGACCACCAAGCCACACCCACCTGAGGGGGCGGGGGGGCGGTGAGGATGAGTTTGTAGCACCAAGGGGGCGGTGGACTGAAAAAGTTTGGGAACCACTGTTTTAGAATATATGTATCTTGGTCATGAACATATTGGAATTTACATGCTTATGCTTTGTATTAACCAATGACTTTGTGTGGGTGTCTGGCAAGCCTAGAGGAATCAGTTGCAAGATGATGGAAGGGAAACAGCATAATCTGTTCCAATATTTATAGCTTCTAATATATAGCATCTAAATTTTTGGTTATTTTTAAAAATACAGTTATCATAAGGTGATTAACAATAAGATTGCTAAATATATAAAATTATTAAAAATTATCTGATATAACTGAAGTTATGTCTATCTAAAAATAGAGTTTGCATTTGTTTAGCTTCCAATATAATTTTGTTGATTTATTGCACTTACTCAAACTTTTTGGAGGTAATACTAAATATTTGGTTGTTTGCTCAATTAGATCAAGTGTGTACAATCCTAGTTTATACACTTAAGCTAAACATTTAAACAATTCAGTATTATCTACTAACATTGATTGTCCATCTGAGATTTTTTTTAAAGTAAAGCTTCTTGAACCTTTAAGTTAGGCATTCATTTGAACCTGAAGAGAGTTCAACGTGAAAAGAAAAAGTAGTGCCCAAGCAGCTCCAGACATGTTCTAGCTACAATGCAATGAGGTAAGAAGTCTTGAGAAATGATCTTATCCTCACTCCTAGTATGATCTGGATTGCTTTTTATTTGGAGTATGATCCTCACAGGGAATGTATTCACATTCAATGAAATCCTAATACAATTCTCCTTCACACACCCCACACCCCAAAAAATAATTGCAACTGAAGAGGATAAGGAATGACACAGCACATTTTCTATCCAATTTCAGCCCTCTGTAAGCTCAAGGAAATCTAGGATCAATTGTTTAGGCAGGCATGATAAGTTGGATTCAGTCTTTCCCACTTCACTATCCATACCAAGGGTGCTGATGGAGTTCTTTACAACATTGAATTCTGCTATCTGACTACATATAGCTTCATTGAGACAACATACATCCGTTGCACTGTAGCAATGGATTTCCTCTTCAATTTTTACTTTTATACATTTGGGGTACTTTTAAGACTGTGATGGCGAACCTTTTTTGGTTCGCGTGCCAAAAAGGTGTGTGTGTGCGTGCTAGCACGCGCGCACGTGCCCACACCCATTCCCTTCCCCTCACACATGCGCACCCCCTGTGCTGCCCCCTGTGCATGCGCACAACCCCCGCGCATGCGCACATGCCTCACTGAAGCCCCGGAGTGCGAAAAACGGCCCAACGGGCAAAATGGAAGTTCGGAAAAATGGACTTCCGGTTTGCCCGTTGGGCCGTTTTTCGCACTCCGGGACTTTAGGAAGCTTCCCTGAAGCCTCTGGAGGGCGAAAAACAGCACAACGGGCAAACTGGAAGTCCATTTTTCCGAACTTCCGGTTTGCCCGTTGGGCCGTTTTTCGCACTCAGGGGCTTCAGAGAAGCTTCCCTGAAGCCTCTGGAGGGCGAAACGGCTTTCCCCAAGACCAAAAATCAGCTGGCCTGCATGTGCATGCGCGCTGGAGCTGACCTCAGGCAAAGCCTTGCGTGCCCTCCGATATGGCTCCGCGTGCCACATGTGGCACGCGTGCCATAGGTTCGCCATCACTGTTTTAAGATATGTGCACAGCTGTTGGAATAAGGGTTTAATACTTAACAGATTAATGGCGTTGAATGGGACCTTGTAGGTCATCTAGTTCAACCCCTCTGCCCAAGCAGGAGACCCTATCCTATTTTGGACAGATGGCAGTCCAGTCTTTTCTTGGAAGTTCCAGTGATGAAGCTCCCACAACTACTGAAAGCGAGCTGTTCCATTGGTTGATAGTTCTCATGTCAGAAAATTTCTCCTTATTTCTAGATTGAATCTCTCCTTGATCAGTTTCCATCCATTATTCCCTGTCTGTCCTTCGGGTGCTTTGGAGAACAGGTTGACCCCCTCCTCTCTGTGACAGCTCCTAAAATATTGGAACACTGCTATCATGTCTACCCTGGTCCTTCTCTTCACTAGCCATGCCCAGTTCCTCATATGTTTCAACCTCCAGTCCCTTAATCATCTTTGTTGCTCTTTTCTGCACTCTTTCTAGAGTCTCAACATCTTTATGTTTGTTTTCAAAGTTATGCAACCTGGCTAAAACCCCAAAGAAGGCACACCCCGTCATATTTGACAACGTTGTGATCAAATGTTCAGACCTCTCTTTTCCCATCATAAAACTGACAGTCGCAAATTGGAAGCTTGATTGGTGGATAGGTGTGAATGGTTAACCCAAGTAACAATTTTCTTGGCTTCACTGCAACCAGACCTTATGTCAAGGCAGGGAGTAAGTACCAAAGTTTACTCAAGGGTTAAAACTGCCACCTCTTCCTCTGAAAGAGTTGAGAAAGCCAATAGTATTTCTGGGCAGAGGAAGATAGATGACTGCTGCTAATGAACAAATACATGGACATTGTCTTACATAGATCAGACTGATGGGCCATCTTGATCAATATTTTCTCTTTGACTTCATGGTGCCTTCTGCCTCTTAGCTAACTGAGGTGCTAAGGTGCTTTTGCTATCCAGATTATGGTATAGAAAAGGGGTGTCAAACTCAAGGCCTGCGGGCCAGTTCCAGCCTGCAATGTGGCTATATCTGACCCATGACACTGCCCTGGAGACAGTGAAGGACTGGCCCGCAGCGCCTCAGCCCCGGCCCGGGCCAGCCAGCCACTGATTTATAACTTGATGGCCACCATCCGGGATGGAACACGATGAGCCTTAGATCCACAGAACCACTCTGGAGCTGGCAAAGGACCGCTCTGCCATCTCGCCCCCGCCCCCAGGGTGCTCGCCGCCTGCTGTGCACATGCTAAGGGGTCAGGGGCAAGGTTGCAGGGGCAGCCCCTAGCTTGTTCCAGGACAGCCCCACATATCTAAGGCTCACTGGATGGCCGCCATCCAGTTATAGATGAGCACCACGCCCACCAACTGACCTTGCAGCCTGTGCAACTTCCTTTTCACTGGGACCACCTCTGTCCCACATAGAAAAGCCACAGCCACTGGCAGCACTGCCAATCTCTCCCTTTCCCCTCATCCCTTCTTAAGTACAGAGGAAGAAATGAGATGGGAATGAGAAGGAGGGGCATAGGAAAGGAAGGAAGGAAGGAGGGCCGGAGAAAGTGAGGTTTTTTTGTGGGGGAGGCAGCAAAAGAAGCAGCATTCCTTGCCTGGGAAGTGGGCAAAGGCAGAAAGGGAAAGTAAACCTCAGTCCCCTCAAACCAAGTGCAGTTCCTGCCACTTGCGTAAAAGGAAGGAAGGAAGAAAAAGGAGAGCCGAAAGCTAAATCCCTGAGGCTGACATCGCTCTGGCTGGGGGTTGGTCTCCTGCGCTGGCTTCTCTGCTCGATCGCTTGTCTCCTTTATTTTCAAACCTTCAGCGGGGCTTCAGTGGTGATCAGTGCCCAGCCCGCCGGCCTCTGCAGAAGCAGCCATGGCGGGAGGAGTCTGATGGGGGCGTTCTCCCTGGATTTTTAAAGTTGCGAGCTTCCTCTTTTTCCTCACTTCGCAACATCTCTAGGAGCGTCATTTCTATGCTGGGGGCTTTTTCCTCCGGATGAAAAGGCAGCAACTTGGGCTTGTAAGGGTCCCTCCTCTGACTCGGATTTGTCTCCTCTGTGTGTTTGCATGTGTATGTATGGCTTCCCCCCTTTTTTTCCTTCCTCCAGTTTTTTTTTCTTGGAAACAAAGGAGGCATGGAGAGGAGGGGTAGGGTTGCCCCAAAAAGCAAGACCCAAAATTGAAAGAATGGCTTTTGAAATCCTTAAAAAAGTTACGATGCCAACCCTGGGCCAGCGATTTATCTTTTTCTTTTTGGAAAGAACAAGCAGCAGGTATCTGAGTGGGCATCCCCGAGGGCCACATTTAAATGCGGGGGGGCAGTTGCCTTCTCCCCCAGGAAAGGGAAGAGAGGGGGAAGAAGGAAGGAAGGAAGGAGATGGGAAGGAGATGGAAGGAAAGAAGGAGATGGGAATTAGAAGGAGGGAGGGAGGGAGGAGATGGGAAGGAGAAGGAGGGGAGCCACGGAAGGAGGAAGGGAGGGAAATAGGAAGGAAGGAAGGGAGATGGGAATGTGAAGGAGGGAGACAGGTAAGCTGGTGATGTCCACCCTGGCCATGCCCCCCGGCCACACCACGTCCCACCCCACTCGAGGTCAACTACAACACTGATGTAGCCCTCAACCGAAATTGAGTTTGACACCCCTGGTATAGAACATGATGGATGGCCATGATTTCAAATACTCCAGATATACTTATTCCAGACAAATTTGATAACTATAAACAAAATACATACTATTTTGTGCTAGCCTAAACTTAACAGCACGCACTTATGAGAGAAATATACATTGTGCTAAACCAGCAGTGTCAAACTCAAGGGTGCTTAAATCTGGCCCGCAGGACTGCCCTGGAAACAGTGAAGGACCGGCCTGCAGTGCCTCTGCCAGCTAAAATGGAGCTTGGGAGGGCCACATGCGGCCCTTCCAAGCTCTTGTTTTTGCTGGCAGAAAGTCGCAGGAGGCCGTCACAGCTGAAAACGGAGCTCGGAAGCCCGTTTTCGCTGTCAAAGCATTCTGGGCACAACAGGTCACCCTGGCAACTTCTACCCCGGCCCCCTGAGGTCAAACACAACCCTGATGCGGCCCTCAATGAAATTGAGTTTGACACCCCTGTGCTAAACTATATAATGTGGATTTGGATAAATTGAATGTTTGAAATTCTTATTAAAAATATTAATGCTCTATTTCTGTGTTTCATTCTTTCAAACTAATATTGTTTAGATTTATATATTAGCTTAAAGGATTAAGGAGTTTGTCTCATATAAAATGATATAAAGCTGCTGTAATATGTAACTCAAACGGTATGTTAGTAAAATTTAACAATTATTTGTGCACATTTTTCCAAAATTTAGTGCTGATCTACAGTGAATATACTTTAATTTTTTTTTTCTATTTTTACTGTTAAAGTTCTGCAGTTCAGAAAATATACGGCTTTTGTGTATTAATTTTACTTCTTTTTTTATTGAAAAAGTTTTATAAGTACAAAGTACAAACATTTTTGTAATATTTTCTCCCCCCCTCCCTACCCCCCTTCTCCCCCGCCCCCCTCCCTGGACTTCCCGGAACATACACAGGATATATGTAGTCTACACAAATATAAACTACTATATCCTAACAAATTGTTAACTTCCAAATATCATAAAATCTTAACTCCTTATATTATTAATTAAACTAGAAATTTTTAACTTGAAATATATCCCTCACAGTCTTCTTAATCTAATACTTAATTCAAATATAATCCGTCCTTCTTCTCCATTATCAAATATATCATTTAAATAGCTTATACAATATTATAAAATTTCCACTTCCAATCTTATACTACCAACAACCTAACCACAATTATTAAATTCAGAAACAAATTAACCCGTATCTAAAAAATACATAACAGCTTTACAATCATTTAATTATGTTAAATTACTCTATACTTATTTCCACCATATAGTGTAATTCTATTCTCTACCAATTTAATCTATTATATTACATTACCTTCTATCCCTATTCCCCAAATTGTATTATTAATTCTATCATGCTATTTAAAACCAGTTTAATCTCAATTACATCACTTTACCTTCTATAATTAAACCTCCTATAATTTAATTCCTCTAACCTTGTACAGCCTCATATACACATTTACATTTTATTCTTGCTTATTTTGCTTTTTCCTTGTTTTATTACTAACACTGAAACATCATTTTTTCCTCTAACCTTATACATCCTCTTATATACATTTACACTTTATTCTTACTTATTTTGCTTTATCCTGCTTTATTCTACTAGCACTAAAACATCAATTTTTAATTCCCCTCGCTTTCAAATCTGCGAGAGGAGCTGAATATTTCTTTAAGTTGAGATCTAAAAATGTGTCGATTTAGTCTTACTTCATTTCTAGGAGTTGAGGACTGAGATGAGTAATTCAATTCTTCTTTACTTACAATACTTTCACTTTCGGCAGATACTTCTCTAATCTGTCCTGAATCATTTGTTTGTTCTTGTCTATTCAGAATTCCTTTCTGTTGTGGAATATGCAAATCTTCCTTTCCCTCTCCTTCAACATTCTCGTTTCCTTTGTCTTCTGGTGGTTTCAGTGTCCCCTCCTTTAGTACGTTGGCAAGAAAATCCTTTGCTTTAGCAATCGTATTGAGTCTATATCTTTCTGCCTTATAATAAACAGATAATCCAGTCGGAATAGCCCATGTGTATTTTATCTGTTGCAGTTTCAACTCTTCCACCAGAAAAGTATAATTTTTACGTGCTTTAAGTATTTTGGAAGGAATTTCCTTGAATATCAAAACTTCATGTTCTTCCACCTTCAGCTTATTTTTATAAGTCGCCTGTAAGATTCGATTTCGCAGTGCTTTTGTAGTAAAATATATTACAATGTCTCTTGGCAAATGATTTTTTTTTGCAAACCAAGAATTAACACGGTATATTTTTTCAATCTGACCTCCCAGTTCCACTTTTGTCTCCCCAAAAAACTGCCCCAATACATCCACAATCTTATCTTTTAAATCCTCTTGTCCGTTTTCTTTTACTCCTCTCAGGCGTAGAGCAAATTGCATATCTTTATATTGAACCATCGTTAATTCTGCCTCAGATACTTCAATTTTTTTCTGCATCTCCATTACTTTTTCACCCAAAGTCATCGTGGTCTGTTTAATTTCAACAACGTCCTGTTTCAATAATTCTATATTAGATACCACGGTTTTAAGTACAGTTTCCACATTATCTTTAGTTTGTTGAGTCTGAGATGAAACCTCCTCTGAGACAGCTTGTATTTTTCCATTAATTTCAGTAATTTTTCCATTGATTTCTTTAATTTTTTTGTTGACTGCTAAAGCAATCTCCTTTTGCATTTCTTTCATGGATTGTTGCCACGTCTCAAGCGTACAGATCTGTGTTGGGGGGAGAAAGTCTTGCAGAAAAAGATTTTCAACTTTTTCTATTCTTTTAAAAGGAGCAGTCTTTGCCAATTTTAAAGACATCTTGGCTTATTTTAATTCTTATATATTTAAAAAGCAAAGTCCATCAAGGTAAAAAGTAAAAAATATAAAGTAAAAAAGATTTCTTACAGGCAGCTGTTAGAAAACGGAACTCTCAGTAGTTTCAATAACTTCCGCCTTCTCCACACCCTTTGAAATTCCAAACGCCATCTTTAGCTACTTTGTTGCCTCCAGAAAATCCAAAAAAACAACACTGGAGTTAAGTAAAAGATACTTGCTGTTTGATTCTCCTGTTATGTTCCGTCTGCTGCATTGTTTAGAGTAATAAAGTAATAAAACCATTTGTTACCAGCAGAGATGGTCGCGGCTTCTTGCTCCGCTAAAAACAAGCGGAGGCATTCCAGGTCTGGAGCTGAGACGGATTTCAAGGGAGCCCTCACCCTTCGTACCCCAGAGCTTCTTCTGGGGTGTTAGGGGGGCTCTACCTCTGCCCATCTGCCCATCTCCCCTCCCTTTGCCCGGGACGGGAGTTTCCAAGCCACCAGACAGCTGATGTGGCTTATGTGGCGGCTTTTACGGAGGCTGGAATCGGGCGCCCATAAAGAGCGTCCAACGAAGCTCGCGGCGCCACCGGAAGTCCTTAATTTTACTTCTTTATGGTGGAAGTTTCTATGGCATGTTACCACAGAGGAGAGAAATTGAATTTATATAATGTATTATTTTTAATATATATTTTCTTTATTAATTTTCCGTTTTAAAGTCATAATATTTTTACACAGATCTACACCTGTTTTCATACATTGTTATTCAATTTGCATAATTTATACATAATTTATTCATTTTTATGAGATCTTGCGTCCTCGTCCCACATTGTCTCTCAAACTTTCTTCTTTTTTTTTTTGGTCCAATCATACCATTTTGTCCATACTTCGTAATAGTCCGAATCCTTTTGTCCTTTCAGTTCAATAGTTAATCTATCCATCTCAGCACATTCGTATATCTTTGCCATTATTGCGTTCTCTGAGGGCACTTGAATATCCTTCCAATGTTGTGCATACGCAATCCTTGCCGCTGTCACAATGTGCAATATTAAATATTTAACGTTTTTAGGGTATTGTCTTCTAATTATTCCTAATAAGAGAAATTCCTGAGTGTATTCTATTGTTCTTCCTGTTTTGCTTTGCAGCCAATTATGTATTTTCTTCCAATACTTTCTCACTTCAGGACATGTCCACCACATATGAAAGAAGGTGCCTAAGTCTTTTTTACATTTCCAACAAACCGATTTATATTTGGATATATCTTAGCCGATCTCATTGGGTCCAGGGGCCACCTATAAAACATTTTATAATAATTTTCCTTATAAGCTACTGATTTTGTTATTTTTAAATTTCTATTCCATGTCTGCTCACAGTCAGCCAAGTGTATATTATGGCCTATATTCCTTGCCCATGCAATCATCGGTCCCTTTACTATATCCTCCATTTTATCAAATTCTAATAGGTAATTATATAATTTTGAAATAATTTTTTCTTCTGGGTCCGTCAGAAGTTTATCCAATTGTTGAATTTCTGTATCTATGCCAATTCCTTCTATATCCTATTTGTATCTTGATTGTAATTGTAAGTAGGGCCACCAGTCTATTTTTATGTCTTGTTCTGCCAATTCTTCCCTACTTTTTAATTTCCCAGATGTATCTAATAAGTCTCTAAATTTAATCCTTTTGGTTGTATCTATTAAATTTGGGTAGACCAAAGCCTCCATGGTAGAAAACCAATTAGGAATTTTCAAATAATGTTTCTCTTTTATTTCATACCAAGTTTTCAGCAAAGAGTTTCTGATTAAATGACTATTAAAAATTTTCTGTGGTTTATTTCCATCATTCCATAAATGGGCATGCCATCCCATCTGCAGGTCATGGCCTTCTAATAATAGTAGTTGTTTGTTTTTTAGGTTTATCCATTCTCTCAACCAGGTCAGGGAAGCTGCTTTGTAGTATAATCTCCAATCAGGTAGTCCGAGGCCACTTCTGCTCTTATTATCTTGTAAATTGCTTAATTTAATCCTTTGCTTTTTACCTTACCATATGAATTTGGAAGTGGTTTTATTTAATTCTGTAAAAAAAATTGGTTCTAATTTGATAGGTATTGTTTGGTACAAGTATAAAAATTTTGGTAAGATGTTCATCTTAATTGCCGCTATTCGTCCTAACAATGATAATTGTAGTTTTCTCTAATTTTCTAATTTTGTTTTGGTGCATTAATTTCATATAATTATCTTCTTTGATAGATGAGCATCTGTTTGTCAAAATTATCCCCAAGTATTTGATTTTTTTGTACTCTGCAGGCCTAATTTTTTTTCTAACTTATCTTTTTGTTTTATTGTCATTTTTTGTCAAAAAATTACTTTTTTGTTTATTGATTTTTAATCCTGTCGATTTTCCGTATTCCTCTATATTTTTAAGTAGTATTTGTCCTGTTTCTAATGGTTCCTTTAAGAAGAAAACCAGGTCGTCGGCAAATGCCTGCAGCTTGTATTCCTCATTTCTCATTTTAGTTCTTTTAATATTTGGGTTACTTCTAATTTTGTTCAACAGTGTTTCTAATGTTAAAATAAAGAGCAGAGGTGACATCAAACATCCCTGTCGCAGTCCTTTGGATATTTGAAATGGTTTAGTCATTCCCCCATTTATGATTATCTTGGCTTTCTGGGAGGTATAGATTGTTTCTAACATTTGCTCAAATTTATCGCCAAATTTTATTTTTTTAATCAATCCTATCATATAATGCCAATTTACGTTGTCGAACACCTTTTGCATCCAGAAAAACAAGTGCAGCTTGCTTTTCTGGATGCGCTTCATAATACTCTAATATATCCAGTACTGTTCTTGTATTATTCCTTATTTGCCGCATTGGTAAGAATCCATTTTGGTCCGGGCGTATAATTTTATTTAATATTCTTTTGGTTCTTTCCGCCATAATTGTCATGAAAATTTTATAATCCACGTTCAACAACGAAATTGGCCTGTAATTTTGTATTTGGTTTGTCTCTGCACCTTCTTTCACAATCATAGTGATGTACGTCTCCCTCCACGAATCCGGTATTTTAGCTCTTAGAAGTGCGTCATTATATAGTTCTAATAGTAAGTTTTCTAATATATTTCCTAAATTTTTATAAAATTCCCCGGGAAAGCCATCTGGTCCTGGTGATTTATTATTGTTCTGTTTCTTAACTGCGTCTTGAATTTCCTTCAATGTAATTTCTCTGTTTAGTGTTATCTTGTCTTCCTCTTCTATTTGTGGCATGTTTCCGTCCTTTAAATATTTGGTTATTTTATCTAGTTCTATTTGATCTTGTCTATATAAGCTCTTGTAGTATTCAGAAGCAATTTCTTTTATTTTTTCCTCTGTATGTTGTATTTCCCCTGTCTCATCTGTTAGTTGGTGAATTATTCTATTATCTTTTTCCTTTTTAATTTTGTAGGCCAACCACCTGCCAGGTTTGTTTGCTTTTTCGAAAAATGTTTGTTTTGTAAACCTAATATCTTTGGCATAATCTTGTTGTTCTATTAAATTTAGTTCATGTCTAGATGCCATTAATGCCTTATATATTTTATATTTTGGGTTCTTTTGAAGCTTATATTCCAATTGTTTTATATCCTCTAACGTTTTATTGTAAGCTTGCCATATTTCCTTATTTTTCTTAACTGTATAGGCAATGGTAGTTCCTCTAATATAGGCTTTTAAAGTGTCCCATAGATTTTGTATTGTGGTTGGTTGTTTCTGATTTTCTTCCAAAAATAAGTTTATTTCTTTTGTTGTCATTTGTACGTACTCTTTTTCTTGTAATAGTCTTGTGTTTAGAGTCCACCTCCTCATTTTTCTTTTAACTCCTCTCCAAATCACCACTAGGGGATTATGGTCCGCCCATAAATTTGGGGCTATTTCCACTGATTCTATATTTTTACATAGTTCATTACTTATCCATGCCATGTCTATCCTCGAATATGATTTATGTGGAATAGAGTAAAATGTGTATTGTTTACTTTTGAGATGTAACAATCTCCATATATCTGTCAGGTTTAATTCCTCTACCATTCCATTAAATGTATTTGGTAATATATTTCTTTTTGTTTGTTTCTCTTTCCCAGCTGTATAATCCTTTTGAGAGTTCACTATTCCATTATAATCCCCTATTAAACATTTTTATAATTTGTTGTTACTAATTTCTCAGGTATCTGTTCGTAGAATTTTTTTTTGTTCTTGTTGGGGGCATATATATTTACCAACAATATTTTTTCTCCTTCTATTGCTATCATTACATATCTCCCTTTGGAGTCTACGTATATTTCCTTAGATTTAATTTCTTTTCTCATGTATGTCGCTACTCCCTTCTCCCCCCCCCCCCCAATGATGTATATAGATCTCCTAGTTTTTTATATTCTAGGTATTTTTTGTCTGTTTCTTTTATGTGGACTTCTTGTAGGCATACTATATCTGCTTTTAATTTGATTAATTTTGTAAACACTTTCCTTCTTTTCCCTGCATTGTTTAATCCTTTGATGTTCAATGATATAAGTTTAATTCCTTTTTGCATTTTCTATGTCCTTTGTAGCTAGTTACTTGTTTGCCTTTGCTGCTGGTTGTGTCCTTGTCTTAACTCTTCCTGTCTCTTGGTTTGGTTCTTCTGATTCCTTAGCTCTTTTCCTCTTCCTCCACTTCCTGTCTTTCTTCTTGGCTTGTCATCTCTAACTTTTCCCCGCTGTCTGTTTCTTCTTCTATGCCCACAAGTTGATCATATATTTCTTGGACCCTTTCAATACTATCTACCTTGATCTTTCTTCCTTCCCATGAAATTATCATCCCCTCCGGGATAATCCACCTGAACAGTATGTTTTTTTTAATTTAAAGTGGCCGCCAAAGATCTATAATCCCTTCTCAGTTCCCGTACCTTTCTTGGGATCTGTTTTAATATATTTATTTCTTTTTCTTTATATGTCCATGTTTCCCCTCTCGTAGCCGCATATACGTTATCCTTTACTTTCCTCCTAGCAAATCTAATATGAACCTCCCTTGGCAGGTGGTAGCGCTTCGCATAATTTGTTTGAATTTGACAGACTTTGTCTATCTCATTAATGGTATCTCTTTTATCCTTCTGTAAGATCTCAGCAATCAAACCCGCCATTTCTTCCCCAAGATCCTCGTCCTTATTTTCAGGAATATTCTGAAGTCTTAAGAAATATGAAGACCTATCCATTTCTAAGTTTATTAATGAGTTTTCTAATTCTTTGCTAGTTTTTATCAATCTCTGGTCTATCTTCTCTATTTTCTTTTCATTCTGTTCAGTTTTTGTTTCCACTACCTTAATATGTTACTCGTTTTTTTGTATGGCAGTCTGAATAGATTCCATTTTGTTGTCTAATTTTAGGATATCCATTTTTAACTCCGTATGATTTTGTGATATTATTTCTTTTCTTTTTTAATTGAAAAGTTTTAACAGTACAAAGTACAAACATTTTTCTCTTTTCTCCCCCCCTTCCCCCCTCCCCCCTTCCCACCCCTCTTACCCTCCCCTCCACCACCACCCCGACTTCCCAGAAAAAGCACAAGGTATAATTTTTTAAAAAAAACATAGAGCTAAAATATGCTAGAAAATTATTAATTCGAACATTTTTCTGATTCTTAACTCCTTATTACTCAAAAACTTTAAAACATAATCTAAAAATTAAACATTTATCATTAATAAACTATTTGGGTCTTCTTAATCTGATACTTTTTTTGAATATAATCAGTCCACCTATTCCATTCCAATATATATCTTTCATTTGAATGATCCTTAAGATATGATGAAATTTTTGCCATTTCAGCCAAATGTGTAACTTTTAGTGTCCATTCTTCAATAGTAGGCATATCTTCCTTCTTCCAATACTGTGCCACCAGTAACCTGGCCGCTGTTATTAGGTTAAAAACCAAGTTAGTCTCTGTAACAGAACAATCTGTGATTATTCCCAACAAAAAGAACTGTGGTGTGAACTTGATCTTTTTCTTTAAAATGTTTTGTATAATCCACCATATTTTTATCCCAAAAGCCTTGATTTTTTTACAAGTCCACCAAATATGGAAATATGTAGCATCATCACATTCGCATCTCCAGCATTTAGGTTGTAAAGTTAGGTACATACAAGCTAGTTTTTTTGGGTATGGGTGCCATCTATAAAACATTTTATAAAAAAATTCTCTTAAAATTTTGAGCCTGTGTAAATTTGACATTTCTAACCCATATCTTTTCCCATGTTTCCATCATTATAGGTTCTCCAATATTTTGAGCCCATTTTATCATGCAATCCTTAACTAATTCTGTTTCTGAATCCAGTTCCAGTAAAATAGTGTACAATCTTTTTATATGCATTGGGCCCTTATTTTTTATTTGTTGTATCAAATTATCATCATTTTTCCAAATACCAGTTTTTTGATCATCTCTCCATCTAGCCTGTAATTGTCCATATTGAAACCAAGTTCTGATTATTCCTTCTTCTCTTAATTTCTCCATTAGTTTTAGTTGTGATGTAATTCCTTCTTCATGAAGTTCTTTATATGTAATCTTATCTAATTTTTGCTCTAAATTTATATTTTCTATCGTGTGTCTGGGTGCTGTCCATAAAGGTAACTTATCGTTTTATTTGCATTGGTACTTTTTCCAGACACGCAATAAAGCATTTCTTATTATATGACTCTTAAAAGCTTTATCTACTTTTTTTATCATACACTAAATAGGCATGCCACCCATAAATCAAACCATATCCTTCAATATTTAATACCCTGTCTTCTGTCAAATTAATCCAATCAGTAATTGCTGAGAGAACTGCTGCTTCATAATACAATCTTAAATTAGGCATTTTAAGACCACCTCTTTCACATGCATCTTGCATTATCTTCTGATTTACCCTCGGCTTCTTCCCTGCCCAAATAAATTTATTTATACCCTTTTGCCATTCCTTCAAATTTTCATCTTTTTTAAGTATTGGTATCATTTGAAAGAGAAACAAAAATCTTGGTAAAACATTCATTTTGACTGCAGCTATCCTACCCAGCAAAGACAATTGCAATTTTTTCCAATTTTCCATATCTTTCTGTATTTTTAGCCATAGTGGTTCATAATTATGTTGATATAATTTCATGTTTGTGGACATAATATAAACCCCTAAGTATTTAATCTTTTTGACTATCTCAAAACCTGTTACCCTTTCTATTTCTCCTTCTTGGCTTCTTGTCATGTTTTTAGCTATTATTTTTGTTTTAGCTATATTTATTTTAAAACCAGATACTTGTCCATATGAGTTAATTGTGTCCATCAGAGTTCTAGTGGATTGTAATGGTTGAGTTAACGTAACAACCAGGTCATCCACAAACGCTCGTAGCTTGTATTCTTCCTGTCTAATTTTTATTCCCTTTATTGTGTCAAACTCTCTAATTTTGCTAAGTAATATTTCCAAACTCAAAATAAACAATAAGGGAGACAAGGGACAACCTTGTCTTGTTCCCTTTTCTATATTAAAAGTATCTGTTAGTCCACCATTAATTATTATTTGCGCTGTTTGTTTTTGATATATCGCCCTAATGGATTGTGCAAAATAATCTCCAAGTTGTAACGTTTCTATTACTTTTAATAAAAACTGCCAATTCAATCTATCAAAAGCTTTCTCAGCATCCAAAAATACTAATACTGCAGGTACCTGGTTGTTGTTTCCCAAGTACTCTAATAAATTAACAATTTGTCCAACATTAGTCTTCATTTGTCTACCAATTAAAAACCCCGTTTGATCATGATGAATCATCTGTTGCATAACTATCATTAATCTATTCGCTAAGATTTTAGCAAAAATTTTATAATCTATATTTAAAAGTGAGATCGGCCTATAATTTTTTGGATCTGTATGATCTTGACCCTCTTTTGGGATCAGAGAAATAAAAGCAGTCTTCCATGTTGGAGGTACATTGCCTCCCTGTTGAATGTTATTAAACAATTCCTTAAGCGGTTCCACCATTTCTTCCTGCAATTTCTTATAATAAACAGCTGTTAGACCATCTGTCCCCGGGGCTTTACCCACTTTTAATTACCAATAAAATCTCCTGTGAGGTTATCAATTGATTTAAAGTATCCCTCTGCTCCTTAGATGTTGTATAAATATTCTGTTTCTGCAAAAAATTATCTATATCCTCTTCTTTAACTTTGCCACCAATATATAATCCTGAATAAAATTCTAAAAAAGATTTTTTAATGAGTTCTTGTTCAAAAACTTCTTTACCCTTATATTTAACTCTTTCAATAATTCTTGATTTCTGCTTCTTTCTTAGCGTGTATGCCAACCATCTACCTGGTTTGTTAGCGTTGCTAAAAGAATTAAATTTAGCATATTGTAAATTAGTTGCCGCTTGATCTGCCATTAACATATTAAATTGACCTTTTAATAAATTAATTGTCTCTTTAATTTTCCTGTCTGTTGGATTAGAAATTAAAGCCCGCTCATGTCTTTTGATCTCCTCTTCTAATTCTTCCCTTTTTTCACCTTTTTTCCTTTTATATTTATTATTCAAATATATCAAAATACCTCTCATGTAAGCTTTACTTGCATCCCAAACCATCTCCATAGAGGTGCCCTTCTGCATATTATTAACAAAAAATTCTTTCATTAATTTTTTACACTCCTTCACATTGTCTTCATATCTAAACAAATTGTCATTTAACCTCCATGACCTTCTAGATCCATTTCCATACTCCAATTCCAACCAAACCGGGCTATGATCTGTCAATGTTCTTGAACATATCTTCGTCTTCTTTACCCTAGAAAGAAGGTTGTTAGTGATTAGTATAAAATCAATCCTTGAAAAGGATTGGTATCTATCGGGAAAAAAAGTAAAATCCTTTTCTTCTGCATTTCTTTCATGGCAAATGTCCCTCAACTCCTAATCCTCCATCATCTCAAAAAAAGATTTAGGCAGTCTTGCTCTTGAATAAAAATTTTGCTTAGAACCCTTCTTGTCTTTTTTCATGTCCAGTACACCATTCCAGTCTCCTAAAAGGATGCAGGTTTTATAATCCCATTGTATCAAATTTGAATGTAGAAGATCGTAAAAATTTTCTTGTTGTTGATTCGGGGCATATACACCAATCACAAGTGTTTTCTCTCCTTTAATTAAGAGTTCAATAGCTAGAAATCTTCCTTGATCATCTGCTTCAATTAACTTAGCAATCAAATGTCTTTTCACATATATAACAATGCCATTTTTCTTTTCTGATGCTGCTGTTACAAAATGTGTTCCTATTCTTGTATTTATCAAATATTTTTGGTCTTGTGTTCTAATATGTGTTTCTTGTAGACAAACCAAATCGTTGTTAAATTGTTTAAGGTAATGAAATATTTTTCTTCTTTTCTGTGGAGAGTTTAAGCCATTAACGTTCCAAGTTAGGAATCTAATTCCCATCTAGAGGCTTCTGAAGCGTCTGGAGCACTGTCTGAAGATCTAGCTTCTTTAATTCCTTTGGTCTCACTCCTCCCATCGTTTCTGTTTTGGTAGTTTCTTTAAGTGCCACCTGAAGTTGCTGTTGAATCATTTTTTGTTTACGCTTGGCCGTTGTCACTCTAGTTTAATTAAATTTAATTCAATTAAATGGATTTGTATGCCGCCCAATTCCCTAGGGACTCTTTGTCTTTGTTCTTTTATCAATTCATGTTCAACTAACTCCAGATGTTGATCCAAATGAGTTATAGCCAGATCACTTTGACCAGACGAGGCTCCTTCTTCCTGAATTTCTATCAGTAATTTCTCTCTTTGTCTTACTCTGGCATCCTCCTTTCTCTTCGTTTCTGGTGATCTTGGTGTCCCAGCCTTTAAAACATATGTATAAAAATCTCTTGCTTTCTGCACCGTATTAAGCCGATGTCTTTCTCCAGCATAAATCAATGATATTCCAGCTGGGACCTCCCACCTGAACTGTATTTGTTGTTTTTTGAGTTCTTCCACCAGAAAGGTATAATCCTTTCTGGCTCTTAGAATTTTTGGGGGAATCTCTTTCATTGTCATCACTTCTTGTCCATCAACCTGAAGCTTATTTTGAAAGGTTGCCTGTAGGATATCGTTACGCAGTGTTCTGTTAGTAAAGTATATTACAATATCTCTTGGCAGGTTTCTCTGTCTGGCCACCCATGAATTAACACGATATATTTTATCCATCTCCCATCCCAGCTCTTCCTTCTTTAGCCCCAATGCTTGAGCAATCGCCTCCGACATCAGGTCTCTCAAGTTTTCATGTTTATCCTCCTTTACACCTCTAACTCTGATTGCAAATTCCATATTTCTATATTGGATCATTGTAACTTCATCTGCATCTTTCTCCCTTTTGTTCTCAATTTCGTCTACTTTTCCACTCAAAGCTGTTGTGGACTGTTTAATTTCTTCCACTTGCTGGTCCAAGACCTCCAAATTGTTTGCCAAATCTTTAAATGCCATTAAAATATCTGCCCTAATTTGGTTGTTACGAGCTCCAATTTGATCAGAGATATCTTGTATCTTGTCATGAATTTTCTCGTTAGTCTCATCAATTTTTGCATTAAAAGTAATGGCCATTTCAGCCTGCATAACTTTAAGGGTTTCTTGTAACATCCCCAAAGTTAGAGGCTGGGTTTGTGTTGAGAGGGATTGCAGCTTAGAAGTATGGAGGGGTGAGCTCTCAGCACTGCCCGCTCCTTTGGAAGGAGCCGTCTTCCCAGATTTAGAAGCCATTTGAATTTAAACAGATCTTTATGTTATTCCAAATTACTTTTATTCAAATGCCAAAAAGAAGAATTCCTCGAAGTCCAACTCCAAATCAGAATTAAAGTCAGAAGTTCTCCTGCATAAGCCTGCTAGCAAAATGAAACTTTCTTTGTAACTTTCACTTTTCCATGGCCTTTCAGACTTTAATCGCCATTTTAAAACAACTTGCTAATTTGTAGCTTCCGAAATAAGAGTCAACATAGGAGTTAAGTATGGATACTTGCCCAGCTTGTCTCCTGGCTTTTTCTGCTGCTGCTGCTATTCCAAAATTGAGATACTGTCATTTAAAGCAGGGTTGGTCGCGATCTTCTTGCTCCGCTAAAAAGCGGAGATGTCCCAGGTCCGGAGCAGTGACAGGATTCCAGGGAGCCCTCACCCTTCGCGCCCCAGGATTTTCTCCTGGGACACTTGGGGGACTCTACCTGTACCTGCCTGCTCTTCTCACTCCCCTTTCCCCGGGGAGGGGGTTTTTGGCCACCAGTCAGCTGTTTTTCGGCTGTTCTGGTGGCTTAAACGGTGCCGGGGACCGGCGCTCGACGAGGAGCGTCTTCGAAGGGTGTGGAGCCAAACCGGAAGCCGTGATATTATTTCTTGTAGTTTGAGCATCGTCTCTTGCACAGTATTTAATGTGGTGTTCATGTTCTGTATTATCGATGTGCCCCCCACCTTCTCAGTAGTCAGCATCTTGTCTATTTGTCTTTGGCTGGCAGGGGAGGCTACCCCTGTCGCCGTAGCGGGTGCTGGTTTCTTCCCTCTGCTTACTGTCATTGTTGTTGTAGTGCTTGTCATTTCTTTCAGTATTTTATTTTGTTGCTCTAATATTCTATGGATCCTATTCCAGATTACCATGTAGTAGTTTCATCCCTTTCAGCTTTTTTTTTTTGTTTAACTATATCTGTTTGTTTTGTAATGAATTGTAGCTCTAATTTCTATTGCGTTATCTGTTATATTGTTACAATAGTTTATCAATTTACTAATTTAATCGTGCTATTAAATATGGATTCTAATACATAGGTCTTCTATTTGTTCCTTTTATTTTCAATATCGCTATTGTATTTGTTTTTATATAAACTAAAATAGATAATAATATATAATCAATTGCTAATGTAGCAGTATAAATAGTATAAATAGTATAAATAGTATAAATATAGATAATATTTATTTATTTATTTATTTATTTATTTATTTATTTATTTATTTATTTATTTATTTATTTGGCAGTTTTTCTATGCCGCCCTACTCCCTCAGGACTCAATTTATGAATTTAGTAATATGAATAACATAGCTAAGTAATAGTAATAAATAATATTATATAATCAATATGGAATACTGTATATAGTCAAAAAGTTCTAGAAATATGGTATGCAGATATAATATCAATAACTAATCACAAAGTAATAGAAGCTATGCAGTATTGTTATCTGTATGTGTATGTATGTATGTATGTATGTATGTATGTGTATATATATATATATATATATATATATATATATATATATATATATATATATATATATATATATATATATATATATATATATATATATATATAGTATCTCCCTACAGTTAACTTATATTAATCAATAATCTATTTGTGTTACCTTCTCAATATCAACTCTATTTCTTGTTATCCTCTATTTCTATTTCTTGTGCTTATTTTAATATATATTACCCAATGTTTCACATCAAAAAATAAATAGTCTATGTATATATATCTGTACAATAATCTTCTATTAACCTTCTATTTTAACTGTTTTCAGTAAAATATTAATTAGTAGAGTGAGGGGATTCACAATTTGTAGGGGTATAGGAGTATTATATATAGGGAAGAGAACCTGGCCTAGAGGTTAACACTTCTGCCTTACAAGCAGACTGCCCAGGTTCAAATCCCACTACGGGTATGGCTATCTGATGAGAGCAAAATAGCTCGAAATAGATCTATAATAGTCTCCCTTTATTTTCATTTATCAGCAAAAAAAATGTTACACACACACACACACACACACACACACACACACACACACACACACACACACACACACACACACACACATATATATATATATATATATATATATATATATATATATATATATATATATATATATAAAATGAAGTAATAAACAGGGAAGTTATTTTCTAAGCGGTAGGCAGGAAAAGAAGGAGAAGAGTGAAAATATAGAAAAGGGATAGGGAAGAGAGAGAAAAAGAAAAAGGATATATCAATATCGATACCAGTAAATATTGAATGAGTCCACAACTACTCAGTTCGTTTTCAATTCTGTCCTGATTTTCACGGATTCTTTTTTCCGGATATTCCTCTTTCGCTCTGTCTGCGGTTAAGAGTTGCTCCACTGTTAATCTGCACAGTCATCCACTTTTAGTAGGCCTTGCCCTGATTCCCGATCACTTGTGCGTTACAGCCAGATGGTTCTCTAATAAGTAAGGAAATGCTCTTTCCGATCCTCTACGCTGACTTTATTTTGTTGCTTTCCTCGTCTCGCACTTTTGCTAGTAAATCTCCTCTCTCCAATCTCCGCTGTCTTTTAGTTTCCAGTTTCGGTGCAGCTGCGTTTTCCGACTCGTCCTTCTTTTCGCCACTGCGTTCCTTTTAGAGCTTCCTTTTTCGTCCTTGTAGTTGGATCGCCTTATTACCATTACTTATTACTTGTCTCCGATGCTATGAGAGTCTTCTTTCCGCGAGTTAGGTATAGTCTGTTATGATATTTGCTTCCTAGTCCTATGTGGTTCACCGTGGCTTCCAGCCCGCCGTGTTCAAAGACAAAGACGGACGCTTTCGTTTCAGATAGGGAGGATGCCCTTCGCCCCAGCGGGGGCGAACGCCTTCACCTCGCTGTTGCCCAGGTTGTCCCTCTTTCTCCACTCAGTCCTCCAGACTTTTTGTGCCTCGAAGGGTCTCTAATAATGAAAGAAAAACAGCTTCAAAGGACAGAGATCGTCCTTCTCCAGCTGCTACGCCCCGCGTCACCACCGGAAGTCCGAATTTATATAATGTATTATATACATGCTGTAACTACTAAGGATAATATTAATTTTAATTTTATTTATATAGAAGAAATCTCTGTGAATTGCCTGTGATTACTTTGATTCACATGGTCATGATAGAACTAACAAGTATATGGCTCAGATTCTTGAGCAGTGTTGCTTGATTTTAGTCAAATTGCTACTAAAATGCTTGCCTAACAGTACACTTCCATAAACATGTCTGCCAACTGAGGAATGTAACATAGGTCATTGACTTCATTCTTACCACTATACTTTAGTCTTTTTTTTTGTTCTTAATATTGCATTGTGAGACATTTGGATTCTATCTGTGGAAATGGTGTAACCCAAGAAGTCCAAATGCTGTAACCGAGGAAGTCAAGCATACACCCCTGTAATTTAGGACAGAGGTACTTTTTCCATAACCTACTCAAGACCTCTTGAACATGGTGCTCATGCAGTTTCTCATCTTCAGAGTAGATAAATATGTCATTCAGGTAAATCACCACAAATCTGTCACTTAGATCAGAAAAAATCCAGTCATATTTCTAGAAAACATAGCTCCACCATTTATAATTCAAACAGCATTACGGTGTATTCAAATTTGCCATACCTACTGTTAAATGCTGTCAATAATTAATGCTCCTCCTTGACTCTGATAACATAGGCATTTCAAAGGTTCAACTTAGTAAATATGTGCGCACTTTGCAATCTGTCCAATAAGTCCAATATAAGTGGTGGTGAGTAATGGCTTCTCACTCTAATTGGCTGAAGAGCTTTGTAGTTGGGCATAGTCCTCATTGTGACCTCATCAGTTAGGTTTGAGGAAGCTGGATTTTCCTTCTTGGGAACAAAGAAGGTAGGCACTGAAACTGGTAACTTTGAAGATCTAATAAAACTTTTTTGCAGATTAGGATCCAAATACTGCTTCAAAATTGATAGTTCCTTTGCTGACAATTCTTTTAACTAAGATTTTATCCCCTGGGACCAAATCAATTGCACAGTCGCAGTCTCTATGCAATACAGTTGAATTAACAAATACCAATCTGAAATGGTGTTCATACATTAGCATGAATTTCTCCAGCTTTTCAAGATTACTATGCAGATGAAACCATGGCTTTTCTTTGTGGGACGTATGGATAACCAATTAGGAAAGATCAATGGAAGATTGGTTTTGTATATGTTAACTGCAAAAAAACCCTATTAGATTCCTAAAGATGGAAAAATGCTGAAAAACTCATATAAGAGAAATAAATTGTGAAGATAATAGGCTTTTCAGAATTGCAAAATTGATCTATTTAATCAGGGATGAGACAAGGAATACTTTTACTAAGACACTACTTTTATTTTATGGAAAGGGTTGGATGTAAGAAGTGAATTATGATTAAATTTATTTGCCACTTCAGGGCATGGCACGAGGCACAGGGTAACCAAGGTCCGAGATCAACAACCTTTTCCCTGGAGTAATCAATCTGAGGTTCATATTTAAAACCAGACAAATACTTATTAGTCCAAGGCATTGATCTGATTTGTGATAACTTTTTATTGTATTTAGCTGTAGATGCCTGATTAATGTAGGGGTTTTTACAGCCTCTCTATTGACTTGGGAATGAGTTTGACAATACTTGTTTGCAGCTTCTCTTACTTGTGTTTTCCTAATCGCATCTGTAAATCTTTTCATGCGTTTTCCCCTCTTTTCCCTTACTGGTGTTACAGTAGAAGGAACAGATTTGTCTGAACTGAGGAGGTCAGTTGGGGCTGGGACACTATGCAGGAGAAATTCGGTTCACAATCCATTGGCTCAGTGGTGGTCGGTGATTGAAACTCATAAGGGAATATCTGTCCCGCCGCCTTAAGTTCGGAAGCAATTCTATAGGTGGAAGGCGAAGACATTTTGATGAGGTAGCGACGTTTAGTACTGTAAGGAGCCCCAGCCCGCTCCTGAGTGAAGGAGTGGAACATCTGCCAGTTTGAACTGAGATAATGGAATGTGAGGCAACTGGCAGTTGGAACAGAATTCTTTTCAGGTGGGGAGGGGGAGTAGACTGTCTAACTCCTTAGCATCAGAGCGTGTTAAATACTGTATAAGAATTACTAATGATCTGATGGTCATTTCGAAAAATCCTTTCTTAGCAAGCACCTAGAAGCCAAGAGGAACATGCGTGCTGAATTTCAGGTTTGTAGGCTTTACGGTTCTGGAGATTTCGTGATGAGTGAGTGGATTTCGCTTTTATATATAGAGATAGATCTTACTCATTGTTCTTAATTTCTTACCTCACACTTGTTTTTTCTTTTCTTTAATCTTAACTATAAGATCCCTCGGTGAGGGAGATGGGAAATTTCTAAATATAATTGAAGGAAGGAAGGAAGGAAGGAGAGAGAGAGAGAGAGAGAGAGAGAGAGGCAGGCAGGCAGACAGACAGACAGACAGACAGACAGACAGACAGACAGACAGACAGTTTATATTATTTCATTTTTTATTTCTGTGAAAATTTAAACAATAAAAATTAACTATCTTTTCTGTCATGAGGACTGATTGATTTTATATATCATTGCCCAAATATTTCTATTATTTCCTAGATTTTCAAGGAATGCTGCTGTTTTTGTATTTTATGTGGAGGGCAATCTTGCTGTTTCCTGGAAGGAAGGAAAAAAGCAGAAAAGTTGATTTCTCACAAAAGCAGCTGTGGTTTTTTTGTTTTTTTGTTTATTTGGAAATTACTATATCCTGCTTATCCGTCAGAATGTAAAGAAGTTTTAAATTCTTAGTCCCTCTTAAGGATTTGTAGAAACTGATACTTTCTAAGAGTCTGCAAAGAGCTTAAAGTTTTATGGCATTAGGTCATTCTTCCCTCTTCTGCCCTTCTTAAGCAAGGTGAGAGTTATAGCATTAAATTATTGCTGAAATTGCCTACAGAAGAAGACTGAGTCCCTTCAATATAACAAATTTCCAGGTAAGTCAGTATAGGATTGCAGACAAATTGTGTTGCAGTGGTATCCTAGATATAACATAAAGAACATACAAACTAATATACTTTTAAGTGGAGGCATTATCACATCTGTGCAATCATAGCAATTGTGTATTGTCAAGGCAGAGTAAAAAGAGAAGAATAATCCAAATTGCAGTATTTGACCAGGAAGTTTTAAATGGATAAATCCTACTGTATCTGTTGTTTGTTGCATGGGAAACTGTGAATCAATTAATACATGCAAATGTACTGTACATAGAACTTACTCTTCGGCAAAAATGTGAAAATAAACTTTACATACTGGTTCTTATGTGCTCTGTACAGAACACCATGTACTGGTAGTACTCAACTTACTAGTATAATTGAGCCTGGAATTACTGCCATAAGTCAAGGCATCATGTGACCTGACCTTTTTTTTTTTTTTTACATTTCACATATGGTAGTCGTTAAGCAAATGCCATGATCGTTAAGCAAATGGGAATTTTTTGCCCAAAACTAGAAGTAAAATCTTGAAACCAGCAAAAAAAAAAACATTGCAAATAACAGTTATGTGACTGTATGACTGCAAACAGCCATACAGCTGAGCCAGTTGACAAATACCTAAAATGCAATCATGTAAGTATGATATGGGTGCAATTATTGTAACTTCAAAAATGAGTTGTAAGTAGCTTAGGGGAAGGGGTGTCATAACTTCAGTTGTTAAATGACCAATCAATAAAGTGAGAACTATCAGTATATAATTCACACTTTGTTCAAAAGAGAAATTAAACCTGGTGATCTTCCCAAATTTTAAGGTGTTTTTTTTAACTAACAGAAATTTCACTTGAGCATTATGAGGTTTATAATACACAAGATAATCTATGACCTGTTAGGTCATCCTTTTAGAGCTATTTCCTTACCTAAACAGAAAAATAGAATGACCTCAGGCAGAATGCTATTGTTTTGGTTTAAACATTAGAAAAGAAAATATTTTAGGAAATGAAAAAGATCCATAGCTGGGCAAGTATAGATATTTTTCAGTTAACAAAGGACACTTTTGATGACAAGATTGGGGGTGGTCTATCATTCTTTAAGAATAGCCTAATGTTTTCAATTCTTTTTCCTCAACTTAAAGCAACATGCAGCAAACCATCCTGAATTAATGTTTTCTCCAGATGAATTAATCTCCATGGTTTGTCTTGAATTTCATAAATAGTGAGAGCAAAGTATGGATGTTTTGGGAATTGATTCTGCTGAAGAGGGATAGCTTCATTTTCTGATAACTTGGAATAATGATTGTGTCATTACTTGATGTCATCTTTGATAGAGTTGGTAGATGAGCATTTTTCTACACTGGGATGATAATTGAATATCTTCAGTAATTGTACATTGTAGGGGAACACTCATTAAAAAGTTACAATTTGACTGTCTTCCTCTCGATGTCCTTCAGACTTTCCCATTTCTAAAGACCGCCTCCTGTAGATAGGTGTGATGACTTCTCTAAATGCTTCCCCAGATACCTCTCTAGATGTCACCTCTCTAGATGTTCGTCAGGAGGACGAACCAGTTCCAGGCATGTTTGGAGGGGAGTTGGTCAGTGGCTCCAAGCAGCCATCTGAGGGGGATTTGGCTCAAGCACAGCTGCAGCAGGGCAGCTCTGAAGCTTCAGGTGGAGAAAGCATGCAGCTGCAGCCAGTCAGTGATGAGAAAGAGGAACTGCCTTCTTCACCTGATCCAAGAACACATAGGGCGAAGAAAAAGCAGGAGTAAAAAAGGTCAGCGAGATTACTCGCGAGGAGTATGCTTCACCCTTCTTGATGGGATGCCCCAGAAGCTGACTATTTAGCATAGCAGACAAATGAAAGTGATGCTTGGAACAACATATTTATTTCCTAGCTGTGTGTTTTCTGGTCATTGGGATTCTTGCTTTACTTTGGATTGACACCATGCCTTGGCTTGGATTGTGCCTTATGAACTCAACTTTCTTGCCTCATGAACCCTCTTGTATTGTGGATTTAATTTTGCCTGGTGGGTTTATTTTGATTGGGAAACTTTCAAGTGCCTTGTGGACTCATTGGTCATTGCTCTGTGGACTAGCATTGGTCTGCTTGTGGCTGGACTTAAATGGGACAGTGCTTGTGTTGTGGTGAAGAGAGTTGCTGAGGAATATTAATAAATCCACTGAGCAACAGTTACGTGTGTGTGTGTGTGTGTGTGTGTGTGTGTGTGTATGAGAGAGAGAGAGAGAGAGAGAGAGAGAGAGAGAGAGAGAGAGAGAGAGAGAGAGAGAGAGAGAGAGAGAGAGAGAGAGAGAGAGAGAGAGAGAGAGAGAGCAGGGCAGCACAATAGGATATGATATCCTAACATGCTCATTGAATCTCTTACTGCATGGATCATTTTTTCTAACATGCTGAATTTCTGCTGCAATACAGACCAATACAGACCATCATGTGCTTCAATAGCAATTTATGCAACTCTGGATCTTCATTTGGGTCTGGCAGTTTGGCATGTGCAAATATATCATAATATTTTGGTCTTGGCTTGGATGCTTTATTAAGATACAGTAAACAGTGCAAATAAGGTGGACCCTGCTTTTGGTATTCCACATTTAGCATGTGAACAATAGACATACTAAAGAGTCATGTGTTCCAGTGAAACATGAACAACTTTCTCTTCAAGTTGAATATTCTTATGAATAGAATAGAATAGAAAGAGAAGAGAAGAGCAAGGGACCTTGGAGGTCTTCTACTCCAGCCCTCTGCTCAAGCAGGAAAACCTATACCATCTCAGAAAAATGACTGTCCAGTCTCTTCTTAAAAACCTCCAATGTATGAGCGCCCATGATTTCTGGAGGCAAGCTGTTCCACTGGTTAATTGTCCTCACTGTTAGGAAGTTTCTCCTTAATTCCAGGTTGCTTCTCTCTTTAACTAATTTCCAACCATTATTTCTTGTCCTGCCCTCTGATCTTTGGAGAATAATTTGGCCCCCTCTTCTTTGTGGCAGCCCCTCAAATACTGGAATACTACTATCATGTCACCCCTAATTCTTTTCTTTAGACTAGCCAGACCCAAAAGTTGCAGCCGTTCTTCATATGGTTTAGTCTCCAGGCCTTTGATCATCTTAGTTTAAAGTGACCAGATTTTTTTTTTTAAGCGGGACGGGGGGGCCGCCTGGGCGCCACCATTTGTTTTGCCCTCTGCGCATGCGCAGAACGCTGCGCATGCGCAGAGGGCAAAACAGCAAATGTCGGCGTCCAGGTGAGGGGGGGAGGGGGGGAAGCGGGAGGGCGCTTGGATGCCTGCAGCTCGCGACAGGTAAGCTGCCGGCTGCCTCCTTTCCCCGTCTCCCGCCTCCCGTTCGTTGCTTGCCAGCCCGGCTGAAGGGAAGGCGGGAGGCGAGGAAAGGCCTCCCGAAAGAGAGGCGGGCTCCCGAAGCCTCCCCTCCTTTCGGGAGGCCTTTCCTCGCCTCCCGCCTTCCCTTTGGCCGGGCTGGCAAGCAACGAATGGGAGGCGGGAGACGGGGAAAGGAGGCAGCCGGCAGCTTACCTGCTCCAAGCATCCAAGCGCCGCGGTCTCCCGGTCGCCCGCCCGGCCCCAGGGCAATGGCGGCAGCGAGGCGACGGGGGGAAGAAAGGGGAGGGGGACGAGGAAGGGCTGTTTGCGCCGCTCGTAAACTCAAAGCGGCGACGGCTCCTCGTCCCTCACCCCTCCCAACCGCAGCGGCGCCTCCGAGGGTGGGGCTAGGGATGGGGCGGGGGAAGGAGAGGAGGAGCAGCCTCCCTTCCCCCTCCCCCCAGCTTCCAGCTGCCGCCGGAGGAGTCAACAACGCGGGACGCCCGCCTGCCGCCAACGCCGCCCACGGCCGGCCCAAGCTGAGAGGCCTGCTGCCTTTCAGGCCGATTTTTTGAAAGAATGCCCTAGTCGGGCAAACTTTGAAAAAATCAGGACTTTTTAGAAGGCGGGCGGGACGCGGGACAAATGGTGAAAAAGCGGGTGTGTCCCGCCAAAATCGGGACGTCTGGTCACCTTATCTTAGTTGCTCTTCTCTGAACTTTTTCCAACTTTTTCAACATCTTTTTTATAGTATTTTGACCAAAATTGGTTGTAGTATTCCAGGTGTGGTCTTACTAGGGTTTTGTAAAGCGGCACTAATACATGTGATCTTGATTCTATGCCTCTGTTTATACAACCCAGGATTGTATTAGTTTTTTGGCTGCTTCTATACATTGCTGGCTCATAGTCAAATGATCCACTAGGCCTCTAAGGTTCCTTTCATAGTTACTGTTTTTGAGCCAGGTCTCACCTAATTTATATTTATACCTTTGATTTTTCCTGCCTAAATGTAAAACTTTGCTTTTCTCCACATTGAAATTCATTTTGTTGGATAGGGCCCGTTGTTCAAGTTTGTTAAGATCTTTTTGGATCCTGAGCTTGTCTTCTGGGGTGTTGACTATTGCTGCCAGTTTAGTGTCATCTGCAGATTTGATGAGTTCCCCTTTATTCCCTCATCTAAATCATTTATGAAGATATTGAAGAGTACTACACCTAAGACGGAGCTTTGTGGTATCCCACTGCTTACTTCTCTCTATGTGGATATAGTACCATTAAGGACTACTCATTGAGTATGGTTTGTCAGCCAGTTAGAAATCCATCTGGTGGTGATGTTGTCTATTCCACATTTTTTTAGCTTACCAAGAAGTAGATTGTGGTCTACTTTGTCAAATGCCTTACTGAAATCTAAGTATACTATGTCCACAGCATTTTGCTGGTCTACTAATTTAATGACTTTATCAAAGGATGAAATAAGATTGATTTGGCATGATCTGTTTTTAAGAAACCCATGCTAGCTACTAGTTATAACTTTGTTTGCTTCTAGTTGTTCATGGATCTGTTTTTTTATTATCTTTTCCAAGATCATCTTCTGATTAAATCTGGTTGATTATTTGCTTCTGATTCAAAAAGATATGCTGTTGTATTTCTTTTAGTTTAGATTGCAGGTTATAGTAAAGAAAAATGAAGTATAGTCATACTTCTTTATATACATTATGATATCTTGTCATTGTACCATTATATATGGAAAGTAGAAGAGAGGATATTGCTCTTTCTGATGCTTCTAAAATCACTGTGATTCAACAGTCTCACACTGAATTCCATCATTGTCAAGTATATCTTTCTCAATTCTATACTGTCTTGAGGATCCATGAAGTAAATTTGAATACATTTGCTGATTGGAGTCTGGTAATAAATGTCAATTGCAATTATAGACTTGCGTTGAATAATTACAGGAGGATTCCATCTATTCCTTGCTGGAAGGACTTCTTTGGCATCAAAGAATATCATTTAGAAGAGACTGTATTATCTGATGAACTTGTTTGCAAAAGACTTATACTTGCTATATATACTGAGTTCTTTAGGCAGAGTTTCCATCTGACTATCTTGACCTTTCCCTTAATACAGCAGAAATTGGTGGTTTCTCAAGGAAATAGGAATGCATGATAGTGATGGCAGACTTTGGTCACAGCACCAACATCAACAGAAATATTACATTGTGCAAGTCATGTATTTTGCCTTGTTCTTTCTCTATTGAGGTTTTGTTGTTGATGGTGGGTTTTGTCATATTAAGGAACTCTCACAATCAATGTTTGCTACATATTCTCAAGTTGATCTTTTCTCCTCTTATCTTTTCTTGTCTCTTCATTCTGTACCTTTCCTTATCATCATGAGGACATGCAGCTCTTTTCTGCGTTTCTCCTCCTCCTTAGTTCATCCAGTGATGTTTGATGTCACCTCTTGACCATGACATCCTCTTTCTCTTTCCACATGGGATAATTATGTTGACAATATTTTAATTTAATTTAATCTGATTTTTTTGTACCACAATCCTGTACAATCCCATTGTAACCTCAGAACAGTGTAGAATCCTGGTGGCTTCTCCAATGAGTTATGGTAAGCTGTCAGGCATAGTCTGATAAGATGCAAAATTGGACCACTTGACCACCTGAGACTTTGGGTGGGAGTGGTCTACCTGATGTCAGGAGGCCAAAGGAAGGGCTGGACTACACTTAATTTCAGAGTAGAAAACAGTTGAAAAATGAATCTGGATGGACAAAAAGTAAGGTATAGTGGCTATTGTATTTGGCTGATACCCAAGAGATTGAGTTTCTACTTGATCTGTAGCTGCAGCAGCCTACTTGTAACTTGAACCCAATCTACCTCACAGGATTGTTGTGAAGAAATACTATGTATTTGAGTTCCTGAATAAAGATGAGATATAGACACATGTGCATGTTTGTGTGCCAGAAAAGGGACAAATAAAACAATAAAAATATCCAGGCCTTTTTCATGTACTTTAAAGTTCTTGATTCTTGAAGACTCATGTGATTAGTCAACCCATTGCTGCTGGATGGGGAAGAGAGTGAGGGATTGTAAGATTGGTTGGGAAACTGACACAGAACATTGAAAATGAAAATCACATAAGTGCAACAGCAGTTCAGCAGACTTCAGTAGAAGTGCAGCAGTCACAACTTCTCCAAATTTCATTTCTTTGGGCATCCATTTGAGGTACCTTGGTTCAAAACTTTTGCCCTTTGTTTCAGTTTCATTCAGGTAAAGGTCAAGATAATGAGAGTTTTAGTAGTATATAGATGAGAAATATTATATACCGTATTTTTCGGAGTATAAGACGCACCTTTTTGAGGGTGGAAATGTCGGTGCGTCTTATACACCGAATACAGCAATTTTTAGCCTCCCGAGCCCCGCCCTCGCATCCAATTTTTGCAAAAAACGGGCCCTTTTTTGCAAAAATGGGGGCATTTGCCTTCCCCCACCCCCTAGGAGTGCTCTGCAGGCTTCCCAGATCCTCTGCATGCCCTGTTTTTGCAAAAAAAAAAACAAGCGAAAAATGGGGCATTTTTGCCTTCCCCCACCCCCTAGGAGTCCACTGCAGGCTTCCCAGATCCTCTGCATGCCCTGTTTTTGCAAAAAAATGAGCGAAAAATGGGCCATTTTTTGTAAAAAAAAATGGGGCATTTTTGCCTTCTAATTACCATATCTAGCATGACTGGAGGAGGAATTCTGGGAGTTGAAGTCCACTAGTCTTAAAGCTGTCAAGTTTGAAGACCCCTGGGTTAGAGGTGCAAGGGTCTTCAAACTTGGCAAGTTTAAGACTTGTGGACTTCAACTCCCATTCCTGAGCTAGCATGACTGGAGGAGGAATTCTGGGAGTTGAAGTCCACTAGTCTTAAAGCTGTCAAGTTTGAAGTTTGTAAAAAGTATTCATGGTTGTAAAAAGTGTACATGGTTGTAAAAAGTATACATGGTTGTAAAAAGTATTCTGCTACACTGGTATTTTATTAAATAATATATTACTGCATCATTTGGTTCAGAATACTTTTTTCCTTGTTTTCCTCCTCTAAAATCTAGGTGCGTCTTATACTCCGGTGCGTCTTATGCTCCGAAAAATATGGTACTTTTCTAAGCAGTATTACTTTGGCCATAATTTTTTTCTCAGATTTTGTTCGATAACATCTTGTTAGGTTAGCTCAGAGATCTAGCTGAACCAGCATTTTCTTTCTAATAATAACCAATTAGATCATCCAGGGTATAGACAGGTTAGTTATAGAGATGATAATGTCTCCTTTTTGTTTTCACCTGAAGCAAATTGTATTTAAAGATAAACTTCCATTTTATATAAAGGTTTCATAAAGATCTCAGTTATCAAGAAATTTATCAAATCTTCTTACAGGAAAAAAAATCAATAGCTTGGCTTTATTTTATTTTTAAAAAAGAAATGCTTCTTTTGAGGTTCTAAACCTGTTGCATACAGCTCCTTGGCTGATTAATTTTGTCCCAATAACATTATCAAGTTTATTATAATATAAAAGAAAAGAGATATTTTCCCCATAATCATAATAAAGAATGACTGCACATCAGAAAAATTAACTTTGTTAGAAAAAAAAACCCTCCTGGTATGTGACATTTCATGGATATAATGAGATTTAAAACATTATAAATTGAACTCTGTAAATCCTTATTATGTTTCATACTAAAGCTTAGGCTTTATATAATACTTTTATTTCAGCAGATTATTTGTTTTATAGACTAAAATCTAGTGATTCACATCTTTAACCTAGACCATGGGAGTCAAATACCCCATGAAAAATAAAAAAGATAATTATCAGAATATAAAAATATGTAAGTATATTAGAGTTTGCAGCACTTTCAGTGGAATTCTGATCCAAGCTTAATGTACGAGGGTGAGTCAAAAAGTAATTCCATTTTCTTTAGGACAGGTATAATTACCAACACAGGAACATGTAGCGTACACCAAAATGAAGCTGGTCCTCTGTGAATCACATCCCTACTTCTCAACATAGTCACCATTTCTCTCAATAGCAATGTTCCACCTTCGAATGAGAGCATGTATCCCTGCCTCGTAAAATTTTGTTGACTGTTCTTTGAGCCATTTCTTCCCTGCAGTTTTCACTTCCTCGTCACTGGAATAATGTTTGCCTCTCAAACACTCTTTCAATCTATAATCTAAAGTATTGTCCTCAAACACATTTTGTAATCGTCTGTGAATGTTCACAGGGGTTTCCCCCTCAGCAACAAGGAATTCAATCACTGCTCTTTGTTTTTGATGCAACTGTAAGGGGGCAGCCATTTTGAAGTTTCCTTGCAAGTCAACAAACCTGAAAAGTAAGAAACAAAATATTTCAGAACGTAAATGATATAATCATTTATAACTGGGAAAAATTTCAAGTATTTTTATCAAAAACTTCACCTGAAATAAAGAAAATGGATTTACTTTTTGACTCATCCTCATACAATATGGTACCATGATCTGCATTCCAGAAGAAAGATAGATCGTAGATTGTAATGCTAGATTTCAAAGAGAATGTGTATTTTTTTAATTGTTTTTATTGATTTTCATCAATAAAAGAATGAGAATGTGTATTTTAATAGCTACATGTATACAGTGCATTCAGAAAATATTCAGACCCCCTTCACTTTTGTCAATTTTGTTATGCTGCAGCCTGATTCTACAGTTGTTGAAATTCATTTTTTTCTCATTAATCTACACTCAGAATCCCATAATGATAAACTGAAAACAGAATTTTAGAAATGTCTTAATTAAAGGAAAAAACTGAAATATCATATTGGCATAAATATTCAGACTCTTTGCAACAACACTTGAATTTAGCTCCCATTTCTCTTGATTGTTGCTGACATGTTTCTACACCTTGATTGGAGTCGATCTGTGGTAAATTAAATTGATTGGACATGACTTGGAAAGACACACACTTCTCTATAGAATAAGGTGACCAGATTTTAATATTTGTAAAGCGGGACACCATTGACGGGGGGGGGGTCTAGGGGAGCAAGACGGGAGGGGTCCGTCTCTCTTACCCTGCAGCTTTGTGCACCCCCCCAAACACCCCCCCTTCATCGCAGCCAGGGGTGGGTTCCTACCGGCGCAGGCTTACCTGTTCGTCGCCGCAGAGCCAAAGAAGCTGGTGACGTTCGCGGCGCGGGGCTTTCCCCGGCCGCCGGGACGCCGCCATTTGCATTCTTTTGCCCTCTGCACATGCGCAAAGCGTTCTGCTTGCACAGAGGGCAAAAGAACGCAAATGGCGGCGTCCCGGCGGCCGGGGGAAGCTGGCGGGGGAAGCCCTGCGCCGCAAACGCCACAAGCTTCTTCGGCTCTGTGGCGACGAACAGGCAAGACCGCCGCTGCCCCTCTCACTGCCCTCCCTCCCCGCCTGGCAGGAGGAGGCAGGCGAGGCAGGAGGCAGAGGGGTGTGCAGGGCAAATTCAAATTTAAAAAGCGGGACTTTTTTGAAATGCCGCGGGACGCGGGACAAATTATTAAAAAGAGGGACTGTCCCGCCAAAAGTGGGACATCTGGTCACCTTACTATAGAAGGCCTCACAGCTGACAATGCATACTGTAACAGAGCAAAAGCCATGAGGTCAAAGGAACTGCCTGCAGAGCTCAGAGACAGGATTATTGCAAGGCACAGATCTGTGGAAAGCTACAATAAAATTTCTGCTGCAGTAAAAGTTCCTAAGAGCACAGTGGCCTCCATAATTCTCAAATGAAAGAAGTTTGGCACAAACAGGGCTTTTCCAAGAGCTGATTGCCCAGTCAAACTGAGCAATTGGGGAAGAAGGGCCTTAGTAAGAGAGGTGATCAAGAATCTGATTGTCACTATGACTGAGTTCTAGAGATCCTGTGTGGAGATGGGACAGAGTTAAAGAAAGACAACCATCACTACAGGCTCCACTGATGTGGACTTTATGGCAGAATGGCTAGCCTCTCTTCAGTGCAAAACACATGAAAGCCCACTTGGAGTTTGCAAAAAAAGCATCTGAAGGACTCTCAGATGGTGAGGAACAAGATTCTCTGGTCTTACTGGTCTCTAGATGGTCTCTAGATTGAACTGTTTGGCCTCAATTCTAAACATTATGTCTGGAGGAAACCAGGCACTGCTCATCACCTGCCTAATATCATCCCAAGAGTGAAGTGTGGTGGCAGCATCATGTTGTGGGGGTGTTTTTCAGCAGCAGGGACTGGAAGACTGGTCAGGATAGAGGGAAAACTGAATGGACAGAGTAACAGAGATAACCTCAATGAAAACCTGTTCCATAGCAGTCAGGACCTCAGACTGGGCTAGAAGTTCACTTTCCAACATGACAACGATCCTAAGCACACAGCCAAGACAACACAGGGATGGATTAGGGAAAATTCTGTGAATGTCGTAGAGTGGGCCCGCCAGAGCCCTGATTGGAACCCTATTGAACATCTCTGGAGGGACCTGAAAGTGGCCCTCTACCGAAGGTCACCATCCAACCTGTCTAAGCTTGAGAGGACTTGCAAGTAAGAATGGCAGAAAATCCCCCAATCCAGGTGTACAAATTTTGTCACCTCATACCCCAAAAGACTCAAGGCTGCCAAAGTGCCTCAACAAAGTACAGAGTGAAGGGTCTGAATACTTATGCCAATGTGATATTTCAGTTTTTTCTTTTTAATAAATTTACAGACATTTCTAAAATTCTGTTTTCATTTTGTCGTTATGGGGTACTGAATGTAGGTTAATGAGAAAAATGAATTTCAACAACCGTAGAATCAGGTTGCAGCATAACAAAAGTGAAGGGGGTCTGAATAGTTTCTGAATGCACTGTAGTTCCTGTGGAACAAGAGAAGAAAGTGTGGTATAAATGAACTTAAAATGTCTCCAGAGTTTTTGACAGAGAGCTAAATGATGGCTACCAGAACAAATATAGGAAGACATAGTGAAAATGTATTATTTTCCTAGCTATTTACTAATTTATACATTTGAATATATACTCACTTGTTATAATAGTTATCAAGCTGCTTAATAATCTCTAATTGTGCACTTGAATGGAGTTTGTAGTTTAGGTACAGTTTCTAAAATTTCTAAGAAGCTGGAAATAATGTCAAAATCAATATGAGAATGAAAAACAAAGAGAAAAACCATTGGTTCTTTCATTTCATCAGAATCTACTTCTGAGATTCCTTATGATCTTAGAATCTAATGATGGTGGGAAAAATCAAAATCATCTAACAATTTTTCTACTAACATATTTTATTAAAAAGCATAAGCTTAGATGGGGAAAAGTGTGTACATGTATCTATGACCTAATGTTTCCCCTGCTTTTATTAAGGCAGCAAGTATATTTACTTTATAAATTAATTTTCCATAGACTTTTTATGTAGGTAATTTTTTCCCCTTTTTCTAATTGTACAGAAAGAATTTTATAAAATTAATTTAGATGATATATGTTGTTACTGTAATATTCAAGACATTTCTTTCATTGTAGGCTGTGAGCAATAAGAAAAAATGATTTAGATATTATAGAACACAGATGCATGTTTGCAATATTCTTAATGTTGCATATTGTCTTTTTGTAATTTTGTCTTGAATTTTCATTTAAAAGAAATTACTTTAAAAATCAATTCACCTAATATTCAGAGATAGAGAAACGTTTTGAATACAGGAAAAATACTGTTTCCTGTGTTAAGAAGGGTTTCTTTTACGCAATAGCCTGAAAAAAATGTGTTTTTGTCCTCAGGTGGTTCATGAATTGAGCTGTTGAAATAAATGCATTATTATTAGTTCTTTTCTTAGGTCATGTCTGTGACTGCATGCTACATGAAGCTGCAAAAAACATAGTTTCCATTGTTTACGTGATTCTTTTAATTCCATTTTTAATCAGGTAGTTAAAAATGGAACAGAAATACCACTGATCATTATGCCACGTCATTTTGTGGTAATAGAACAAAAAATATGGGAAGGAGCTCTTAAGTTTCTATGGCTTTCTACGGTAGAATGCTCAAAATGTTTGAAGTTTTTTTTTTCATCAGACCTCTAAGTAACAGAATATAGCACACCTGAAATGTTTTAGAGAAATTTAAAAGAAAATGTTATTTCTATTTAAAAAGACTGCAGTCTTTTTTATTTGCATGGAGGTAATAAAAAGCTGAGTTTACTTTCTTTTACTGGTATTGTACAGCTTATTTAAAGTTACTACCTTTGAATATAACTCTAATTTAACTAGAAGGCACATAGTATCAAGCCTAAGATATCAGTATTTGCAACCTGAACTAGACAGCCATTTGATTTGTTCATTATGCTAGAAATTGTTTATATTATTAAATGTCTGTATATACAGTTGCTACAGTTGTTCAAATAGGCACCTAAAGCATACTCCCTAGTGAAAGGGATGAACAAAACACCAGAATAAAATTTCTCTTTAAAAAACTATGTAGATAATTTTTGTATAGATCAGTTTTAAAAAATCTTTTCTGGAGAGAAAAAAAGTCAAAATAAAGTTTTTAAATGCAGGTTTAAGTAAACTTGCCTCTTACTCAGCAGGAACATTTTAAAAATTAAAAATTGTTCTGTTATTTGAGATTAAACGTATACTTATATTTTCAAATTTGTTTAGCTAAGTGAAACAGGCAAGCCAAAAAGGGAGATTATTGTTTCATCTTGTAGACATTCTATTTTCAATTTTTATTTACAGCCAAAGAGCAAGAGTAATTAAAAACAAATAGAAGAGAACACTTGAGAACATACAGTATATCTAGTATAGGGTCTTCTGCTTGAACAGAAGGATGAATATTTTTTCTTTGTATTTACATGAGGTAGTTTTATTAGACAAAATATACACCTCTAATATGGTGATTAAAATAGACCTACCTTTAAAATACATTACCTGTGTCTAATGATATATTTAAAAGTGACAGTACTTAAGAAGGCTACAGGTTTCTCTATGTTCTTAACTGCATACTTTTTCTAGCAACAGTAGTAGTAATACAGTTGTTTTCCTCGGTTTAACCATATATTTTTGCCCACCCTCCAATCCTTATACAATGGTGCTTAAAAGTCTGTGAAACCTTTTGAATTTTCAGTATTTCTACATAAATGCTGCATGATCTAAAACATGATCTATTCTCCACAAAGTCATAAAAGTAGATAAAGAGAATCCAATTAAACAAATGAATCAAAAACATATTTGTTCATTTATTTATTGAGAAAAATGATCCAAAGCTACATATCTGTATATGGCAAAAGAATATGAACCTTTGCTTTCAGTAACTGGTGTGCTCCCCTTGATAGCAACTAAACATTTCCAATAGCTATTGATAAATCCTGTACATTAGTTTGCAGGAGTTTTAGCCCATTTCTACATATAGAACAGCTTCAACTCAGGGATATTGGTGGTTTTCCATGCATCATCTGCCTACTTCACGTCTGTCTATGACATTTTTATAAGACTAAATGAAGATTTTGACTTGGCTGATAAAAAATATAAATTTTCTACTGCTTTAACCATTTTTTTATGGTTTCTCGAGTTTAGTTCATCGAGACCCTGATATTTTCCTGTAGAATTTGTCAGTGCAATTCAGAATTTATAATTTCATCAGTGAACATAGACTGTCCTGCTCCAGAGTCAGCAGAGCAATCCAAACTATGATACTGCCACCACCATGTTTTACAGAAGGTTTTGATACTGGAATACATGTTGGCTTTCACCAAACATAACATTCAAGCAATTCAACTTATTCAAGCCAAAAAGTTGTTTTTTGATCTCATCAACCCACAGAACATTCTTCCAATATCCTTTTGCCTTATCCACATAAGTACAGTTTTTCACAACTGTAGACAAGCATCAATATTCTTTTTAGAAAGTAGTAGCTTTTTTCTTGCAACCCCATCATGTTCAGTGTTTTCTGGATGATGGTCTTGTGAACATTGACATTCACTAATTCAAGAAAGGCCTTTAGATGCTACCTTGAGCTTTTTTGAATATTGCACACCTTGCTGTTGGTACAATTCTGGTTGGTTAACCATACTGGGGATGGTAACAATACTTGAATTGCTTCCAGTTATATACAGTCTGCCTGACAATGGACCAGTGGAGTCAAACTCTTTGGAAATAATTTTATAACAGCTTCCAGTTTGGTGAACATCAGCAACTTGTTCTTCAGAGCCCCACAAGTCAGTTGTTTGAACTACGACACACTTCCATATTCCTGTCTGGTGAAGATCAGACTTTGATACTGATTAACCAGAATTCTGTTCTTTAAATAAGGCATGCTCTCATACATTGATTGAAATATCTTAATTTTCCCTTCAAATAAACTGCTAATCGTAAATTCACATAGTTTTGCTGCACACAAATATATAACATTGGATCATGTACTTCAAAATATAAATGAACAAGTATTTATTTATTTATTTATCTATTTATTTATTTATTTATTTATTTATTTATTTATTTATTTATTTCTATTTGTATGCCGCCCAACTCCCAGGGGACTCTGGGCGGCTCATAACAATAGGAAAAGACAGTCCTAGAAATAAATTATTAAAATACAGTAAAAAAATTAAAAGACAATTTCAGTCATACATTATCATAAAAGGAGAGATCTTCAAAAATTTTATGTATTAAGATCAATTATCCCCAGGCCTGCCGGAACAGCCATGTTTTGATGGCCTTCTGGAAGGCCAACAGGGTGGTGATGGTACGGACCACCGGTGGGAGTTGGTTCCCGAGAGCTGGAGCCGTCACAGAGAAGGCTCTCCCTCGCGGGCCCGCCAGCCTACATTGTCTAGCTGACAGCACCCGCAGAAGCCCAACTCTGTGGGATCTCACTGGTCATAGGGAGGTATGTGGTAGTAAGCGGTCCCGAAGATAGCCTGGTCCTGAGCCATGTATGGCTTTAAAGGTGATAACCAACACCTTGAATTGTGCCCAGAGACCGATCGGCAATCAGTGCAGCTGGTGGACAATTGGTGTCACATGGGTGTACCTTGGGGCACCTACCACAGCTCGCGCAGCTGCATTCTGGACCAGTTGAAGTCTCCGAACACTCTTCAAGGGTAGCCCCATGTAGAGCACATTGCAATAGTCAAGCCTGGAGGTGATGAGGGCATGAGTGACCGTGAGTAAGGCCTCCTGATCCAAGGGTCGCAATTGGTGCACCAGGTGAACATGTGCAAAGGTCCCCCTAGCCACAGCTGCAAGATGTTGGTCCAATTTCAGCTGTAGGTCTAGGAGGACACCCAAATTGCGAACCTGTTCTGAGGGGATTAATTTGTCTTCCCCCAGAACCAAGGACGGATGGTCGACATAATCCTTAGGAGGCAGTATCCACAGCCATTCGGTCTTGTCAGGGTTGAGCTTGAGCCTGTTCACTCCCATCCAGACCCTCACATCGTCCAGGCACCGGCACATCACTTCTACCACTTCACTGAATTGCGACGGGGTGGAGATGTACAGCTGGGTATCATCAGCATATTGCTGGAACCTCACCCCATGTCGCCGAATGATCTCACCCAGAGGTTTCATGTAGATGTTAAATAAAAGGGGAGAGAGGACCGAACCCTGCGGCACCCCGCAAACGAGGGGCCTAGGGGACAACCTCTGTCCCCCTGCTAACACCGACTGCGACCTATCAGAGAGATAGGAGGAGAACCACCGTAACACAGTGCCTTCCACTCCCACCTCTCTGAGTCGACGCAGAAGGATACCATGGTCAATGGTATCGAAAGCTGCTGAGAGGTCAAGTAGCACCAGGATGGAGGAATAACCCCCATCCCGGGCTTGCCAGAGATCATCCATCAGCGTGACCAAACCGGTTTCAGTGCAGTAGCCGGGCCTGAAACCCAATTGAAAGGAATCTAGATAATCAGTATCATCCAACAACCGTAGGAGTTGGAGCACCACTACTTTCTCCACAACTTTCCCCGCGAAGGGAAGGTTGGAGACTGGACGATAGTTTTTTAAATCGGCTGGGTCCAGGGAAGGCTTCTTGAGGAGGGGCCTCACAACCGCAACTTTTAATAGTCGTGGAACGGACCCCTCTCTCAAAGAAGCATTGACCAACGCCTGGAGCCAGTCACGTGACACCTCCCTGCTGGCCGAAACCAGCCAGGAGGGGCACGGGTCCAACAAACAAGTGGAGGAGCTCATCACTCCCATGGCTTTGTCCACATCCTCAGGAGTGGCCGGTTCAAACTCGTCCCACACAATAGGACTAAGATCTGCCCCAGTCACCTCGGCCTGCGTTCCCCAATCAGAGTCCAGGTCTGTCCGAATCTGAGCGACTATCTGCCAGAAACTGCGCAAATTCTTCATCTCTACCCTGTAAGGGCTCCTCCGCTCCCTCAACGTTAAGGAGGGAGCGGGTCACCCTAAAAAGGGTGGCTGGGCACGAATTGGCAGATGCAATAAGTGCGGGAAAAGGCAAACATTTTGCCGCCCGTATCGCCACTAGATAAGTCCTAATAAAGGCTCTTAGAAGTGTTTGGTCGGACTCCGAATTACTGGACCTTCAGCGTCGCTCTAGACGTCTCTTGTGGCATTTCATCCCCTGGAGCTCCTCAGTAAACCAAGGAGCTTTCCTGGGTCCACTGCCACGGAGAGGTCGCAAAGGCGCAATCCGGTCCAATGCCCCCCAGGCTGCCCTGTTCCAGGCAGCAGCCAGGGATTGTGAACAAGGGATTCAGGTAACTCCCCAAGTTCCCTCTGGAACCCTTCCGGGTCCATTATGCACCTGGGGCAGAACCACTTAATTGGTCCCGCCTCCCTGCAGTGAAGGAGTGGTGCCTTGAAGTCCATCCTCAGCAGGTAATGATCTGACCATGACAAGGGAGAGATCGCTAAACCCCTTAACATCAGATCATTTCTCCACTGCTCCGAGAGAAAAACTAGGTCGAGTGCGTGCCCCCTCATGAGTTGGACCCTGAACTACTTGGGTCAGGTCCATGGTTGTCATAGAAGCCATGAACTCCTGAGCCGCATCAGAGGATTCGCCAAGCGAAGGCAGGTTGAAGTCCCCCAGCACCATAAGCCTAGGGAACTCCACCGCCAGCCTGGCTACTACCTCGAGCAGCGCAGGCAGGGCCGTTGTCACATAGCTGGGAGGCAGGTACGTTAACAATAAGCCCAACTGAACCCCTGAGTCCAATTTCACAAGGAGAGATTCGCACCCAACAATCTCCGGGGCAGGGGTCCTGCGAGGACAAAGGCTACGGCAAGCTATAATTGCCACTCCTCCACCCCTTCCCTGGGGTCGAGGCTGATGCAGAACTAGAGACCCATCTGGGCACATCTCAGAGAGGGGAACACCCCCCTCCTGGCCCAGCCAGGTCTCAGTTATGCATAATGTATGTATGTTAGTATAATGTTTTTTACTCATTTATTTAATTGGATTCTCTTTATCTTTTTTGGGACTTGGGTGAAGAACAAATCAGGTTTTAGGTCATACTTAGATAGAAATATAAAGAATTCAAAATGTTTCATAGCCTTTAAAACACCATTCTACTTCAATAACACCTAAAATGGCCTGGTATATTTTTCCTTTTACTGAGTTGCTTTGCCATCTCTCAGTCCTTATCTGTTTGTAGGAAGAAGATAAAATAATGGCTGTTGCTGGCTAGCTATAGCTGTTCTAGCTTTGAAAGGCTAGTGGAGCTGCTAGGCTCTTACTATTTCTTACTCAACTGGGTTAGCTTCCTTGTTTATTCCACCTAATGGGCAATGCCCAGTTTTCACCTCCACCACACACAACTAGCTTCTCCTTCAGGTCTCCAACTCAGCTTCCTTTTTCTTTGCTACCAATAGCCCTTTACCTTCAGCATTTCTCTTTTATATCTCTGCAAATAGGTGTGGTCCTTTATTTTCTTAAAGTCTAAGGAAGGAAAACACTACAGCACATTAGAGTCTTTGTTTGTATAAGTATATTTTAAATGGGGGAACTTCTTCTGAATATGAGTTTTGATCTGTTGTTTGTTAGTTTACCTATGACAGTAATGAATGACAGCTCTTCTTTTTGCTTGATGAGTTATCAGAAATAGAAAATAAGATGTATACCATATGCTTGAAATTCAGTTTAATATTCCACCTGTTTGTGTTTTTATTATTGCATTTCAAAATTACTATTATTTGCTTTTTATTGGATATCATTTAAATTAAGATACTCATGAGAAACTTCACTGAAATCAATGAAACAATTAGCATGCCAAAAAAAATTCCATCTATTCAATTGGACTTATCAAACTTAATTACATTTGATGATGGCAATGAGCTTTGAAAACCATTTTCTTAAGAAGATAGCATGTAAACATTATCAGCTAATAAATTCAAAACATTATAGTATATTCTGTTGTTGTTTCTGTTTAGAAAGTAGCTCTAAAGCCTTGTTTTTTAACATTTAGAGGCCAGTCACTTATGTCCCTTTCTAGGGATGGAACTTAAGGTGCACAAATTATCATTCCCTATATAAAATCAGGTTTGGTTGCTTTGTTCAATTATTTTTACAGGGAGAGAATCAGAGAAGTACAACTCTAAACAGCTTTAAATGCTATTAAATATGCCATTCTTCTGTACTTGCTCTGTAGATTGCGACCTGGGGATAGATGGTTACAATAATTCTGTTTTGTAGGTTTCCTTTCTACAATTTTTTTCAATTTCTATGCAAAGCTATGTGGATGATCATTAAGATGAGGAATAAAATTAATTGATATACTTTGATATCAATATATTGATATTGATATACCAATTTTGTTCTCTATATCAGATAAGTCAGGAGGTATTGAGATGATATTACAATCTAATAATGAGACTCTCAAGGATTATCTTGAAATTTACTATGTAGCAATCTAGGAAAGGTGATTCACAAATAGAAACATCATGAAAGTGGAATTACCCCTTTATTCAGTTTGGTTTGATTGTAAGCCTTCTACATAGCTAAAGATACATGGATTTACCCAAGTCTGCCATTAATTTGTGCTTCTGTTTTACTGTTAAGTATGTGTTTTTTGAGTTTTCAAACTGGCATTGTGGTTTTAAACATGCTGTTTTTAGTATATTAAAATAGCATAACGTTTGTATTTGTTGAATCTACTCATTTTACCAATAAAAAGAGGAAGGCAAGTAAATATTATTTAACATGAACGTTATTTTCATTACTTTTATTCTTCAGATTAAAGCCTGACCTGTTGCATATATTGATAAGAATATTTGTTAATTATTTCTTCATTTAAATATATAGGTATTTTATACCAACCAAGATATCGATTCTTAGATGACTGCATTAGAATTTCCGTCCATGTTTTCAAAATCATTCTTGAGATTGTGCTGTCACAATTCATATTGGCTGTGGCAGGACCAAAATAATGTTGTAGTAAGTAGAAAAACTAGTATCCTGCCCATTGTCAATTGCATACTAAGATATACTGCATTTAGATGGGCTAAGTAATCAAATATTTGTTTGAACCCTTTGTTCACTCTCAGTTGTCATTTGATATTTATCATATCAGCGCAGCACCTCGTGAAGGTTCATAATACCTTGAGTCAATCAGAAGAAATATGAAGGTAAAATAAGATTTGTCCCATTACTTGTAAAGTGATAGGGAATTTGTGACTCTCCAAGTATTGCTGAACTACAACTCTCAATACCTTCATGTAGCATGGCCAGAATGAAGAATGCTAAATCTTCAGCAACATTTAGAGAACCGTATTTCTTGTCCCAGTGTTCATAAAATGTAATAGTAAAACTCATGAAGTATCGAAGTAATGACCTAATTGGTGTTGGAAGTTCCATCTTTAAGCTATGTGGCCATTAGGCAAAACATAATGTGACCACTTCACTTAGGACAACAGTTTTGGTAGTCCAAGTTGAGTTGTTAAGCTAGGACAATACTGCTGTTAGGTCAGGATCTCATGCTTCTCCTAATGTGCTGTGCTCACTTTTGCTTCAACTCCCCTCACCTTTGTTTTTGGCCTCAAAGATATATGTAGTTATATATTATATAACTACATATATAATTTATTATATATATAATTATATAGAGCTGAGGTGGCGCAGCGGTTAGAGAGCAGTACTGCAGGCTACTTTAGCTGACTGTGATCATTTGAGTTCAGCTGTTCAAATCTCACCGGCTCAGGGTTGACTCAGCCTTCCATCCTTCCGAGGTAGGTAAAATGAGGACCCAGATTGTTGGGGGCAATGTAAATATATACATTGCTTAGTGGTGTAAATCGCTTAGAGAGTGCTTGCACTATGAGGTGGTATATAAATCCCACTAATAAATAAAATAAATAAATAAATATATGTATGTAAAATAGTGCAACATGAGTATACAGTAAACAAAACTCTTTTTTTAATCGCATAGCATATAAACAATGATCACATACATGGGGAGAAGAAGGAGTTTGTATGTCGATGGCTTGATTGTTCTCGAGAGCAGAAACCATTCAAGGCCCAGTACATGCTAGTTGTACATATGAGGAGACACACAGGAGAAAAGCCACACAAATGCACTGTGAGTAAATACTGTTATAATAAACCAAGAGGCACCTATTGATTTGCTTCCTTCTTTGCTTCCTTCTATTTGAATACAGTTTGGTTCCATTAAAATGTATTTAAAATATTATGTGGAAAGTCATGTTTCTACAGTGTTGGAGTTTCTTCTTATTCATAAATTATCTACATTTGTCAGTAACATTGATTTCATTTGCTAGAGAGGATGTTGTAAACAATATGCAAAAAGTATTTCAAAGTGGAAACAGCTGAAATGGGACTGAAAATGAAACAATGGGTATTATAATGCAATTATATAAATATGACCCAAACCTGTTATCCCATTTGGGGGGGGGGGGGATAGAGCTAGAAAACAGGAAAGAAATGGAGCATCTTTTCTATAAAGTTTTGGATTTCAAATCAGAACTCATTCCATTTAATGATGTTTTGTAAACGTCATTTGTCCTGAATATGCCATTATTATGAATCAGCCCTACAAAAATATAACAGAATCCATCTTCAGCCATGAAGCCATACTTCATGAAAAATGGTATTAAGGCAAAGGATGTTTTAAGTAACTAGATTTCAAGATATGTATCCTTTCTACATAAAATTGAACCAGTTATTAGGATTAATAGCTTTGAAAAATAATCTTCTACAAGTACAGTATGTTGTTGTTTTTTAAATGGGTAGGTTAATAAATGTCCTCATATCTTATGATATTGAACGTTATAAGAATTTCCACTTGATGAGCTTTCGCCTGTAAAGCAGCCTCAAAACATCTGGAGACTACAAGGTTAGGGAAGGCTTTATTAGTCCCTTTTTAAAATCACTATATCTAAAAAGTTGGATTGAATTAAATCCAAATGTGGGTGCATGCTGTCTCTTTTTGTGGGGTAGTCAGACAGACACTATCTAAAAAGTTGGATTGAATTAAATCCAAATGTGGGTGCATGCTGTCTCTTTTTGTGGGGTAGTCAGACAGACACATTAATTATAAAATCCTAGGTCTTTTTTTGTCTATTACTTGGTAAACATGCATAGGTTTGAAATCTTGCCAGTGTCTTATAATATCAAAATAATTTGTTATTTCTTTGTGTAAAAGCATCCTTCCTAAACTAGGAAACTAGCTAGGCTTTTATTTTATTTTAAGATTATAGCAAGCTCCTTAAAAAAAAGAACAACAAAATCTAGAACGTATTGCTACTATGGCTAGATCTTGAAAGCTGTGTTGCCTTTGATGCGGAGTATTTTACTGTATTATTTCTTTTTCCACACTTCATCTTCTATAAAGAAATGTTTAGAATAATATAATAGTACATTTTGCCCTCAGTTTGAAGGCTGTATGAAGGCCTATTCCAGGCTAGAAAACTTGAAAACCCACTTGAGATCTCACACTGGAGAGAAACCATATGTTTGTGAACATGAGGGTTGTAACAAAGCATTTTCAAATGCATCTGATCGTGCCAAACATCAAAACAGAACTCATTCTAATGAGGTAAGAAAACACATGGTTTGTATAATCCTCAAACAATGCATAAGTGTAGTGCTACCAAAAGTATTTATTGTAAAACATTTATTTATGGTTCACCTATATATTAAAAATACATAAAGACATGAAACTCAAGAAAAAAAGATGATTTAGAAGCAACTAATTGCTTCTAGAATTCAAGTTTTCTTTTTTAAATCTGCTTCAACTGCTAAGACATAAGGAATAACTTTGATTCTGCAACATCCAAATAAAATCCCGTTTGATTCATGAGATAGACCCAAACAATGCACCCTCTGATGGTTTTTATCAGAGAATTTTAATTCTCTGTTGAAGAATAAATCAGAAGCTCACACAGTTGACTGCCTTTAGCTGAATTAAATAACTTCTTTATAATCATATCAAAATATTTACAGTACCATACATTCTTCTTTACAGCAAGTAGAAAGCATACTTCTTCCAGACATCATAGCACAATGAAGACTTTACACAGAGAGATACAGAGGCAGACCGAGACTGGAGAACATGTCCAGCTCCTAGCTTAATTCTTTTGCACATGCTCAGTAGCACTTTACTCACATTGGCTGACTGAGTTACCACATGACTCTTCCAGCTCATGATTATTCCAACAGTTTTATAGGGATGATTTAGTCAAGTTTTTATGAGTGACGTATATCTCAGCCAAAAACCAATCCTAGCCAGATTTTCCCTGAAATGTGCCCAGTGGCTTCTGTCATACAGTTGAATATTGGTTCCTTCTCTCTCTCACTCCAGCTGGAAGTATGACATGTTTGCTAGAAAAAAGCAGATACTGTAGATAATCTTCAGCTGCACCACTACTGATAATTGATCTCATTACCCACTTTTCATCTTCTTTGGCTTTTGGTTAGTGATTACACACATAAACATGATGTGTCTTCTTGTCACAACAGCAATAGCAATAGCACTAGCACTTACTCATATACCGCTTCATAGTGCTTTACAGCCCTCTCTAAGCGGTTTACAGAGTTCAGCATATTGCCCCCAACAATCTGGGTCCTCATTTTACCCACCTCGAAAGGATGGAAGGCTGAGTCAACCTTGAGCCTGGTGAGATTTGAACAGCTGAACTGCTGAACTAGCAGTTCAGATTGCAGTGCTGCTTTTAAACCACTGTGCCACCACAGGCTCCTATTTGATAACAGATACATGTAGCAGTAACAAATACTATACAAGCATTTCTTGGATGCACAATTCTTTCTTTTATGTTTGAAGACTGGTCTTTAATATATTAAAAAAGACAAATTATGGGTAGAATCCTGAGCCAACTGTGAATAAAGTAGAAAGGTAGTTTCTAATATAATATGGACAAGAGTGGGAACCAGAATCTCTAGTGTTAATTAATTTCTTTTTTCAATATTAGGGAATGCTCTATTAAAATCAAAACTATTTCACATGAAATGTTCCTATGAATAATAAATATCTATTGACCAAGTTACTACTACAATTCATACATATAAAGGATACAAAGGCAGTTAGCAATTTGTTGAAGGGGGAAATAGGTATTAATGAAAAAGAACTACTGTGCTTGGGCTCAACAACCAGATTGTGGTTCAAATTTTCCCATGACCGGAGATTCTACCACATTACTTCTATTGGTCACTCTTAGCTCAATTTGTGTAATAGGCTTGTTAGAAGCAAGATAAAATATTCCATCCAATTAATTAAGACGGTGTACCCAAACCAAAACCAATGATAGCACTTTTTCCATTTACAGAAACCCTATGTCTGCAAAATACCAGGCTGCACAAAGCGCTATACAGACCCCAGTTCTCTCCGAAAACATGTAAAAACTGTGCATGGTCCTGAAGCGCATGTCACCAAGAAACAACGTGGGGATATTCATCCAAGACATCCACCACCAAGAGATCAAGGCAGTCATTCCCAAACCAGACCCCCAGGCCACCTGACTCAGGGTGCAATTGGTGAGCAAAAGGGCCTCAGCAACACTACCTCAAAGCAAGAAGAATGCCTCCAAGTTAAAGCTGTTAAGTCAGAGAAGCCAGTGGTAAGCTTATATTTCTTTTTATTCTTTAGATATAAAAGTATACATTGTTCATTAATATTATTATTACAGCATGGTTACATTTGGTTCTTTTCCCCCCAGAATATCTGTTTGTAATAATAATGAAGCTATTGCAATCTACCACATTTTTCAGAGTATAAGACGCACCGGAGTATAAGACGCACCTAGATTTTAGAGGAGGAAAACAAGGAAAAAGTATTCTGAACCAAATGGTGCAGAAATATATTATTTAATAAAATACCAGTGTTGCAGAATACTTTTTACAATCATGTATACTTTTTACAACCATGTACACTTTTTACAACCATGTATACTTTTTACAAACTTCAAACTTGACAGCTTTAAGACTAGTGGACTTCAACTCCCAGAATTCCTCCTCCAGTCATGCTAGATGGGGTAATTAGAAGGCAAAAATGCCCCAATTTTTGCAAAAAACGGCCCGTTTTTCGCTCATTTTTTTTGCAAAAACAGGGCATACAGAGGATCTAGGAAGCCTGCAGAGGACTCCTAGGGGGTGGGGGAAGGCAAAAATGCCCCAATTTTTGCAAAAAACGGCCCATTTTTTGCTCGGTTTTTTTTGCAAAAACAGGGCATGCAAAGGATCTGGGAAGCCTGCAGAGCACTCCTAGGGGGTGGGGGAAGGCAAACCCCCCCATTTTTGCAAAAAAACCAGCCCTTTTTTTGCAAAAATTGGATGCGGGGGCGGGGCTTCAGGAGGCTAAAAATTGCTGTATTCGGTGTATAAGACGCACCGACATTTCCACCCTCTTTTTGGGGGCAAAAAGGTGCGTCTTATACTTCGAAAAATACGGTATATAGTTCAGACAAACTCATCAAACAGAGAACAGCAAACTATTTAATGGATTTTCACATAATTTTTATATTCAAATTTGTATTTGCTTGTCCTGGTGACAGATGTGATGTGGAGTGACAACTGAGTATTATTTGTTGTCTATCTTGAATGGACTTGTGTATCTGTAATAGTCTAACACCATTTAAAGATTAAAAATTAGTGGTAATATACAATGCATAATGCAAAGATTATGAAAGCTTATTTACATTTGAATGATTGTAATGACCATCTTCCATAATAACTTTGTTGGCAAAATGCCTTGTTATCAAGCTAACCAAGTGTATCCCAGTAGAATGCATGATAATATAAATCTGTCTAAATTGCATTGGGTTGGCTTGGAAATTTAGATCTGTCACTGAACCTTCCAGACAAGTTTATCTGTTTAATTCACATTCCTGCAGGACTCTTTCTTGTGAAGAGTTCTTCAGTATTATTGGAATTATATAGAACTTTCCCCAAGAATATACTTGCCATTCTAAAATTAGTTTCTATCAATTAATAGAAGAAGCTACAGTTCTCTAAACCCAAAATTGTGGTTTCAGAACACACTATTATATGAATATTCCTTTGCAAAATCATGGAATTTTAGGAAAATCAAATATTACAGGCGAGGGGGGGATCAAATACTGGCCATACAGATACTTTATTTATTCTGTACTTTGCAACTGTGCCTCTGCCTTAATTGACTGCTAATATAAAAGTAAAAATATGTTATGAAGTTTTATTATGAATTCTAATCAATTACAAATATAATTTGAAATCATAAAGTAATATTTTCTTCATAAGTCAGAATGAAATTAATCTTAATTTATTTATGAGTAACACTTCTATTGGAAATTGAAGCTTTCATGATGTAACATCTTTCCATTAGCCCCGTAAAATAATCTGTTTTTGAAAGACAGATGTGAACAAGTTACATTTAATTGAGGATTATATGCTACTGTATATACTATCTATAATATTTTTCCTGATCCTAGAAATCTATGCAAATTCTTGCAATAATGTTCTTTGTTAAGATAGCCTTTCTGATCAATAAAGAGTGGGGAAAATATATTTTTCTCATTCTGACTTGAATGTATGACCTGTATGCAAAAGCTCTTTTCTTTGTCTTCAAATCTGATGCTGAATCAGAAATTGGCACTGAGGGACTGAACGTTAATGTAAAAGTATTTAAGGTGTACTAAAAATATTTCCTAGTAAAGTTAAGATTCCAGGATCTAAATACCTTTGAGAGTGAAGAAGCAAAATTGACTATTTCAGGAATAACATCAAATATACTTTGATGCAACATTGGCACTAAAATAATTGATTTGTATGTGCATTGTATAACCAAATGTCTTAATCTTTTGTTTTACTAATCCAATGTTTCTTCTACCTAATGCTTTTAATGCCATGTTCTATCTTCCTAAGGACAGTGGGTAATAAGGTGAGGGAATTTTAATTTCTTCACATTATTTTCATTGTAGTTAAAAATTCATTTACTTGCTACTTGAAACCATTTCATTAGCTATATTCACAACTGTTATAAAAACATACTTCATAACAAATGGCATGCTACCCAGTTAGCTTGTAAAATCAGTCATATGGAAATGTAGATATTTACCTACCGTATTTTTCGGAGTATAAGACGCACCTTTTTACCCTCAAAAAGAGGGTGAAAATTTGGGTGCGTCTTATACACTGAATGTAGCCCCACCCAGCCACCCCCACCCTTTGGCCTCTGCCTGCCAGCAATTTACCTGTTTGCAGCAAACAGGGCAAAGCCTGATTAGCATAAGAAGAGATTATCTGCCTCCCGACCTACAGCTGACTGAGGCTTGCAAGCCACGTGGTAAAATGAAACTAACTATGGTGGCTGTAATGAGACAAATTGCTGGGAGATGAACTGCTGGCAATGTTAGACTGCTGAAATTGCAAGGAGGTAAGCTGTAGCAATAGCAATAGCACTTTACTTATATACCGCTTCATAGTGCTTTACAGCCCTCTCTAAGCGGTTTACAGAGTTCAGCATATTGCCCCCAACAATCTGGGTCCTCATTTTACCCACCTCAGAAGGATGGAAGGCTGAGTCAACCTTGAGCCTAGTGAGATTTGAACAGCTGAACTGCTGAACTAGCAGTCAGCCTGCAGTCGCAGCATTTAACCACTCCACCACTTCAGCTCTTAAGCAGCTGTAGCTGCTGTGGCCTAGAGGTAGAGCTCTTGCCTCACAATCAGGAGGTTGTGAGTTCTATCCTAGGTAGAGGCAGATTCTGTTAATGTGTTATTTTGTTAAATGTTTGTAGAGTGTTCAAATTATAAGACTTATTTTTTAAAGACTGCTTTATTATTGTTCTAGACAACTTAACAAAATGAAGAAGCTTTTTAAAATAAATGCTTGCTCTGAAGAGGCCCAGTGCTATTGTATCTTCTTTTAAATAGCAGAGAATACTTCCAGAAAGCCATCAATTTTAAAGATCTGTAAAAATATAATCTGAAATGTCCTGTTTTAGTATTAAGTATTAGTATTAAAATAAGGCAGCTGAATTAAACCCTGACTTAGTCATGTTTGGAGTAGATCTATTTAAATAATTGGGAGGAGTTAGTGTGATTACATTTAAGAAAACTTTCTGGGATTAATATACTGCCATAATGTACATTTTTCCAATTCTTTGCTATTTCTATGGGTCAGGCACACATGCACAGAAATACACAGCAAACAGTGTATATCATCTGTACTGTTTGCTGTTTGGCAAATTGCTGGGAGGCAGAGGCCTTTTTTCCTTGTTTTCCTCCCCCAAAACTAAGGTGCGTCTTATACTGTGGTGCGTCTTATACTCCGAAAAATACGGTATACATCTGTGATTGTTCTTAGATGTTAGAATCTTAGCTGTGAAGAATTGTCCAGCTATAAGAACAGACTTCTGACTCTCAGATTTATTCATTCAACTATCATTTCACTGTAGCCATTCCAGTTGCAGTTGCAGTTCATGTTGAACTAAGTAATTTAAAACATGCCACTTAAACTGAACCAAATGCATATAACAGTATATTATTGGTTTTGGCATAATACTTTGATGTTGCTGCTAGTTAGTTCTGAAAGTTCTTGCTTGCTTATCTCAGATGATGCAGGGATCATGTTGTTAAATTGATCATCCAGATTTTATTCCAAAACAAATTAGTACACAAGAAGTCTGTCTATAGAGGTAAAATTGATAACAAATACCATAGTAAATGTGTTGTAAAAAATATTGAAAAGGCTATTTGTTATGTGACAACAGTGAGGTCAGTAGAATACAATTCCCATATAAATGACTATAGAAAAGCAGCCATAGCATGTTGACTTGGCATATACAATGAACTCTGAGCTTGCTACAGCAAAAAAAAAAAATAAGTCAATATGCTATAAATTATTTATATTAAGCAATCCAAAGCTGTATTTTAAATTATGTTATTATTCAATTTTATAAACAGGTCTTATTTTGCTTCAAAAATGTGAGAATAGAATCCTTTGGCACCTTCAAAAGTATTTTTCTTTCACTTTATCAGATGAATTAAGTTGATGGGAAGAAGGGAGTGCAGTAAAGTTGAATTGTTTTGGTACTAGGAGCAAAGAGAAAAAATGCATTAGGAATATCAGAAATTTTACTTACAAATACTTGTCCTTATCAAAACTTTCTGCAAAAAATTGAAGTGTTCCTTAACTTCTAGGAAATCCATTATTCTGTGAGTTTTATTTTCCTGAGAAAGGACTATTGTTCACACAGATGGTTTCCTGAACATTATTTGCAACAAGGTTTCCTGAACATTATTTGTCTCTTTATAAAACCATCAAACTACAATACTCTGTATTACAAAATTGCAAGTTACAATTACAACATTTTAAACTGGAGAAACTGTATACTTTTGACAATATACTACCGTAGATATTATAAACAATATATGGAGTAGTTGCTAGTGTAAAATATTGTAAGGTCCCAAAATGTACTTGAGTCACCAGAATGCCAAAGAGAGAGACCCAAGAAGAGGCTTGGAAAAAAATACCAGCTTTTATTTGTACAAAGAAGAACTGGGTAGACCATTCCACAACATACAGACAAAGAGCATGCAGTGAAAGGCCAGACCTTGGGGAAGGTATGGGGTCCGAAGATGATGTCCTTCAAAGACATCAGCTTAGTACCCAATTCTGGTCCCCTGGCCCATGCCTTACTTGTAGCCCTGCATTGGCTGTGCAGCAAGGAACAGGGGTGAGTGCTTGGCAACACAAGTATTTGCCCGATGTAACCCTGCCAAACCATGACATATCCCGCTTCTTGAGATATCCACCAGGCACAGAGTTGTACATAAAAACAAGATAACAGAAGTTAGATCACTGGTAGAAGCAAATGGCAGAGGCAATTCCAATTCTTAGCAAAGCAATTCTTACAGAAGCGAAATAGCAAGTTAAACTAATTCTACTGATTCTACTATTATTATGTTACTGCATTCCTCCCTTTTCATTTAGGACAGGATGCATCCTGTCAATGGTGGACTAGGGGTGTATATTTAATGGGGACAGTCTGGAGGACCATGATATTTGCCAGTTTATTGGGAGGAGTAGAAGACACTATGCGTTGGATTAAAGGGATGAAACGGGAGGAGAAGGAGACCTCCAAAGGTTAACAACACTACATACCCAATCCTTGACGAGTCAGAGAAGATACTGCCAAACCAGTTGAAGTCAACTGCCCGAGTTCAAGTCTGCACTGGGATGTGTGCAACCTTCCCCACTGTGGCAGTTTAATAAAATCAACTTGAATACATTGAAATGGTCTCATGCTAAAGTTGCCCTCCCTTTTCTTTATGTGTAGAACTTATTTACTAACTGTTTTACATACTATACATTTTTCACATATTTGTCACAATTCACAGCATCCACCAGCTTCTACAAACAAGTCACATCATACCTTAGTCCCCCAATGACTAGTACGTCCAAAATCAACATTTGCTTTCCATCAGGTACTACCCATTTACCTCCTCTACTTCACACTTTTGCTAACTTCTTCTTCTCACATAACATTAAACATTCAGTTCCTTCTGCCACTGCCATCCTGACTTCAAAGTCAGCTAAATTACTGCCTCGAGCTTCAAAGGAATTCAAAGCTTGATTTAAGGAATACAATTCACAACTCTGTGCAGACCAACTTAACTTTCTAGTTTCTACCAAAACTCTTACCTTCTACCACTGTCTCTTCCCATCTATAAACAAATTAACCCCTTCTCAGCACCAACATCCGATTATCCTAGCTGGATTCAAGTGAACATCAGTGGTTAATACTAAATAATTTTGTACCATAAGCATACTCTCATATTTCAAAATCCTTGAATCTGTCAGCCATCGACTGGCTTTTTGGTTCAAGATCACCCTCACTTGAGGATGGGCATTAGGGCTCCTCCAGAAGTCAGTTTTCTGCTTTCCCTCATTGACACTGCCATAGCCACCACTGCTTGAACACAATCTGGCAATCCTTAACAGACAGAATCTAACATTTTAGACAAAAATGCCACTGACTCTCTCTTTCCTCCCCACTTCTGGTTAAAATCCTCAAAGCCATTCCCTTATCCATGTCAGAGTAATTTCTTTCATATAGGTTTAATTAAGCATTTTAAATCTCAAAACTTCCAGGAAATAACATCAAAATGGTGTTCAGAAAAGAAAAATATATCTGTACATATATATATACATATATCCCTTTATTTTCATTTATCAGCAAAAAATGTTACACACACACACACACACAAATATGTTTTCTGAGGTTTTTGCGGGTGTTTGTACGTAGGTCTTTGGTTATTCGGGTTTTCTCCCGTATGAAATTGGAAATGTCTTGCCGACGTTTCGATGAAGTCTCATTCATCATCATCAGGCTGGTGTCTTCTGCTTCCTGCTTTTAGGAGCAATGTGAGATTGCAGCTGTTTCTTCCTTTTAACTGCCAGTGGGAGTTTGAACTGATAGGGTGGGAGCTTGGCTGTGTTCTGATTGGTTGGAGGTGTGTTCTGATTGGTTGGGGGCTTGGCTGTGCTCTGATTGTCTGGGGGGTTGGCTGTGCTCTGATTGTCTGGGGGTGTGCTCAGGTTAGTCTGACTTGCAGGGGGATTTGAGCTGGTGAGCTGCATTGCTGTTGTTTGGCTTCGTGTTCGTGGTCGTGCCACATCTTCATGGAGGGTGTCAGTTTGCTTCATGTATGGATTGGAGGGGTTTAAAGTGGCTAATGATTTAGCTGTAGTATGGCTTCTGGTTTGTGGTCGTGCCTCATTGGTGTGGGTTTGGGTTTTCTTATTGCGTGGATGTGTGGTGGTGACATCCTGTGTGGTTTTCGTGAGTGTGGGTCTGGTGTCATTCTTTGTGTTAGGGACTCGTTTGTCAATAAGGGCAGGTTTCCAAATGGCTGGTAGGCGGGAGGTGTCATCTCGTTTATTCATGCTGTGTGGGCGTTTTTCTATCTCGATGGCTTCTCTGATTATTCTGTTGTTAAAATGTTCAGTTTTGGCGATAGTTCTGGTCTTTTTAAAGTCGATTTCATGTCCTGTGGCTTTAAGATGATGGACCAGGGAAGAAGTTGGTTCCTCTTTTTTGACTGAGTTCTTGTGTTCTTCAATGCATGCACTTATTCTTCTGTTGGTTTGTCCAATGTATGTGGTGGGGCAGGCGGTGCATGGGATTTCATATACTCCTTGATTTTCTAACTCAATTTTGTCTTTGGGGTTTCTTAGGATGGTGGATATTTTTCGGTTTGTGCAGAATGCTGTCTTGATGTTGTGTTTGTGGAGGATCTTGCTGATTCTGTCTGTGGTGCCTTTTATGTATGAGAGGAGGGCTTTGCAATTTTCTTGTTCTCTGTCTTGGCTTTTAGTGGGGGTTTCTTTTTGGATTAGGTTGGTGATCTTATTTCTTTGGAATCCGTTGGATGTTAGTACGTTAGTGAGAGTGTGTAGTTCGGTTTTTAGGTGTTGTTCATCAGCTAAGCGTTTTGTTCTGGAGATGAGTGTCTTGGCTACGGAGTTGATCTGTGCTGGGTGGTGGTGTGAGAGTGCGTGCAGATAGCGGTTAGTGTGTGTTTTCTTCTGGTAGATGGTGTGTCCTAGGGAGCCATTGGATTTCTTGTAGACTAAGACATCCAGGAAGCGAAGTTGGTTGTTAGCTTCTGTTTCCATGGTGAACTGTATTTTGGGGTGTAGGCTGTTGAGGTGTATGAGGAAGTTGTCCAGTTTTTCTTTCCCGTGTGGCCAGATTATGAAGATATCATCTACATATCTGAGCCAGAGTTTGGGTTTGTGATCAGATTGTTCTAGAGCTTGGGTTTCAAAGTGTTCCATGTAGAGGTTTGCAATGACAGGTGAGATGGGTGATCCCATGGGTGCTCCTTCCATTTGTTTGTATTTTTGTCCATTATAGATGAAGTATGTGTTGGATAGGCAGTGGTTGGTCAGATCTAGGATGTGCTTGGGGGGTTATATTTGTTTTTGATAGCTGTCAAGGCTTCTTTGATTGGCACTTGGGTGAAGAGGGATATAACATTGAAGCTCACGAGTAGGTCGCTGGGCTGTAAGTTTTCCATTCTGCACAAACTGAAAAATATCCACCATCCTAAGAAACCCCAAAGACAAAATTGAGTTAGAAAATCAAGGAGTATATGAAATCCCATGCACCGCCTGTCCCACCACATACATTGGACAAACCAACAGAAGAATAAGTGCATGCATTGAAGAACACAAGAACTCAGTCAAAAAAGAGGAACCAACTTCTTCCCTGGTCCAACATCTTAAAGTCACAGGACATGAAATCGATTTTAAAAAGACCAGAACTATCGCCAAAACTGAACACTTTAACAACAGAATAATCAGAGAAGCTATCGAGATAGACAAACACCCACACAGCATGAATAAACGAGATGACACCTCCCGCCTACCAGCCATTTGGAAACCTGCCCTTATTGACAAACGAGTCCCTAACACAAAGAATGACACCAGACCCACACTCACGAAAACCACACAGGATGTCACCACCACACATCCACGCAATAAGCAAACCCAAACCCAAACCCACACCAATGAGGCACGACCACAAACCAGAAGCCATACTACAGCTGCATCATTAGCCACTTTAAACCCCTCCAATCCATACATGAAACAAACTGACACCCTCCATGAAGATGTGGCACGACCATGAACACGAAGCCAAACAACAGCAATGCAGCTCACCAGCTCAAATCCCCCTGCAAGTCAGACTAACCTGAGCACACCCCCAGCCAATCAGAGCACAGCCAACCCCCCAGCCAATCAGCACAGCCAAGCCCCCAACCAATCAGAACACACCTCCAACCAATCAGAACACAGCCAAGCTCCCACCCTATCAGTTCAAACCCCCACTGGCAGTTAAAAGGAAGAAACAGCAGCAATCTCACATTGCTCCTAGAAGCAGGAAGCAGAAGACACCAGCCTGATGATGATGAATGAGACTTCATCGAAACGTCGCCAAGACACTTCCAATTTCACGCAGGAGAAAACCCGAATAACCAAAGACCTACACACACACACACACACACACACACACACACACACACACACACACACACAGAGGCCAAAACCAATGCAAAGTGCAAAACTGCAAAGGCAGGTATCAGATGTCACTCTTTATCACACCTTTCTCAGGCTGGCTCAGTAGAGAGAAAAAAATGGTGTAAAGAACAAAACCGCAGCCGCCACGCCCCCCTTTCATGCTTCTCTCGCTCTTCCAAGGTAAAAAGTCCTTGTGTAAAAGAAAGACAGGGGGGGGAATACAGGGAGGAAAAATGTTTAAGACTACACAGAATTCTCACCTCCTTTCTCCACTCAGCGTCCTTTCAACAAAATAATTTGCTCTATTTCTCTCTCTCTCTCTAACTTCAGTGAATCACACACATTTCCCCCCCCCCAAGTTTCTCTCCCACAACCTCCATGGGATCGTTCTCATTTCTTTTTTTTTTTTTTGCAAACACTTGCTATTGCCTTTTCACTTACTTCACAACAACAACAACAACCTTGCAACTTACTGTTTCAGTCTGGGTATGGGGGTCAACACACAAGCATTCACACCAATTTTTACCATCAACATACTCACATATTTGTACTGCAATCAGACTACTTGTGTAAACCAATTTCACATACAAAAATTCATTTCATGCTTTCTCCATGCAAACCAATCATTATAATTATTTCAGGGAGCTTTTTCACAAGCCAATGAGCTCCATTTTCTAAATAACTTTTTGTGTACTATTATTAGAGGGTCTCATCCTTCCTGCAGGTTTGGAAATGATTACATACATACATACAGACAGACACATACTATTAAACAACATTTCCAGATCTGTGGAGGTTTTGTCCCTTCAAATTTTCAATTCCTCTTCTTTTTAAAAGACATTTTAAAAGCAAGTTTTATTGCCACAACATGTTTTTGTTTTTTATTTATACATTTTAAAAAAAAATTATTTATTTTTCCACAACATGTTTTAACGTGTTCCAGTGGGCTAACATGCAGCCCAATGTAGAACAGGGCCCTATTCTTTTTACTAGGTTATTTGTTTCGAACAGGCTACTAATATTGTTGCCCATTTTTTCTAAGGGGATTTCTTTCCGTCAGCTCGAAGCTTGACTAGACCTTCTATTTTTTCCTAAGGGGATTTCCCAGACCTTTCCATTGGCTCGAAGCCTAACCAAACCCTCCCTTTTTCCCTAAGGGATTTCCTGAACCTCCCCTGCCGGTTCGGAGTTTGGCCAGAACCTTCTCCTGAACTTAATTAAATTTCATTCCATCAGTCACACTCCTTTCAAAGTGTAGGCAAACCTCTAGTACAGTGATGGCTAACCTTTTTGCCGTTGCGTGCCAAAAGTGGGGGGAGCACAGGGGGGTTACATGCGTGCATGCCCATACCCATAATTCAATGCACCCTGCCCCCTGCGCTTACATGCGTGACCCCCCCCATGCTCCCCCCACTTTTGGCACGTGATGGCATGGTGGGCCAATTTTTCGCCCTCCCCAGGCTCCAGAGGCTTTTTAGGAGCCTGGGGAGAGTGAAAATGGCCTTCCCCACCCCCCAGTAGCCCTCCAGAGGCCAGAAACTGCCTGTTTTCCCAACTTCCGATGGGACTGGAAGGCTTGGTTTTTGCCCTCCCCAGCCTCCAGAGGCTTTTCTGGAGGCTGGGGAGGGCGAAAATGGCCTCCCCCACCCACCCCCACAGAGGCCCTCCAGAGGCCAGAAACCCTCCCAGAGCCTTTGCGCAAGCCCTTTACTTACCTCAAAATGGGCAGCTGGAGACTCCTGGGAGGGGAGGAGGCATGGCCAGCTGAAAATCAGCTGGCCAGCATGCACATGCGCGCTGGAGCTGATCTACGGCAATGGCTCCTGTGCCGGCAGATATGGCTCTGCGTGCCACCTGTGGCACGCGGGCCATAGGTTCGCCATCACGGCTCTAGTAGGTATTTCTCATGTCTCAGTCACTCACACACACAAGGCAACACTCTCCTCCCCTTCCCCCCCCCAAAAAATTTTTACTCACCTAGAAGAGCTCAGTTCCACAACCCCCCAGTGCAAGCCTCTTTAAGGCATTCAGGTTTGGCTGGAATCAGAATCTGCCAGCAAATGACCAGGTCAAAGTCACCAGGTCAAATTTTCCGGGAGCACTCTTGACTTCGCTACTTGTCCTAGCTGGTTTCTTCCATCTGCCATAGTGAAGGCCACTGAACTACAAAGAAGTTCAACTTGTGAGGAGCCGAATGCAGCTACCTCAAAGGAAGGATGCCTTCGAGCCCCACATTGGGAGCCAGAAAATGTAAGGCAATTCCAATTCTTGGCAAAGCAATTCTTACAAAAGCGAAATAGCAAGTTAAACTAATTCTACTGATTCTACTATTATTATGTCCCTTCAATATATTTGCATAATTTCCTTTTTTTTTAAAAAAAATTGCTATTTTAGGTATCGTGAATCAGTGGCTTTAGAACATTTTTTCTATTAATCAACAGCATCCTAAATTTGGAAAATTGTTTCTTTTGCTTCTCTTTGAATATCACCAATACAAAGACAACATTGCTTAACTCCGTGGTGGCGAACCTATGGCACGCGTGCCAGAGGTGGCACGCGGAGCTATAGAAGCCGGCACGCAAGGGTTGCCCACCGGCAAACCGAAGCGCGAAAAAATGCACTTCCAGTTTGCCGGTGTGCTGTTTTTTGCACTCTGGAGGGTTCAGGGAAGCTCCCTGAAGCTCCGGAATGCAAAAAACTACAAAATGGACAAACCGGAAGTGCACTTTTTCGTACTTCCGGTTTGTCCGTTTTGTAGTTTTTTGCATTCCGAAGCTTCAGGGAGCTTCCCTGAACCCTCTGGAGTGCAAAAAACAGCATACCGGCAAACCGGAAGTGCGCTTTTTCGCACTTCCGGTTTGCCGGTTTCGTCGTCCCAGGCTTTGCGCGGGGGTGGGGGTGTGTGCGCATGCGCAGGGGGCAGCATGGGGGGGTGTTGTGCGCATGCGCATGCGTGGGGGGGTAGGGAATGGGTGTGGGCATGCGAGCGCCCCCCCCTTTTTGGCACGCGAGCCTAAAAAGGTTCGCCACCACTGGCTTAACTTGTGCTTGATAGATTTATCTATGGCACATAAATATTGCAGTTACAAAACAGAACCAAATTTAGGAAATTGTGGTGGAATCTATAGCTAGCTTAGAGGGAGACATTAAGATGGGCCTGGAATTAAGAAACCAATAAGCAGCACAGGCCAGACCTTCCCCAGAATCCTTGAAGCCTTGCCGTTCCAAAGGGAATACAGTCAATCTGGTGAGAATCTTAACATAGTTGACTAGCAATAAAGTATTGTTGAGTCTCTTCACAAAGTGGTTCAGGTACTTTTCATCTGACAGAAATGGAAAAATTTGTATAAATGTTCTTTCCCTGACACCAACTTTTGTTTTCCTCCAGACATCTCAGCCAAGCCCTGGTGGTAAGTCTACATGCAGCAGCGAACAGTCCTCCATCAGCAACTATGCCAACAATGGGATCGAGCTTAATCTGACCAGTAGAGGTAGTGTAGGAGACCTCAGCATTATTGATGAAACCCCTATCATGGATTCTACCATTTCTACAGCAACCACAGCTCTTGGCTTACAGGCCAGGAGGAATATGACCGAGACCAAGTGGATGGAACAAGTCAAGTTAGAAAAGTTAAAGCAAATCAATGGAGTGCTTCCAAGACTGAACCCCATGCCATCTTCCAAAGCCCCAGTTTTGCCCCCTCTCATAAGAAATGGTAAGATGTGTCCATTTAATATAATTATTTGAATGTGTCACTTGGGTGTTTGAGAGTTCATTCTTCAAAAAGAGAAAGTATAAATGATATAATTGAACTGGTCACTGAAAAAAGTCCTCCATTCTCTTAACAATGGGAATATTAGTCTTAAAATGGAAAAAAATAATTTAAATAAAATCAGAGCAATTTGCTCTACATAGGTATTTGTCATAGTTTGATTTCAACAAACATAGAAATCTTGGCAAGTATTGCATGGATAAAAATCCTAAAGGGGGAAACAACTCAAGCAGCTTTGGAAACTGAAAACAGAGATAATAAAAGCTCAGTTTAGCATAATACCACTAAAAAAGAAAAATAGAAAAAAGAGACTAAACAAAACCACCATGGTTGCATAAAGGTCTAATAAATTGAAAGACAAAAAGGATAAATATAAAAAATGGAAAGAGGGACACATAAATAAAGCAGAATACGATCAAATAGCTTGAATCTGCAAAGATGAAATCAGGAAAAATGAACTAAGACTTGCAGCAAATGTCAAAAATGTTTTTTAAAAGTTTCTTTCAATATGTTAAAAACAAGAAACAAGAAAACAAGAAAACAATCAAGAAAACAATGTCCACTAACGGGGGAAGATGGTAAAGAAGGTAACAGGTAGCAGGGAGAAAGCAGAACTGCTTAATTCATTCTTTGTATCTGTTTTTACAAAAAAAGGAAAAATTACTCCATTCCAACAAAAGCAAGACTATAAAAAAATAAAAATATTAGGAATACAAATAAAAATAGGCAAGAAAATGATAAGACAAACCCTATCAGTCTAAACCAGGGGTATCAAACTCAAGGCCCGTGGGTCGCATCCGGCCCACAGGGCCAGCCTGGAAATAGCAAAGGACTAGCCCGCGGTGCCTCTGCCAGCCAAAACGGGCCACGTGCATCCCCCCCACGGCCCTTTTTCGGCCTCCCTAGCCTCCTGCAGCACTCTGCTGGCCAAAAAATGGACTACGCGGAGCCCTCCGTGCAGCCCGTTTGTGGCCAGCAGAGTGCTGCTGGAGGGCAAAAATGGGCCATGGGGGGGACATACGGCCTGTTTTGGCTGGCAGAGGCACAGCGGGCCAGTCCTTTGATATTTCCAGGCCAGCCCTGTGGGTCAGATTTAAATACCCCGTGGGCCGGATGTGACCCACGGGCCTTGAGTTTGATACCCCTAGTTTAAACTGATAGGGTTTGTTGTTCTCTCCCCCCATGCTCCGTTTTGGCCAGCAGGGTGCTGCAGGAGGTGTCCATCACGTCTCTGCCTCCGTGCGGTCCCCCACCGCCCGAAGAGAACTACAATGCTGATCCAGCCCTGAAAGAAATCCAATTTGACACCCCTGGTCTAAACTAATTTGAATCACCAGGACCATATGCATTACATCCCAAGATTCTGAAGGAGCTGGCACACATGATTTCTGAAGCACTTTACCATATCTTTCAAAAATCCTGGAGGACCGGAAACTACCAGAGGACTGGAAAAGAGCTAATGAGGTTCCAATCTTCAAACAAAAAAAGATTCAGGAAACTACAGACCAATCAGCCTGATGTCAGTACCTGGGAAGATGCTGGAAAAGATAATCAAACAACAGCTGTGCAAACACCTAGAAACAAGCAAATTACTAGAAGCCAACATGGTTTGTCAGAAACAGATCATGCCAGATAAACCTTATTGCATTCAACTGAATTCATGACTAAATTAGTGGATCAATATAAGTTTGATTAAATCCATTTTTTTTACTGCTCTTATAATTTCCAATTTATTCATCTACAATTTAAAAAAGAAATATTTGATATAGAGAAAGAGCTAAAAGGATAATTTTATTTTTCTTTACATCATATGAAACAGGGCTGAAAGGCCAGCTACTAGATCCATATGCCATTCCAGCATCCTGTGTCCATTCTTAACTTTCAGGGGTGGGGGTGTACTGAATTTAGATTTTTCCATATGACAAACAGGTACCATCAATTGGCTGTTAGGAAGGAATGCTACATCTAGATTTCAGTATCAAATTTTTGACAAGTTGTAGGTCGGTGGGAAGCATCCTTGATGGCTTCTTCTTAATATACTGTACTTACATGTGGAAGCATAGCAATACTCAGTGTGATTGATTTACTTGTTACCAAAAGTAAAATGGTCTAGACACAAGTTAACATCACATAAAAAATAAGGTGCAATTATGCTACATGGACTTCAATTTATAATATGATATGTGTAGGAGAAGGAATGGCAGAACCTGGGGGCAGAATGAAAGGAAGGATTGGCCTAGAATCCCTACAAAGCCACAAAGTCCAACCTCCCTTAAATGCTGTTGATCCTTGTCTCACTTTTTTTATCCAAAAAGTTTTTTTTATTTTTTCCTCCACCACTTTTACAATTCAATAAACATATACCTTAAATTATTACAATAAAATACACAGTTTTACATTTATACTCCATCATTCAAAAGTCAATATCTTATACATACGTTTATATCATCAATCATCAGTCTATTTTACTTTTTTTCCCATTGCAATCCCCCTCTCTACGTCCATCATCTCCTCCTACTTTCTTACTCCTTCACTCCTCCTCTACTCTCTCTATTCCTTCTCTTCCTCCCCTTCTACTTCCTCTTACACCCTCAGCCTTCACCCTGAGTACTCTTTTATCCTCTTATGTTTAACAGACTGATGATACAATCTCAAATTTAGACTCTTCATATCCCTTCTAAGAAAAAATTATTTTTATATCATTTCTTTATATATAATACTTTGTTCCTAGGTATATGCTGCTAACTTCATCTTACCTCCACACAAAAAATAGGGGGGGGGGGAGAAAATCTAGTTTTGTCATCTGGGATATTCACCAATTATTTTTCTAATTCTACTCCTAAATTCTCCGCTGTTAATTTATTTCCAAATTAGTTATTATTCTCCTACTTCTTAATTTTAGGCCAAATTGGTTCCTCCACTTTTTTGTCTATTCATTGTTTATGGGTTTTTTTATCCTCTATTGTATCACAAACTAAATGCCCAATTATACATTCCAGTTTCTTATATTAGTCATAAAATTTCTTCTTTGATTATTTACACTCAAATTAAATATTTAACACTTGAAATACATGGTTTTTAAATTTTACATTTGAACATATCTCATGTCTAAAATAATGATACACAATTATAATATGCTTTTTCGCTTAACTAATCATCAAAATTCTTTCTAAATTATTCAGTTATTCAACTCTTAAAATAATACATTTTTCCCTTTTAAAGTTTTTCGTTTGAACAAATTTCATATGTAAAAAAAAAGAATACACAATCATAATATATCTTTTGAGCTCTAATATTCATATTTATCATTCATACTTCTCATATCAATTAACATTATTTTGTCTAAAATAAAATATATATATATATTTCCTCCACCCCCCATCTGATTAAATTCTTTTTCCTCTTTTAATTTTATACCAATAAGTTCTCTTTCCCCACACTCTTTTCCTCCCTCTTAAATTTACTTTCTGTATATATCTAATTTTCTCCATTCTTTTTTCTATTTTATGTATCTCAAAATCCTTATCATCAATCTGAACATAGTTATTCTTAATATCATCATCTCTATTATCCTTGTAACTATCATCTTTATCTCTATTTTCACTGTTAAACCCAGTGGAATAATTATCATTAACATAATCATTAATCAACATTACATTTTCAATATTATTTCCCTTCTCATCATCATTTATAATATCTTCATCACTCTTCTTTTCTTCTTCTGTTCTCTTGTCCATTTTTTTCCATTTGTACTTCATTTTTTCCTGTCTCAAATGCTCCAAATACAGATCTTCTAAAGTTTTCAAAAAGGTCCTTCATAAACTCAGCCAATTCTTTATAGTCAATTCTCTCCATTTTTAAAGTCTCAGTTCTTAATTCTTAAATCCAAAGCTTAAATAAATTCAATCTTTAGTCAAAGTTCTTTCAAAGAATTCTCAGTTTTCAATTCTTAGTCCAAAGCTTAAGTAGATTCAATCTTTAGTCAAATTTCCATCTTTAATCAGAATTCATTCAGGGATGCCATCAATTCTCAGTGTTCACTAATGTCCATGTCTCAGATTCAAAGATCAAATATTTTCTATCATTCATTCAGCTGCATACAATATGTTCCACAACCTTTTGTAGTTTGCAGGTTTGTTCTTACTTTTTCTTATCCAGATCAGTCCAAATATTTTCTTTCAAATACTCTGTTCATATCCAATTCAAGCCAAACACTTTCTTTTGAAAAATAACAGCTCAGAAAGAGTTTCTTTGTTCAAGGCCACAGCTGTCCAAACAACATGACACTACTCCCATATCAGTAATTCTTCCAGCCACCAGATGGCACTCTCTTGTTTACTTTCTTTGCTCTGTCCTTCCTATTAAAAATTTCCGTTTTCAATCAGTTCCAATTTTCCAATTATTCCTTCCAAGTTATTTCCCAAATTTCTTACATCTTTATCAAGTCTTTAAGGCAAAGATTCCAAATCTTAAAGCAAAAAAAATTCCAAGTCTTTAATAGTTGGGCTTTAATTATTTAATTTTAATTTTGTTCCACCATTGTATCCACATATTACCAGCGGCTCCTTAATTTCTGGTCCTTCCTTTTATTCACTTTTTAAATTAGAACGTTTCTTTTAATATTTTTTGGCAATGTGACTCACCAGCCTCCTTCTTCTTCAACTTCTCCAGCACATAGCTTAGAATTTTTCTTCCCAGATGACTCCAATCGGTCTTTCAAACTCTTTGCAGATGTAACTGCCACGACTAGGGACGACACTTGAAACGGTCGTCCTCCATACGCTGCCGGTCGAGGAGACTTAGCCGGCTCCCTGGGGGGTTTGCCGCCCCCCCCCAGTCCGCCAGCTGTCGTTCCTCTTCTTCACCACCCCTCCTGGGTAGTTTTGACCCAGTTCTAACCGGACCGGGTCCCCGGACGACGCAGGTTCGGGGCTTTCCCACAAGGAACGGGGAAAGCCTCGTAACGCCGCGGCACTGGCACTTCTCCCTCCATCCTTGCCTCACTTTAACCAGGTGTAGACTATTAGTTGAGAAGATTCCTATGCATCGGTTTTTAGCAATAAATCAGTTTAATTGAATCTTCACATTTGGACCTGGTCTTTTGTATTTGACATTTTGTAAATGACTCCTGAACAATATGTAACAATTCTGAATGCAGAAGTCCATATGCAAACCAGTTTCAGTACTACCATGTTACACCACTGCTACAGAACTGCTCTGATTTCTAGTGTTTCCAAGTGCAATTCAGGGTGCTGGTCAACATCTTTAAAGCCCTGTGTGGCTTGGAGTTGGTATTTAAGAGACTATTTTTCTCAAATTGTTTTTGCCTATCTAATCCAGATGGCCAAATAATCTCTACTAAAGATTGTCCCTACTAACAGGAGGGTAATTGGATATCCTTAGTGACATTTCACTATCTATGATACAGTTTGCCTCCTAAGGTGAGGATTGACTCCTGGACTTAGAAAATGTTAGCTTTTCTGAAAGGGTTTGGGCATTTCTCCTGATCAGTTTTTAATATAACACATTTTCTTTTCTTATTCTTTTCAGATATTCAGTCAACTAGCAGCTGCAGCATTGGAGGAAACATGACTATCCTAACCAAGAAAAACGAAGTCACAAACACAGATATTACTATACTGAACATGCTAAACAGAAGGGATAGCAATACTAGCACAATCAGTTCAGCCTATATGAGCAGTCGTAGGTCCTCTGGGATTTCACCTTGTTTTTCCAGTCGCAGATCCAGTGATGCTTCTCAGGGGGACAGAAGACTTCAGAATCTCAGTGTTGCCGATTCCTATGATCCCATTTCAACTGATGCTTCAAGGCGATCCAGTGATGTTAGCCAATGTGATGGATTGCCTGGACTTCTCAGTCTTACTCCTACACAACAATACCGACTGAAAGCAAAATATGCAGCAGCTGTTGGTGGACCTCCACCAACACCACTTCCTAATATGGAGAGGATGAGCTTGAAAACAAGAATGGCGCTATTGGGTGATTCTAGGGAATCTGGGATGTCACCCTTGCCTCCAGTAAATTCTCCTCGTAGGTGTAGTGATACTGGGGCAAATATTAACAACAGGAGACATCTACTGCCTCATGATATGCTTGGGAATAGCACAAGGAGAGCTAGTGATCCTGCAAGACCAGTCTCAGATAACCTGTCTTTTCCAAGAATCCACCGTTTTAACAGTTTCAACAGCTTTAACCCTCCTGTTTTGCCTCCATCCATTGAAAAACAGAACTTCATCCTGAAGAATTACACACACCCAGATGTTGGTTTGTTCCGGAATTTATGTTCCCCTTGTCCTCCAAGTATTTCTGAGAATGTGGCTATGGAAGCTACTACCACAGAAGCAGATGGTTGTCTGAATGATGAAGATCTGTTACCAGATGATGTGGTCCAGTATTTGAATTCTCAGAATCAAGGTTTGTACAACCAATCGCCAAATGATGAACTAGATAACAACAAAGAACATAACAATCCAGCAATGGAAAACAACAACTTTGATCAATCTCCTCCAATAAGCAATTCTCAGAAAAATGATCTACCAATTCAGTGGAATGAAGTAAGCTCAGGAAGTTCTGATCTATCTCTATTAAAATTAAAATGTAGACCACAATCCTTAATAAAGCAAACTATTATAGGCCCCTATAATAACTTGGTTATCCAGCAGCAGCTGCAGCAGGCACTGGAGAGAAATGGTACTGTCCAACAAAATGGCTATCAGCATCTTGCAGACAATAATGTCTCTTGCAGTATGGAGCAGAATGTAATCATGAACAACAGTGACACAAGTTCTTACCACTTACACGAAAATAAATCACAGCTATATAGTAATAAATTTGGCAAACAACCTGTGGACAATGTCAGTGATGTGATTAATCAAGCTGAAAAGCTGAGAAGCCATTTCATACTAACTAGTGGAAGCCAGCAAAATTTTGGCTATCATGTGATGCCAGATGAGCAGTCTGCCAATGCAATTAACAAGATGCAGAGCAGAAATATAGTTTTTGAGGAATACCTTTCTAATCAGTCAGAAGATGAAGTGAGCCATTGTCAAGAAGCAAGACCTTCCAATAAAATGATAAAGCAAATTATAGTTCCCTCACAACCTAACTGTCAAGAACTGCTGTCTCAGAATGGGACCCATCCATCAGTTCTTGCTAAAACCTACCAACCCTATTCCAACCACAATGGAGATAGATGGCAAAACACTTTAAGGAATAACATGGTGAGGCAACCTGGACTTCTAATGGATCCAAACCAACCACAAAGGGTCACTGGTATCAAGGTAGAATCTCAAGGTCAGTTACAACAATTCTGCTCCAATGTGCAGAATTATTCTGGTCAGTTGTATGACCAAACCACAGGGTTTAATCAGCAAGCTCTGAAAGCAGAAGTTTTTTCCCTTTCAGAAGCTAATTACCTAATACAAGAGGTAGCTATTGAAAGTACATCAGAGCTTCTCTCCCCAGGAGTCAACCAAGTGACAAGCACAGTTGACAGCATTGACACAAGCAGCCTTGAAAGTGTGCGAATTGATTTTGATGCTATTATAGATGATGGTGATCATGCCAGTTTAATTTCTGGAGCCCTGAATCCCAGTATCATTCAGAATCTATCTCGCAATTCTTCCCGTCTTACCACTCCCCAAGCATCTCTTACATTCCCAGTTATGCCTATAAGTACAACCAATATGGCTATTGGGGACATGAATTCTTTGTTGACCTCACTTGCAGAAGAAAGCAAGTTTCTTGCTGTTATGCAATAGATCTAAAAAACTTAGGGTATGAGAATTTTGAAAATGTGATTTTTTTAATTAGTTGTCTTAAGTACTTTAACAGTCTCATCTCAACTAAATGAGATGTGTTTCAAGTATATTCCTTTTATGGAATTAGAACTCTGAAAAACCCTAAAGTGTTCTAGGGAGAAACTGTCTTCCGTTTCAGCTTTGAATCAGTATTGTTACACATGCCATCCCCTTTTTTTAAATTTTTAATTATTTTTTATACGACTTTATTTTTGTAATTGTAAACCAGTGTAATGTGCATGTCAGCTTATTTTTGAGGATGATCTGATATTACAATTTATTGATACTCAAAAGAAAATACAGTGTTGAATGATTATGGCCAGAACTCTTACTGTATGTAACCAGTTTCTAAGGCATATTTCTGAGGGGAAGTTTGAAATTCTATCCTCACTATAAACCTCACTATAAACTTCATTGATGAGAATTGTTGAAAGCAAAGTAAACTAATTTATGGCATGGGAGGAGAAAATTAATACTTTGAGTGGTTATTTCTTTTGCTCTATATCTGTGGTTTTTAAACTTTATATTTTTGAGGAAAAATCCCTTTTCTATATCATTTGCCTGCTGCAGAATTTTTCAGAATTTTCATGCAAAAAATTGGCTTACTCTGTTGGATTTCATCATTGTCATGTGTAAACTAACAGCATGGTTAAGATTATAGTGGATTATATTACAGGGAGAAGATCAAAGGGAATGAACAAAGTGCCATTCTGAGAATTCTGCTTACTGTTACTTATTCTCACACTTTATTAATAAGCTTCCAAGAAACTCTAAAGTTGTCTAAAACTCAAGGTACAATACAATATATTTATTGAATAGCCCGAAGGCCTTTTCAAAAAAAGAAAAACAGAACAAACAGGTACAGAAACAACCGTACAAAAATATATATGGTACATGACATCAAAATTCAATGATATCAAAATTCAATAACTAAATTTCTAAAACTAGATAACCCAAATAAAATATCTCGTCTCTAACTCAGCTCATCTTTCTTACAATCAATGAAATTCTTTTCAATGTAGCTGGCTCCTATTGCTGTCATCCTATTAAGATAGCGAGTGATAGCCCTTACCAGGGGAGGAGAGTCTGCCTTCAATAGAAATGTTAATTTATGCCTTACATTCCAGTGGGAAAATTTATTTATAATTGGGGACAGATATTGTTTTTTTACTTCCTCATACATCCTACATTCAAATAATATATGCGCCGTATCCTCGACAACGTTTGCTCCACATATACATGTTCTTTAGTCATACGGGATTTTCCGATAACAGATGGTAGAAATCATTGGTCTAGGTTGAGAGAATAGCAAAAATTAAACCTGAAATTTATTCCAATAAAAGTATTAAAGTGGGGAAAGGGGAGAGTTAAGTATTAGATATCCTGCTTTTGTCAAAAATTAGCTTTTTAGCCAGTGGGATATAACAATAAGCCTCACTTTTTTATATACGTTGTGATGCATCTATTAGGATAAACATGTTACTGTTCACCTCTATTACAAATCTCCTTACTGAGACTTAAATTTAAATAAAATATGCACTTTTAAGGAAAGATTAGTTAACATTCTTGCCATGTGATTTACATACTTCTAAGGATTCAGTGTCTTTCAAAAAAATTTGTTCCTTTTAATCACTATCAATTTACAATTGGAACATTAACCAGAGTTTCAGAATAATGTAATGGTGCTATAAGTGTATCATAATTAAAAGCACTGATAGAACTCCATTATTTGAGACATAGGAAGAGTTAACACTGATTATTCTTGTATCCTGATCCACATTTAGTTTTTCAGCTATCTACTGGCAAATGCCAATCTGAAAATATCAAGTCTGATAATACGAATGTACTGTATAATACATTGATACATATAGTATTTAATATACTAAAAGCAAACAGTCTGATCAAAGGAAGGCAATAGCAAAACAATGGCATAGTTGCTTTGTCTGTGTGTTTAAAGAGAATAGGCAATTTTCCAGTACATTCACTGTTCAAATATTAATATAGTAAGACCAGAATTGATAGTGCTTACACTGATTTACATTAATGAATATGTGTATCTAAAATACTTAAAATGTTACTCATTCTTTGAGATTTGGCATATAGTTTATCATATTTTGATATTTCTTGTTATACTTTTATTGTTCCAGATAATCCAGTTTCTTGAGTTACTTGGCATTTGCAGTTAATTTATTTATCTCATCCCCGCATTTCTCAACTGCTATTTTAGTTATTTTTTTAATGTTACTACACATTCCAAAATAAACTGATCATAGTAAGATTCATTTATTTGGTATTATGACTCTAATGTGTATATACTTCATGGCAGCAAAAATTGCTTCCCAGTATTTCAGGCAAATAAAATGATTGAAAACTCAGTTATGGAGATTATTTCACAACTCAGGAGTTTTAATGAAGACTTTATTGTTCCATATTTCCCAAAAACTTCTATTGCTGTTGGACTGAGACTGTACTGTTGAAGTGGTAGACTTTGCTAAACTGCTGTATAACTTCTTAATCAACTGTGTCAGAATTATAATACCATGTTTTCTGCATCCAATTTCTTATGGGTAGGACTCAGGAAATATTACTGAACTGTATTTGAATCCTTTGATTGAGTCCTGTCAAATGAGATATTTGGGGTGTTTTCATATAATTCATTTCCAGTGAGGCCTGGACAGTTGAATTCTAACCACTGCATTATACTAATCAAAATATTTTTTCTGATTCTACAGATAGCCTGTAACTTTTAAAAACACTTAACCACATGGATACCCCAAATTGTGATGACAATTTTGGCTGATAACTGGTGGATATATTTTCTTCTTGATTGTGGGTATCCCTCTGGTAAATATTTATATTTATATTTATTATTTATTGTGTATTGGGTCCAAACTGGGTCTTACTTAAAATAGACATTGAAATCAGTGGGACTGAATAATTACCGTATTTTTCAGAGTATAAGACGCACCGGAGTATAAGACGCACCTTAGTTTTGGGGGAGGAAAATAGGGGGGGGAATCTACCTACCAGGTATTCATCTGGCTAGCGTCCTTAGTCTGTTCAGCTTCAGCACATTATTTTATCCTCTGGTTAGGGCTGAAAAGCACTGCTTTTTCAGAGGGAGTAGGAATGAAAACAAGCCTGCAAAGACTTAGAGCTAGAAAAAACCTTTCTTCGGAGGGAATAGGAAGCCGGGAAGATCGTTAGCACCTCGTTAGGGCTGGAAAAAAGCTTCAAAAAAAAGCTACATTCGAAGTATAAGACGCACCCAAATTTTCAGCCTCTTTTAGGAAGAAAAAAGGTGCGTCTTATACTCCGAAAAATACAGTAAGTCTGAGTCCCAATACAAAATAAATAATATTGCATATCTTTCTGGGTTTAACAATAGGTGCAGAACAATATAAAATTAATATGAAAATTGTAATTTACCCATTGCAGCTCTTGTGCAGAGTAATACTTGTTTACTGAAAAAGCAACTGATCTAAGTGACTGAAGAAGCTACTTTTCCTACCATTCAAATATTCTTTTATAAGATCCATATAAAAAACAGATGTATTTATTTTTATGCTTTCATTTCCATTAAAATATTGCTTATTAAATTACACTGACAACAAAAGAAAGGACAACTTTTTGAATTATTATCATTCCAATGATTCAATTTTGTAAAATACATATCTAAGACACATTATGTTTTCTTGCATATTTGTTGAGATGAGACAAGGTGTAAGCTTCTCAGTGCTGCTTGATAATTGCTGATGTTTTGCTTTATGTTTCCTTAATTGAAGCTCTTCACAGAGTGGCCATTATTTCAATTCCTATAAGCTGGGCTTGGGAAATATTAAGGTGAAGGGCTTTCGTTAGTGAGTAGTTGGAGCTTACTGCAAATCTTCTGCACCAGCTAAAACGCAATAGTCATGAGAATTTTATCTTCCCAAATGCTTGTTAAAATATTAAATCTGAGACTCTTTCACAAGATTCCTAAGTCCATTAGAACTTAGGTTGATTCTAAGAACCAGTGTTATATTAGTAATGTATTATATGCATAATTTCTGTGTGACCTAATTCTTCAGAATGGTTTAGATTACACATCTAAAGCAGAAATAATTAGTTATATACCTCATGCTATCCATCACCTAGTGCTATGCATGCATCTTAATGGTACATTATATGCAGTTTGTCTAAATCGGGGTGTCTGGTGGCCCACGGGCCGGATGCGTCATGCGTAGGCCACGGCCCCCCAGCTTCATGAAGGAAAAATGTCACAAAACGTCACATGATGGCAACGTGATGCCGTGAGTTTGATACCCATGGCCTAAATAATAACCATTACTATCTCAGCCACTTATAAAAGTGGATTCCATTTGTGAATTTGGTAGGAATTTTAATAGCAGAAACCTTAACTGGATAATGTAAACATTATTAGAAATCTATCCTTCCAAACTTTGTGCCCTTCGAATGTATCTTAAGTATAGTATCCTTCTCTAAATGACTGAGACTATATTTAAAAATACCTAGAAAGAATCATATTTGGGGAAGTTGCTATATCCATTTAATATCTGTCATCAGAAACTGAGTGTTGAGTTTCTGAAATAAATGAAATGTTACAGTACAGATACAGATACAGTAGTTTAGGGTTTTTTAATGAATTGTTTTCCTTTATTATCTGATATAATATTGTCACTTACATACAAGTAGGTATACTTGAATTAATAAAAGATATGTTTGGATATGCCTAACTTGTCAGTCTAGAGAAGCACTGAAGAAATGTCTGAGAGATCATTGAGAGTTTTAAGGAAATACAGCTATATTCAGATAGAAAAGAACTTTCCAGAATGGAATGGAACCTAAAACTATGCACTTAAATATCAAGACAGCAATGTGTACTTTTATTCTTACTAAAAGGAAATTGTGATATGGTACTATGTTTAAAAATGCTGGTTTCTTGCTTTGGTTATTTGTTTTTTTGATGTCCTCTTTTCATTTTTTAAAAAAAGCTGTTTTTCTCTTCCTGTAATAGATGTGCCTTATTCTTAATTAATCTGTTGTTGTTGTTGTTGTTGTTGTTGTTGTTGTTGTTTTTAAAAAAGTTGGGGGACCAAAAAATAGTGCCAAACTTTAACTGTAAAGCTTTGCTTTTCATAATAGCTTTACTGCTCTTAAGAAGACTGTCTGAATACTGTCCTGTGACTCTTGGGCATTCATATGTCATTATCTATGTAGGGTTTGAATATCTTTTGGTGGGGAAGTTATCTTGTCAATCTGCAGATGTGTAAGATAGAATGTGTGTTGGGGTGGTATTTTCTTTTTCTTTTATAAGTGTATTTTTTTTAAAAAAGATTAATGTGTAAATACATTTACATATAGTAGGAATAGCATTAAATGTAGAAGATCTTAGTGGTCTTCATTTGATAAATTTGCATTCATAATATAGTGTACTTGGAGCCTTAGATCAGCCTAAACAGTCATAGTGTGGTGTTCAAAGGCTTTCAAAACCATTTAGCTCTTTTGTAATGAGGGATAATGTTTATTACAATGTCAATAAAACATTTGTACTTAAGATTTCATCTTGAATGTTTATTTCAGAAACTAGGGGCAAGTCTATATTATAGCTAACATAATACTTTCCTGCTTTTCTTCCTGAAGGAAGAAAATGCTCTGATTGGTCTTCTCCTCCTTAACACAAGCTAATAACAGAGGTAATTTTCCTACACCTTGAACCATAAACTGGGAAAATAATTGTGATGATGAAGGAAAACCCATCCTGTAGAATCACATGGCCTTAGTAACTTTGACTCAAGTGGCCAAAGAACAACAACTCCCTTTGAAGAGGTAAAAACAAAAGCATCAATGTTAGAATGTAAAAATAATTTTAATTAAAAATGAGAAAAAGAAAAGTAAAAAGTTATTTTAAAGTATGTAGTCAAATACCAACACTGTTACCACGGAGTGAAATAAGATATTTAGTGGCTTAGAAATCAAATCAATCTATACAGTCATGGGCCAGCAAATAAAACACAAGAGTCACAATTAATTAAGATAAAAAGGAAACTAAAAGTCTAAAATAACTGAAAAATATTAAAATTAATACTATGGAATATTATGCAGGCTATAGAACAGTACTTGGCTGTGGTCAAGGAAATAAAATCAGATTGATATGTTAATAACATATTGAGATAAAACAAATCAGAATGACCAGAATGTTTATTAAAGAATGGAAATAATTTCTGGCTAGCATCTGCATAGTGAGGGCAATATAGAGTAATGTTTCATCAATTCAATTATTCCTCCACTGCATAGACATACTCTCTATTTGAAGGGTATTTTTAAGTGTCTTCCTTCAGTGACAGATATTGGGAGGACATTGAAACAGGCTAAAGAGAAGGCACTCCTGAATTTTGGGATCATTATGTGACTGAAATGTGTGCAAAGGGACTTAAGATGTTCTGGATAGAGTGGATAGTCTACTTGCAGCACTAAATCAGTGGCATCTTATTGAATCACCTAGTGCACATTAATAACCCATGAAGGTAATGGCTGGCTATGAAAAGTCATAAATGTATAATTTAGCATGTATTGGCTGGCTTCAGGAAGACTGAAAACTGTCAATCATAATTAAAGGGACCAAGCCGACTGGAAAAAAAAGAAAGCTTAATCCAGTAGAAGATGAAAATCCAGGCAGAAGTTTCAGTTTTAAGTAAGCCAGTTTCAAGACAAAAGACCATGTTCAGAAGGCAATGAGATGCTTGAAAGATAATTTTCAAAAACGTAAACTGTTTCCAAAGGAAGGCATGATCTAGATTTATGGGCGCCCATAGCTCAAGAAAAATAGATCAGATATATAAAGATCTTGACTTGCTCAATTAGATATTATTTAGTCCCCAGACCAGCCATCTTAGGGTGCTTAGCAAAAACTATGATTTTGGTTTAATTTCTAGGCATTCCTTTTGGCAGTGTTCAGCTAGTATATTGAAACAACTATTTCAGGCCAATCTGTATTTGGGAAAGCTATAACAATAGCACTTAGGCTTATATACCGCTTCATAGCGCTTTACAGCACTCTCTAAACTAGGGCTGTCAAACTCCCAGCCTCCAGGCCAGATGCGTCATGTGCTGGCCATGCCACGCTTGGTTTAGTGAAGGGGAGAAAAGTCCCAATACATCACATGCCGCCGCTGTGACGATGTGAGTTTGACACCCCTGGTCTAAGCAGTTTGCATTGTCAGCATAATGCCCCCAGCAATCTGGTTCCTCATTTTACCGACCTTGGAAGTATGGAAGGCTGAGTCGACCTTGAGCCGGAGAGGATTGAACTCCTGCAGTGGCAGAGTCACCTTGCGATATTGCATTCTAACCATGGCATCAAAGTAGTACAGCATCATTTGTCTATTGAAGAATACATATGTGTGTATTCCCCAATGTTGACAAATGAAAACATGGCCTATTCAGTTTGTTGATAATAGAGTATTAGAAATAAAGGAAGCTAGAATACACTTTGTCTTCACTTCCCCCTTAACAGAAATTTGTTTGGTGCAGTGACTTTGGGCTTTCATCACTTTCATTCATTACTTTCATCCAGGAGTTTTCTTGTATATAAGAATAAGTAATCTTTTATCAATTGACAAAGTATTCTGTTTGTCCTATAATTTGCATCTGGAGATGATATCAAAAGCAAATTTAAATCAATGAATATTTTAGAGCATGCTTTAGAGGAGTATTTTTCAACTAGATGTTAGAGGGTTAAAGCATGGTCAATGATTGAGTGGCCTTCTCTGAGCCAAAATATTCTTGGTCCTTTTTGACTCTGGAGGTTTCTGCAATCTGGTCTACAAGCAAGAACCGCAAGGTCCACAAAATAGGCAAAGTAAAAGGAAATGAAGAAGCTACAGTGCCACCTCAAGCTTAACAATTGCTAATGAAAACGATTTTTTAAAAAACAGGATAGTGGACATTATCGGATAGTACCTGGAGATAGCAGAAGAGAAGAAAAAGAACTGGAGAAAAACATAAAATAAAAAACCTGCAAATAGAAGCAGAAGGGATGTGGCAAAAGAAAGCAAACATAAAATCAATATTAATATTGATCTTGGATACAATTCCAAAACATCTAGAGTGCACTTGAACACCATCAGCATTGACAAATCATCATATGTCAATTGCAAAAAGCAACTTTACTTGGAACAGTTTACATCCTGTGACAATACCTTTAATATTATTAAACAACATCTGCCTATCAGAGATCCTTGGGAAAGACTTGATGGGTGCATAAAAATGCCAAATCCGGTCTAAGTATTTGGCTGACTGTGCAACTAATTATAATAATAATAAGGCATGAAATCTATGAAAACAGATAAAACTCTTTGATGATTATCACTTGAACACTTTAGACCTATATTGGTGATAGTTTTCTGCTCCTTTTGATTTGGAATTGTTTTAATGATGCTTGTTCAATGTTTCCTGACCTGTTTTATTAAGGCTTAAATAACTCATTTTATATTCTGTGTATATGAAAGTTATTCAATTTCCATGTTGTATGTTGCTGAAAAATATTGACATGAAAATTGCAGATGATATTCCTTCCCATTCTACACAATCTGATTGTATAACAGTGTAACAATATTAAATTACTACTTGACATTTATTCAGAAAAATTGGAACTGTAGTGATAACTATTGTAAGGAAACCTTTATTTGTGTATATATTTATCAAATTGTTTATCTCAGTCACAATTGATATAAATATTTGGCTAAGCTGAATAAATATCCTACTGAATTTATGAGGAAAATAAATGAGATCAGCTAAATTCCCAGATTTAAAATTGTAGGGTAGATATTGGTTTTTTTAAGGTGGGAGAAAAAAGGAGGGTCGCACACAATTGGTTTAAACAAGTTTTTAAACTAATTGAATTACTGTAAGAAGTACTCAGATTGCCCCTAATTTAAAAAATACAATGCATTCAATTAATCATGTCTTGATTTCACAGTTTAACCCCTATATATCATAAACATCTAAAACTCCCAAATTATTTTCATTATTGGTTCATTCCTTGGATAAACATTGATCTGTCCTTTTTAAACAACTAAAGTTAAAATAGATACTCGTTATTTGTAAGAACTCTTGAATAAAGAATTGCAGTATATCTTTAATACAACAATTTGTTATCAGGGAAAAAGACAATAAAACAACATATCTAATTAAAAGTTTTTGCAGTTGTATGACTTGGTGAAACTATTTGCCACCTGATATATGAGTGTGGAGTTACAATTTCTTAAAAAGTATGCATTTATCAATATCATTCTTAAATTTAGAAATCATTGGAGAAATCAGAGCACATCTTGGTCTCGATGAAAAATAACACACTCTTACTCATGAGTACATGAGCAAGAGTTCTGCCTCCCTGTACCCACAAAAGCAAAGTGTTTTCAAATAAGGAATCCTAGAAAATATTCTCACCAGCAATGCAGATGGAATGGCATTAAAGTAAGCTCTGGAAAAGGCCCCTTTATACAGTATTTACTTAGCATTGGAGTAAGGTGACCAGACGTCCCGCTTTTGGCGGGACAGTCCTGCTTTTTAATAATTTGTCCCGTGTCCCGCGGCGTTTCAAAAAAGTCCCGCTTTTTTAATTTGAATTTGCCCTGCATACCCCTCTGCCTCCTGCCTCGCCTGCCTCCTCCTGCCAGGTGGGGAGGGAGGGCAGTGAGAGGGGCAGCAGCGGTCTTGCCTGTTCGTCGCCGCAGAGCCGAAGAAGCTTGTGGCGTTTGCGGCGCAGGGCTTCCCCTGGCCGCCGGGATGCCGCCATTTGCGTTCTTTTGCCCTCTGTGCAAGCAGAACGCTTTGCGCATGCGCAGAGGGCAAAAGAACGCAAATGGCGGCGTCCCGGCGGCCGGGGAAAGTGGGCGGGGGAAGCCCCACGCCGCGAACGCCACCAGCTTCTTCGGCGACGAACAGATAAGCCTGCGCCGGTAGGAACCCACACCTGGCTGTGATGAAGGGGGGTGTTTGGGGGGGTGCACAAAGCTGCAGGATAAGAGAGAAGGACCCCTCCCGTCTTGCTCCCCTAGAACCCCCCTCCCGTCAATGGTGTCCCGCTTTACAAATATTAAAATCTGGTCACCTTACATTAGAGTGATAGCTGCATTAGAGCTATCTGGTTTAGAGCTATCTAATATTTAACAATAGAATTCAGGAACACTGGTGATATAATGTTGGCAGTTAATGTCCTTAACTTTTTCTTTTACTACTACATTGATTTGGCCTTCTTCAGGGTAATTAAAGATTCAGGGACAGGCCAAGCCTGCAGTTATATACAGCTATAGTGCCAGTGAGATTGATAGTTGTCTGACAACAGAAGAAGCATCAGTCCTGTAGAGTCAACATGATTCTGAATCCTGAGATTAGAGCCTTAGTCCAGGCCTGAGTCTTAATACTTGGCACGTTAGCTTCAACCTCACAACTACATCAACAGAGTATTTTGGGCTAAGAAAAATTGATTAGATGACTTCATAAGCCCTCAAGTTTGTGTATGGACCAAGTTATAACCTGTATAATAGTCAGGCAACTATTTTAGCCATAAACAGTTTAATTGCTGCTGGATGCAATTTACCCTGTTTTGTGTGAAATTTAATTATTGCTTGTGTGCTGTTTTGGGCAGTAGAAGTAGTGTAATTTATTGGGGATTGTTAATTTCCTAGAGGCCTGAAATACTATGCCCAAATATTTAAAATGTGTTTTCTAATTGATGGAAATCAAAAAGAGTTGAAGGTTGACCATACTCAGGGCTACTATGGACATGCCACTTGTAAGTAGGAAAAGCAGGTTATAGATGGGGCAACTATTGAATAGAATCAGGATTTATACAGGGAAAGCCAATGGAGGTGGGGAGGTAGCTTGACTATTTGTTGTAAGGGATTATCATCTGTAGGATAAACATCTGGCAGATGGGGAATATGAATTCCCCTGGGGATCCTCTGGGCAATAGTGATGTCACCATTCAATCCTTTCAACCTGGAAGTGCTTCAGCACTCCCAAATGACTAATAATCTGGGAGATTATGAAAGGATTGTGTTAATATTGAATAACTTTGTGTTCCCTTCATTTGCTTGAGTGAGTTTTGGGCTGGAGCACCTACTTTTTTTGGGTGGTGCTCTACTTAACAACCCATTCAGTCATTTAGCTTCCAGATCTGAAAGCTAAATGACTGAGTGGCTTGTAGAGCATGAGTGCCTCACTGGCGGGATAGGCCCAGGGACGCTTAGCCTAGGCCCAAATCTTCCTGCCCCAGGCCTCCCAAGGCTCCCTCCTCTCCCAAGGCACTCTGTGCTCTGCTTTCCACTCCTTAGGGTCCTCGCAGGCTTTGGGCCTGCTTTCTCATCCCACCAGATCCCACACACTCCTCCTTCACCGATCACTCACCTATCTTCTGGAGATCTTCAGAACTCTGTAGATCTATAGAACATAAGTGACACCACTTCACCTTTGCATCCCAGCAGGCCCCTTGACATTTAGATTTTAGATTTATTATTAGAGTTGGAAGGGACCTTGTAGGTCATCTAGTCCAACCCCCTGCTCAAGCAGGAGTTCCTACACCATTTGAGACAGATGGCAGTCCAGTCTCCCCTTGAAGGTCGCAAGTGTTGGGGCTCTCACAACCTCCGCTGGCAAGCTGTTCCACTAGTTGATCGCTCTCACCGTCAGAAAGTTTCTCCTCACTTCCAGGTTGAATCTCTCCTTGGTCAGCTTCCATCCGTTATTCCTTGTTTGGCTTTCTGGTGCCATAGAGAACAGCCTGACCCCCTCCTCTCTGTGGCATCCCCTCAAGTATTGAAACACTGCTATCATGTCACCCCTGGTCCTTCTCTTCGCCAGACTGGCCAAGCTCAGTTCCTGCAACCGCTCTTCGTATGTTTTATTTTCCAGACCCTTTATCATCCTGGTTGCTCTCTTCTGCACTTTCTCTAGGGTTTCAATGTCTTTTTTGTAGTGTGTTGACCAAAACTGGATGCAGTACTCTAGGTGTGGTCTGACCAAGGCTTTATAGAGTGGTACTAGTATCTCTCTGGTCCTTGATTGTATCCCTCTATTTATGCAGCTCAGGACTGCGTTGGCCTTTTTGGCTGCTGCTGCACACTGCTGGCTCATATTTAGTTGGCTGTCTACCAAGACTCCAAGATCCCTCTCGCAATCGCTGCTATTGAGTGTGGTTTCACCCAGTTTGTATGTGTATTTTTGATTCTTCTTACCTAGGTGTAGAATTTTACATGGTGCCTCATTTAACCACAACTTGTCAGCATAATGAGCAGCCTCCATTATGGTCATAAGTTAAAGTGACTAGATTTTTTTTTAAGCGGGACGGGGGGGTGGGCCCGATTTGTTTTTCCCTCTGCGCATGCGCAGAATGCTGCGCATGCGCAGAGGGCAAAACACAGCAAATGTCGGCGTCCAGGTGGGGGGGGAGGCGGGAGGCCTTTCCTCGCCTCCCGCCTCCCCTTCGGGAGCCGGCAGCCCTTCGGGAGCCCGCCTCCCCTTCGGGAGGCCTTTCCTCGCCTCCCGCCTCCCCTTCGGGAGCTGCCCTGAGGCCGGGCTGGCAAGCAACAAACGGGAGGCGGGAGACGGGGAAAGGAGGCAGCCAGCAGCTTACCTGTCGCGAGCTCCAGGCATCCAAGCACCGCGGTCTCCCGGTCGCCCACCCGGCCCCAGGGCAATGGCGGCAGCGAGGCGACGGGGGGAAGGAAGGGGAGGGGGATGAGGAAGGGCTGTTTGCGCCGCCGGAGGGGCCGCTCGTGAGCTCAAACCGGCGACGGCTCCTCGTCCCTCACCCCTCCACCCGCATCCCAACAGCAGCGGCGCCTCCGAGGGCGGGGCTAGGGATGGGGCGGGGGAAGGAGAGGAGGAGCAGCCCCCCTTCCCCCTCTCCCCAGCAGGCAGCCGCCTCGCTGAAATTCCGCCCGACTTGCTTCCGGTACCTCTCTTTTGCTTCCCCTTTTAAGGTGACCAGACGTCCCGCTGTTTCGGCATTCTTTTCAAAAAAGCGGGACTTTTTGAAAAGAATGCGGGACGCGGGACACACGCTTGAAAAGCGTGTCTGTCCCGCCAAAAGCAGGATGTCTGGTCACCTTATCATAAGTTGAGGTCTACAATGTCCATGATGATTTTAAATCTTCTTAGAAAATGTTTAAGTTTAAAAATCATTGAGAAAAATATAAAATGACAAAGTATATTTCTTTCAAGTACGTGCCATCTTGGTAACCAGGAGATTTCTATAAACTTAGTGGAATATACTCTGCAGGAAAGATGTTGAGAGAGAGAGAGAGAGAGAGGGAGGGAGGGAGGGAGGGAGAGAGAGAGAGAGAGAGAGAGAGAGAGAGAGAGAGAGAGAGAGAGAGAGAGAGAGAGAGAGAGAGAGAGAGAGAGAGAGAGAGAGAGAGAGCTAGCCTCATTAAGAGGATTAATTGCCATGCGGGGGGGGGGATCCTATGTTGCTGCAAAACTAGCTTATACAGTACATGACAATTTCCATACATGTAGAGTCGTTTGTAGCCTATGGATTTTGAGTAAATTCTAGATCAACTAATGCCATAACAGATTTTGTCATTATACCTTAAGTTCATGTAGTTTCTGATTAGCATCTAGCAGCTGGTCAAAAGTACAATAACTGTTTTAACAGTTAAAAGTCAATTCTTAGCAACAAACTCCACATTCATATTCAAATTTTAAAATAGTTTTTAAAATGTCCTCCTCCTTTATTTCCTACAAAAGCCTCATCACCAGAACAAGGGAAATCATTTACTTCCCATTAAAAAAGGATTTATTAGTGATGATTGTGAAAAGAGAAGGGGAAGGAGAAGACTTATGGTACATGCTATGTCCTTGAACTGGAACAAATCCTTCACTTTTAGTTGTTTGAAAGTTTCCACCGCTACAAAAATGCTCAGATGGCTTAAAATTTTATTTGTGACATTTTGAATACTCCATACTATACCATATTAAAGAATATGCGTGTGTTATGATTATAAAATTAAATTAGTTCAACAAAACATTTTATTAGACATTAATCTATTTTTAAATGGTTAGGTATCATTTTCATTATGTATAATTCATTCAGTATAACAGGAACAAAGGGACATTATTTCACTAATTAATATATTCTTAAGTGTATTAATGGGATGATATGATATGAATGTACATATGAATTATTTAGAACATTTTTGAAATTTATCACTTTATGAAGAACTATAGATTAGATGGTACAAATAAAACTTATTCCTGATAAGTTGAAAGGCGATGTACCCTTGAGATTACAATCTTGGGTGGATGATATCTGTTAACTTTCTCCAAATGAACTGACCACCAATGTAATAAATTGCTCGACATTTTTCCATGTGACCAAGGCTTTGTATTGTAGTTTTACAATAAAGTAGAATTCATTCATCTGCTTGTGATTCTTCTCTGATTTACCCCAGGATCCCAATACTTTCCAATGTAAATTGTAGGAAAAAATATTTAATTATGCCTGTGTCACAGTGTGGATGGATGATTGTATGATGGACATGTGTTTATGCCAAGCATGTTTAAACTTAGCTACTGATGATTAACCCACTACCTCCGTTGGAAGTTGTTCCTATTTTCCATTACTCTTTTTGTGAAGTAATACTTTCTAACATTATTTTTGAACTTCCCTCCTGTAAGTTTGAGGTTATGTCCCCATGTTCTTGATTTTTGTTTAATATTGAAAATACTGCCTTCTAAAACCTAATTCACACCTTAAAATATTTAAATATTTGATAGTCTTTCCCTTTTCTTCTCAAGGCTGTACACATTTAGTTCCTCCAATGTCTTCTGATACAATTTGTCCCTTGTACCTTGCACTATTTTTGACTTTTTTTAAAACTAAGGTCCCCAAAACTGGACACAGTATTCTAAATGGGATCTGATTAAATTCCTATATAATGGGATTAGCACCTTCTTTTTCCTGCTGGTGATTCCTCTAGTGATGCATCCCAGAATTGTGTTTGCCTTCATAGCTGCTTGGCTGCACTGTTTGCTCATTTTGCAGTCATCTGCTCCGAGCACATCTAAATCCTTTTCTTCTGTTCTAACACTGTGCCACTAATATTGTACCCTGCCAAAGGATTTTTCCCCTAAGTGCATGATCTTAACGTTTAAAAACGTTGAATTCCAGTTACACCTTTTTGACCAATTTTCCAGCAATGCCAAATCACACCCACAGGAACATCAACTTTATTACACACCTTTGTGTCATCAGAAAAAAAACAAACTTTAATCAGAAATCATTCTGTTATACCACTTATAAACATATTGAACAGAACAGGACCTAGGACTGAGTCTTATGGTATACCAATTGTGACTGGTCTCTGTTGAGAAAGTGACCCATTAATAATAAATAATTTTATCCCTAAGCCACTTTCCTATTCATCAATCACCTAGTGGTTAAGCCCTAGCCTTACAACTTTTTTTTATGGGTTCATTATATGGAACTGTATCAAATGCTTTGCTAAAATCCAGATAAGTATGTCCACATCTCCTTTATTTTTCTACATATATCTGCTGTGAACCAGAATGGGTTCTCTTGCTTGTACTGATGTCCCTCACATAGAGACAAGTTGCCTCCAAGATGGCAGATTTTATCAGCATCCACTGAGCACCGACCTATGTCACTTTATGCCATCCTTCAAGTTTACTCCTCCATTTCTGTAAAACTTTGCTTTGGAAGGATGCAAAAATGTGAGTTTTTAATGCTTTTTACCTTTTATAATGAAGCTACTTACAACAGGTATATACAGCACAATCTCATTGTTCACTTAGTATTAGGTTTCCTCTTAAGTCTCCCTTCCAGAAGCTATCCCCTTCAGTTCTCCTACCCCCCCCCCTTCTTTGTCGTCTCCTATTCTGGGTGAAAGAAAGAAATGGGCTGGATTTACTGTAGGTGGTCCTGTATCTGGTCAGCCAATATTCTCAGGATCTTCTCCCATGTCCTTCCCAGAGACCAGGGTTTCAGCAACAATAGATGATCCCCTCCTTTCTGTCCAGATGTGTCCTGTAGGCAGCTGAATCTCTTCTTCCTGTCTTGGGATAAAATGTCCCCCTTTTGGCTCTTTCCTTCTTCCAGGGAAGCCACTCGGGTACTTTTTTCTTCCCCAACCAGAAACCCCAACTATTTTACATACTCATATAACTTTATTCACAACTTTTCTCTCCAAGCACTACATTTTGCAGTTTTCTTTCTTCTATTTCTGTCCTCTCCTTGTGTTCACTCTCTCTCTTTCTAGACTAGCACCCTATCTCCCAGCAACTGAGGAAGAACACTGATCCAGTACCAGCTGGATCAATGGGACTACTGTCTCTGTATCTCTCTACAACAGTCCTGGCTAGCAGCCAGATCACCTCATCATCCCTCATGATTGCACAGCTGCCTTGCACAACCAGAACTGAGCTCCCTTTCCTCACTTCATTTGCTGATTCATGCTTGCAGAATAGTAGCCATCCCAGGCCACAGAATATAATACAGAATAACAGAGTGGAAGGGACCTTGGAGGTCTTGTAGTCCAACCCCCTGCTCAGGCAGGAAACCCTATACCAGTTCAAACAAATTGTTGTCCAATCTCTTCTTAAAAACTTCCAGTGCTGGCATTCACTAAAATCTATAGGTTGACAGCAATGCATTTAGAGAAGGAAAAGTCAAGAATTATCATGCTAAACAAAACTATCATCTGATATCTCAGCTCAACTCATAAAAGGGGTGGGTGGGTGTAAGGAATACCATTACCCTTTTGTAAAATATTAAATCAATAAAATTTAACTTTATTTGCAATTGAAGAATAATATTATAAGGAAAAGCCCATCTAGATGACTTGCCTTTAACTGTTAAAACTATTGTGTAGAAAATTCACTGAAAATGGGAAGTGTAATAAAGATAACTTCAAGAGATGTTCTAATTTTTCAAAAGGAGTTTCCAAAGAATGCTATAAAGCTGTAGTGTTTGTCTTTACAAGGCAGAACTTGTAAAGACACTTGTATGTTATTTGAGAGAGATACTTGTTCCCTATGAGTAGTTCTCTTAACAACCACAACTGAGATTGGCACTGTCACTAAGTGACATGGTCATTAAATGAGACACCATGTGACTGTACTGGATTTATGATTTTACTTTGCTGCAGTCATTAAAAGAATCACTTATGATAATTAAATGACACATACATGACTGCAATTTGCAATTTTACTTCTGGCTTTCACATTGACTTTGCTTTAAGCTTGCAAATGGTGATCACATGACCACAGGTGTTATGATGGTGGTAAATGAATGCCAGTTGTGAAGCACCTGAATGGTAATCACATGACCAAAGAGATGTTGCAATGGCTATTAATGCAAGATCATATAGTCCTGGTAATAAGGTCACTTTTTCAGCATCGTAACTTTGAATGTACACTAAATGAGACAGTGGTAAACCAAGGATTACCTGTACTGGGCTTGACATTTAGCATAATACTATTGGGCTTGGCTCAAATAATCTTAATGCATCTCTTTGCTAAGTCCACAACATCCAAGAATCAATTGGAGAAGAAATTAAGCCCTCCTATTTCTCCAACTGGTACCATGTATTTTAACCTAAGCTTGATACATTCATCAGGACTGGAAACACTACCATTCTCTCATCAGATTTGGCCTTTACAGGTTTCAAGTTAAATTTTCAACTCTTTTAAATATACTTTCATCTTATTTTTCTTTTTTATTGACTACAGATAACCAGATACACATGATTAACTTCATAACCATGAGCCAACTGAAAAAATTTAGCATTACAGGTAGTCCTTGACTTACAACAGATCATTTAATGACATTTGAAGTAATAACACCACTGAATAAAAGTGACTTATGACCATTTTTCACATGTATGACCATTGCAGCATCGGATGCATATTTATGGCAGATGCAGTGTCTCCCAGACATGTGATCCCTTTTTCCGATCTTCTGACAAAGTCAATGGGGAAGCCAGATTCACTTAACAATCATGTTACTAACTTAACAACTGCAGTGATTCACTTAACAACTGTAACAAGGTCATAAAATTGGGCAAAATTCATTTAACAAATGTTTTGCTTAGCAACAGAAATGGTGGGTTCAATTGGGATCATAAGTTGAGGACTACATGTATTCTATTTTATTTTATTCTACAGTCAAATTATATTTTGGATGCTGTTGTAATGATGAAATTGCTGATGACATCCTTCCATTAATGAGAAAATTGGATAGTATTGCAATTGCAAAAAATTGCTATCAGTTTTCTATCTTGGAATAAAAACTGATTCTAAAGGAAATATGGAAGAAAAGGAGAAGGAGAATCTCTATTGTGATCAACAACCACTCCATAAAACATCTTACATACCGGTACATAAAACTAATATTGATTAATTAGATAAACAGATGAATCAAACAAAGCACCATAACCTGACAAATTGCATTACAATATGAATGTAATCTTTATGAATATATCACAATGCCTTTAGTTAATTTCTGATCGGGGCCTTTAGCACCTTTGTAACACCACTGGCTAATACCCAATGTAATCATATTATTTTCTAAATTCTGCACTGTAATACTTCACAGAATTCTAGAGTGATTAATACACAACAGGGTATAATGTATAGATGGGGAAAATATTTGGGTCTGGCTAGTCTAAAGAAAAGAAGAATTGGGGGTGACATGATAGCAGTAGTCCAGTACTTAAGGAACTGCCACAAAGAAGAGGGGTCAAATTATTCTCCAAAGCACCGGAGATTAGGACAAACAATGGTTGGAAACTAATCAAAGAGAGAAATAACCTGAAATTAAGGAAAAACTTCCTAAAAGTGAGGACAATTAACCAGTGGAACAGCTTGCCTCCAGAAATTGTGGGCACTCCTGTCGAGCCCAGTCCATGCGCTCACCATATCTGGGGGGGGGGTGCTGCCAGCTCTGTTGGCCAACCCCCAGCTGAGGTTTCCGTTTCTGACTGCTGTTACTTGTTCCCAGCATGGAGAGAGGCAGCCCATTGCAAATGGAGCCGTGGATAGAGCTGGAAGGAATGGCACTGATAGCTGTGAAGTCAATTAGCCACTGGAACTGTGATTGTCAGGCCGGCTGGTGGCTGGTGGGTGGGTGTGATTCTCGGGTAATTGGGAAGGGGAGTGCACATTTTAAAAGCAGCGCTGCAAGGCAGAGCTCCCAGTGCTGCCTTTGCATGGACATCTTTGAGGCCAACTCGCTTCGTTCTGAGGCTCACGTCTGTTTGATAGAATTAAACACTTGTTTTTGCCGCACTTGTGGTCGCATTTGTTATTCTTGCCAGACCTGCCCTGACAAGCTGAGAGAAAGCCAACGCCCCTTTGCACTTTCACTTTGCCTTTTGGCTTCTTTTTGCTATCTGTTGGAGTGGCTGGAGTCGGTGATGGCGGAGGGCACCATGGGGGAGATACCAAAATTGGAGGCTGTGGTGGGGACAGAGGAGTTAACTCGTGAGGTGCCAGAGGAATGTATTCAGCCAGCAGTGAGGCCCAAAGCCGGCAAAATGATCTCATTTTTCCACTCTTATTGCATCCGCAGATTCTCGCCCAGCCGCCTTGTTTAGGGTGACTCACGCCCTCCTTGCCAAAGGGGGGAGCGAGGAACACTTGCAAGGTAGAGCTGAGGAATTCGCGCAGTTTCTGATCGAATCTGGACTCCGGCTGGACAGAGTCCATTGAGTTGACAGGGGCAAGTCTTAGTCCAGTGTTGTGGGAGGAGTTTGAGCCTGTCTCTCCTGATGACGTGGACAAGGCCGTGGGTGCGATGAGCTCTTCCACCTGTTTATTGGACCCATGCCCCTCCTGGCTGGTTTCGGCCAGCAGAGAGGTGGCACGTGGCTGGATCCAGGCGGTGGTCAACGCGTCTTTTGGGGAGGGATCCGTACTGCAGCCTTTAAAGGTTGCGGTGGTGAGACCCCTCCTTAAGAAGCCTTCCCTGGATCCAGCGGATTTGAAGAACTTTTGTCCGGTCTCCAACTTACCTTTTATAGGTAAAGTTGTTGAAAAGGTAGTAGCTTTTCAGCTTCTTCGGCTATTGGAGGAAACTGATCATCTAGATTCCTATCAGTCGGGTTTCAGGCGTGGCTACAGTACAGAAACTGCCTTGGTCGACCTGATGGATGATCTCTGGCGAGCCCGGGATGGGGGTTTACTTGACCTCTCAGCGGCTTTCGATACCATTGACCATGGTATCCTTCTGCATCCTCTCGGCGAGTTGGGAGTGGGAAGCACCATTTTACGGTGGTTCTCCTCTTATCTCGCTGACAGGATGCAGTCGGTGTTAGCAGGAAAACAGAGGTCGTCCCCTAGGCCCCTGACCTGTGGGGTGCCTCAGGGTACGGTCCTCTCACCCATCCTGTTTAACATTTACATGAAACCACTGGGGGAGATCATCCCTAGACACGTGGTGAGTTTTCAAAAGTACGTTGATGACACCCAGCTGTACATCACGACCCCGTCTCAATTCAGGGAGGCAGTCGATGTAATGTGCTGATGCCTGGACAATGTTAGGATCTGGATGGGGAGAAACAGACTCAAACTCAACCCCGACAAGACTGAGTGGCTCTGGATATTGCCTCCTAAGGACCATGTCAACTGTCCCTCCTTGGTTCTTGAGGGAGGAAAATTAACTCCCTCGGAACGGGTTCGCAATTTGGGAGTTTTCCTAGATCCACAGCTAAAATTAGACCAACATCTTACAGCTGTGGCTAGGGGGACTTTTGCACAGGTTCGTCTGGTACACCAATTGCGACCATACTTGGAGAAGGAGGCTCTACTCACGGTCACTCATGCCCTTGTCACCTCCCAATTGGACTACTATAATGCGCTCTACATGGGGCTACCCTTGAAGAGTATTCGGAGACTTCAACTGGTGCAAAATGCAGCTGCGCGTGCTGTGGTGGGTGTTTCAAGATACACCCACGTAACACCCATACTCCGCCAGTTGCATTGGCTGCCCATTGGTCTCTAGGTACAATTCAAGGTGTTGATCATCATCTTTAAAGCCCTACATGGCTTAGGACTAGGTTACCTCCGGGACCGCATTCTACCTCATACTTCCCTTCAACCGGTGAGGTCCCACAGAGTGGGTCTCCTCCAGGTCCCGTCAACCAAACAATGTCAGCTGGCGGGGCCTAGGGGGAGGGCCTTCTCTGTGGGCACCCCAGCTCTCTGAAACCAACTCCCCCCAGAGATACGAATTATCCCCACCTTGCTGGCCTTCCGAAAAGCCGTGAAGACATGGCTCTTCCTGCAGGTGGGGTTCTGAGATAACGTCATTTGGTCTCCCCCATGTATGTAAAATTTTGTATGTTTTTTTAAAATGCATTTTAAATTGTTTTAAATTATATTGTTTAGTGGTTCTTCAAATGTTGTACGCCGCTCAGAGTCCCTAGGGAGTAGGGTGGCATACAAGAATATAAATAAATAAATAAATAAATAAATAAATAAATAAATAAATAAATAAATAAATAAATGAATGGAGGATCATGCTGGAGTGCAGCCGGGCGATGACCAGGGGGTCTCTGGTACTGGAACTGGAACTGGACAAGGGGAGTGGTGGCTTTGTTCAGTGGTCACCAGGACTGCCCCATGGCTGCCAACGCCCCCATGCCCAGTGACCTCCCTGCATGAATGGAGGGAACGACACCTAACGGGGGATGAGGATGGTGAGTGGAGCTACTCCACAGCCCCTGGCAGCAGTACTACGGACGTTCTGCATGAGCGCTTTGGGGAGGCTAGTTTCTGTGATGCCCATTCCTGGCAGCCATAGGAGGCAGGTTTGGACTATGTGGCGTCATGGCATGGCCAGAGGCCAGGAACTCAAGCGGAGGCACGTTTCCATTTGGCCAGCCCGAAATTACATCTTGTGCATATCTCCAAACGCCCACATGGGCCAGTTCAAGCTGGCATATGGACCCAGGGGACATCTCTGGCTGACCTTATGACGGTTCCTGACCGTGCCACCCAAGCTGAGGCCACGGCAGGGCCTGGTGGAACTCAGGGGCAGAGGTTTCCTTCGAGTGTCCGGCAGCCAGTCCCTCCAGTGACAGCCATGTCAAGTTGGGTTCCTCCGCAGGTGACATGGGGTCCCCCACCATTGCAGGCCTCCTTCGATGGCAACCCAGATCGGGTGGCTCTGTTTCTTAGTCAAGCTATAAGCCACATGGTCTGCTATGCTCGATTATATCCATCACAGCGGCCCATGGTGGTTGCTGTAACAGCCGTTCTGGAGGGTGAGGCAGCAGAGTGGGTGGCTGACCTCTATACCAAGCATGCCAGGGAGCTGGCAAATGTGGGCCTATTCTTGGAGGCATTGCAGGCTCATTTTGAGGACGGGTCTCATACGCAGCAAGCAGAGGGGGACTTAATGTCTTTGAAGCAGTGTGACCAGCTGGCGAAGGAATATGTCTGGGAGTTTCGCCGGCTTGTTGGGCAGCTGCATGCCTGGCTGGAGCACCTCCTGTTTCATCAATTCTGGGCGGGGCTGGATTGTGAGATTCGCCAGGCCTGCATGTACTGGGGTATTCCATATCATATACAAGCCTGGTTCCATGCTGCTGTATAACTAGACACCGGGTTGCAGGAATTCCAGCCAAGGGAGACAGGCCTCGGACCCAGAAGACCAGACAGGCAGATGACGGCTGGGGGTATGCAAACTGGTGTCTCTTCACCATTGGTTCTAGGCCCACCTGCCCGGCTCTCGCTTTGTTGTTTCTGTTTCAACCTTCTTGGCCATCGGGCGGCAGAGGGTACGATGCCGGCCCCACAACAGCTGTTGAAATCACAATCGCAGACAAGCATGCCTGCTAAAGCCACTGGACGCATCCATCAGACCCCAGAATGGTCCAGGAGAGCAGTACAGACACCACTGGCGACCAGTAACCAACAGGTGGAACTGGAGGAAGGTGGTTCCCCCGCAACAGCAAGGGTACCACTGGTTTCCTACGATAGTGGGGATGAAGTAGACAACCCAATGGTGAATGACCCCATCCAGCCGTTTGTCATTCCAGTCACTATAAGGAGGCCACAATCGGATGAGGGGGCACAATATGGGGCATTAATCAACTCCAGTTGTACCCGGTGTTTAATCAATGAGAAGGTGGTTAGGGAATTAGGTATAGAAATACAGAGCTTGGTCAAACCCATCAGATTTGAACAAGTGGATGGATCATTGCTTGGGGGGGGGCGCACCAGCTACCCACATCACAGAACTAGTAAAACTGGAGATGGGGGAAAATTGGAAGCTTATTAGGTTCGTGGTGGTAGCAACAATGAAAGAGTCCCTTATCCTTGGATTGGCATGGCTGGACAAATGGGGTCCTACCATATGGTGGGAGGGTGGTTTCTGGAAACTTAGGATAGCGACCGGGCCTGATCCACCTCCTCATGAGTGGGCCGTTGCCGGAGTGGTGGTTGACCCTGCACGGAGTAAGGATCCGGCCGGGTCTGGCTCCACCTTTCCCCAAGTCTATGCCAACTTAGCGGAGGTATTCAGCGAGTGCGAGGTGCTACCACCTCATCAGGCCACAGATTGCACCATCGAATTGCTACCTGGAATGAAATTACCGAAACCCTGGATGTATTTGATGATGCCAAAAGAAATGGCTGAATTACAGAGATATATTGATAAGAATTTAGCTAGGGGCTTTATTCGGCTGGGTAGGTCTCATCTGGGAGCACCCGTTCTATTTAGGGAGAAGAAAGATGGCTCCTTATGATTGTGTGTGGATTTCCAAGGCCTGAATGGTGTTTGTGTGGAACATCTTTACCCCTTGCCACTTATGAAAGACATGTTAGCCACCCTAGCAAAAGGTCGGTTTTTCACCAGGTTGGATTTACAGGAGGCTTATCAAGCCCGAATCCGACCGGGTGATGAATGGAAGACCACGTTCAACTGCCCGCTGGGGAGCTACCAGTTTCAGGTGATGCCGTTCGGGTTGCAAGGGGCCCCAGCTGTGTTCATGCAGCTCAGCAACAACGTGCTGCATGAACACCTGTACTGGGGGGGGGGTCCTTGTGTACCTGGACAACATCTTGATATATACTACCACAATGACTGAACATGTTCAGTTGATGAGGCAGGTATTGCAAACACTCCTAGCGGCTAAGTTATTCGTGAAGCTTTCCAAGTGTGAATTCCATCAAACCCGGTTGGACTAACTTAGCTATCGTATATCCAGTCAAGGGGTGGAGATGGACCCGCGCAAAGTCCAAACAGTATTGGAGTGGCAAGCCTGTCAGATGAGAAAACAACTGCAGTTTTTTGGGCTTCGCCAATTTTTACCGGCAATTCGTCCCGTCCTTCACACAGGTCGCCTTACCCTTGACCGATCTGATACAGACTAAACATACAAACACCAAACCCAGGCCCGGACAGCCCTTAGCCTGGATGACAGAATGTCAACAGGCATTTGAAACATTGAAAGCCCTCTTTGCGAGGGAACCTATATTGAAACATATGGACCCTGAGCAACCGTTTGTTGTGCAGGCCGATGCTAGTGATGTTGCCATGGGGGCGGTGTTGCTACAGAAGAACGTCGATGGGCATTTACAACCCTGTGCTTACACATCCCTAAAGCTAACCCCAACAGAAAGGGGTTGGGCCATCTGGGAGAAGGAGGCTTGCATGGTGAGATGGACGTTACTCACTTGGCGACATTTGTTAGAAGGGGCTCAGCAGGCATTTGAGGTGTGGACGGATCACAAAAACCTCAAGGTATTGCAAATGCCATGACGTCTGTCACCAAAACAAGTGAGATGGGCGCAGTATTTTCCAGGTTCCATTTCACCCTCAAATATGTCCTACTGGGAGAAACTTTCTAGCAGATGCTTTATTGCGTACGTCCCAATAACATAGCCATAGGGAGGATGTAGTACAAGCCATCATTCCACCACCAAGCCAACAAACAACTCAGGGAGTTGGGGAAGTCATCCATAATCTCACTAAGGAACTGCAGACAGCTGTCATAGATGATCCATGGCTAAAAGAAAATCTGACGCTGTGTATTCGGCGGGATGGAGTCGCCTGCAAAGGGGATAAGCTATATGTACCGGTTACTCTATGACCCACAGTATTGCAATGGTGTCATGATATAAAGCAAGCTGGCCATTTCGAGGTTTTGAAAACACTATACCTGGCCAAATGGCAGTTCTGGTGGCCTCGGATGCGATCAGAGATTGAGGAGTATGTACGAAGCTGTCCAGTCTGTGCGATGTCCAAAACAAAACCAGGAAAACCATTTGGGCTGTTACAGGCTGTAGCTGATCCGGGCCGACCATGGGAGGACATCGCCATGGACTTTATTGTTGACCTACCAGCAACGGACATACAGTGATTTGGGCGGTCATTGACTTATTCTCAAAGCAAGCCCATTTTGTACTCTGCAAAGGGATATCATCTGCACAGAAACTTGCAATGATGTTTATTGGACATATCTATCACCTTCACGGGGTGCCCAGATGTATCATCTCAGATAGAGGCGTTCAATTTACCACCAGGTTTTGGCGTGACTTTGTTCAGCTTATCGGCTCTACTCAGAGTTTAAGTTCAGTATTTCATCCTAGTACTAATGGGCCAACGCAATGGTAGAACAGTATCTCAGATGCTACGTTTGGTACCAACAGAAGGATTGGGCCAGCCTCCTTCCCTTTGCGGAGGTGGCTGTTGTGGCCCGTGAGCAGCCTGTGAAGCTGATAGCTGATTCAGACAGCGAGGAGGCTGGTGTGGTGATTCACCATTGGCCTGTACAGCTGGTACCAGAGTCGGACAGTGAGGAGGTTGGAAAAGACTTGGTGCCAGAGGCAGAGATTCAGCCAGGGACTTCAGAACCTCCAGATGCTGTCATGAGGGCAGAAGATGAAGAAGAGGAGGAGCCTGTCCTCAATGCGCATGCGTGCAGAGCTGCCAAAAGGCAGGAGTGGCTCCTAAGGAGAAGGTATACTCGGAAGTAAGGCTTAGGGTTAATTGGCCACTCCCATAGCCTATTTAAGTGAGGAAAAGGACTGACCAATTTGCAGGAAACAACTTCGTTCATTCCTGTTGTGTCTTTTGACTTCAAAACTCCTGTTCGGCTCATGTTTGGAAGACGTCCAGTTTCCTGCAAATTGCTCCTGGGCATTCTGCCATCAATAGTAAGATAGTGTGTTGTTATGAGACGGACTCTTCGTTGCTTCTGATTCTTTTTGCTTGGACTATTGCCGGCTGTTAAGAAAGTTAATTAACAGATGTTGCTCCAAAAAGACTGCTTTATTATTTCATTGACTTTAGAACAACTGGTAAGACAAATACCGTGTTTCCCCGAAAATAAGATAGGGGCTTATATTTTTTTGACCCCCCAAAAATGCCCCTGGCCTTATTTTCGGGGGATGGCTTATTATTTTTGGGGTGCAGGCAGACCGCGACGCACCACTTACTGAAGTTCGGCAGCTCCGTGGTCTCTCGGCTAATCTGTTTAGGGGGAAAAAAATCTTGCATAGTGCAGAAACTCTTCTCGCGAGAATTAGCAAGTTCTCGAAGCGAGAAGAGTTTCTGCACTATGCAAGATTTTTTCCCCTAGCCGAGGGAAACCCCAGAGCTGTCAAACTCCAGTAAGTGGTGCGTTTCGCGGTTCTGCAGAGTTTGGAGCTTTGGGGTGAAGGATGGGGCGGGGCGGCGAGCGAGCGACCGAGGTGGCGGCAGAAGGGGCAGCAGAAGAGCGCGGAGCTGAAGAGCGAGATCCCAGCGGTCAGCAGGAGCCCCGAGTAGAAAGCGCTGGCCGCTGTGCCCAGGCGGAACTGCTCCCCCTTGAGTTTGGAGCCCAGCGAAAAGCACTTGAGACCCACCGGGGCAGCGCTCAGCGCGCAGGCAAGCAGGAGGTAGCTGGAGAGCGCGGCGCAGGCTCCCACTTCATCCTCCGCGTCTCCTCCGCTGCCTGCACCTCCTCCTCCCTGCCTCGCCTCCTCCGCCTCCCTTCTGTCCTCCTCCTCCCGAGTCCTCCTCGGCGTCATCGGCCCTTGCTGGGAAGGCGGCCGCCACGTGTTGCGGGAACATAATGCTGGGGATGGCAGTGGCGAGAAGGGAGAGTCCCGAATGCGCCGCCACCGGTGCCCCCGTTGCTCTGGCTGCTACCGGCACAGCGGCCGCCGCTGTCACCGCTGCTTCCTCTCTGCAGGCAGCCGGCAAGAACGGCTCACGCACCAGCTTTTTCCTCCCCGCCCTGCTTCCTCCTGCTCTCTCTTATTGAAGCGGCTGCTGCGGCTGCTGCTCTCTTGCTCGCCGCCGCCGCTACTGCTGGGAGCCGATGAATTATTGATGGCAGCAAGTTCGAGGCAAAAGAGGGGCTTAGCTTAGTCGGGAGGATCTCTGTGCGCCAGCCGTGCCAAAGGGCGACTGGCAAGAGGTGGCTTTAAAACGCAGGAGTCAACACCTGTTATTACAAAGAAGCACAGAGATCCTCCTGACTAAGCTAAGCCCCTCTTTTGCCTCGAACTTGCTGCCATCAATAATTCATCGGCTCCCAGCAGTAGCGGCGGCGGCGAGCAAGAGAGCAGCAGCCGCAGCAGCCGCTTCAATAACAGAGAGCAGGAGGAAGCAGGGCGGGGAGGAAAAAGCTGGTGCGTGAGCCGTTCTTGCCGGCTGCCTGCAGAGAGGAAGCAGCGGTGACAGCGGCGGCCGCTGTGCCGGTAGCAGCCAGAGCAACGGCGGCACCGGTGGCGGCGCATTCGGGACTCTCCCTTCTCGCCACTGCCATCCCCAGCATTATGTTCCCGCAACACGTGGCGGCCGCCTCCCCGGCAAGGGCCGATGACGGCGAGGAGGACACGGGAGGAGGAGGACAGAAGGGAGGCGGAGGAGGTGAGGCAGGGAGGAGGAGGCGCAGGCAGCGGAGGAGACGCGGAGGATGAAGTGGGAGCCTGCGCCGCGCTCTCCAGCTACCTCCTGCTTGCCTGCGCGCTGAGCGCCGCCCCGGTGGGTCTCAAGTGCTTTTCGCTGGGCTCCGAACTCAAGGGGGAGCCGTTCCGCCTGGGCACAGCAGCCGGCGCTTTCTACTCGGGGCTCCTGCTGACCCGCTCTTGGGCTCCGCGCTCTTCTGCTGCCCCTTCTGCCGCCACCTCGGTCGCTCGCTCGCCGCCCCGCCCCATCCTTCGCCCCAAAGCTCCAAACTCCGCAGAATCGCGAAACGCACCACTTACTGGAGTTTGACAGCTCTGGGGTTTCCCTCCACGGCAGCCCATTCTGAAAGAGAACGCCTCGCGAGGCTTTCAAAGTTCTCCAACTCGTGAGGCATTCTCTTTCAGAATGGGCTGCCGTGGAGAGAAGATCGAAGAACGCGATCGAGGTAGGAGGGTGTCCCTTCAAAATGCTTCAAAGTCCATCGAAGCATTTTAAAGGGATCCGTTTTGCCTGCCATGAAGGGAACCAATGCTTGCCTCCTTTTCTTCGGGGAACATTGGTTCCCTTCATGGCAGGCAAAACGGATCCCTTTAAAATGCTTTGAAGGACTTTGACCACCGGGCGGGGGATGGGGCGGGGCGCGACGTGAGTGAGGAAGGCGGTGACAGGGAAGCAGCGAACTTCCAGACGCTGGTAAAGTGAGCGCCTCGCAGCCCGGCCCTCCCCTGCATTCCCCCCCAAATTGATTATCTTACCAGCGTCTGGAAGTTCGCCGCTTCTCTTTTCAGCAGGTCTTTGTAGGGAAACTCCTTCAATGTAAAGGAGAAGTTCTCGCGAGTGCGAAAAGTTGTTAATTGGTTTCACTCGCGATAACTTCTCCTTTACATTGAAGGAGTTTCCCTGCAAAGACCTGCTGAAAAGAGAAGCCACGAACTTCCAGACGCTGGTAAGATAATCAATTTGGGGGGGGAATGCAGGGGAGGGCCGGGCTGCGAGGCGCTCACTTTACCAGCGTCTGGAAGTTCGCGGCTTCTCTTTTCAGCAGGTCTTTGCAGGGAAACTTCTTGAGAGATCTCTCTCTCTCTCTCTTTCGGGGCCAAAAGAGTGCCGCCGCAAAAAGAGCGGCTCCCGGCATGTCCCCCCCCTTTTCCCCGGAAGTAGTGGGGGGGCTTATTTTCGGGGGGGGGGCTTATTTCAAGGCATGTCCCGAAAAAGCCCTGTGGGGCTTAGTTTCGGGACATGTCTTATTTTCGGGGAAACACGGTAATTAGTAGTTTGTAAATATTAAAAAAAGATTTGTTCGGACGCTGTTTGTGCTGTGTTCCTTGGTCCGGCAGCTGAATCAGAACAGTGGCATATAACAATACAGTCCACGGAAGTACTGGGTTCATGCCTTTCAGAGTAGTAAACGGGATTGAGTTTATGGCCATACCCGAGTGGAGCCCTGACCCTCAGGTTACAAGAACTCCACAGGAGTGGGCAGAAACAATACAGGGAGTCTGGGGACAAGTAAAAAAGGCATTGCGACATGCAGCTGAAGCCTACAAGGTTCAGGCGGATAAGAAACGGGCAGTGTCCAAGCCCTTTAAAGTGGGAGTTCTAGTATACCTCTATATATATTAAGTTCTAGTATACCTCTATATATTAAGTTGAAAATACCGTGTAAAAAACTGGGCCCAAAATATCTAGGCCCATTTCCTATTATCCGGGTAATTAATCCAGTAACTATGGAACTGAAGCTCCCACCCCTTCTAGGCTGGGTGCATCCTGTGTTCCACAGTAGCCTATTAAAACACATCGGTACTATGATAATGAGGTCCATGCCCAAACCTCCCGGTCCAGTTAGTGCAGACCGGTACAAAATAGATAAGATTTTAGACTCGCGACTTTATAGGGGCAAACCACAATATCTAGTCCGATGGAGGGGTTATCCCGCTTCCGAAGCATCCTGGGTGGCAAAGCGAGATATGAACGGTGAACGCCTGAGGCACCGATTCCATCAACAATATCTGGGCAAACCAGGGGAAGGGGGAGGTACGTGCCAGGACATGATCACTAACACCTCTCTATTATGTCTTCCAGGTGGACTCCTGGTAGATGGGAGCCACCTGTTGAGCCCAGTCCATGCGCTCGCCATATCTGTGGGGGGGGAGTGCTGCCAGCTCTGTTGCCCAACCCCCAGCTGAGGTTTCCGTTTCTGACTCCTGATATTTGTTGCCAGCGTGGAGAGAGGCAGCCCATTGCAAATGGAGCCATTGCAAGTGGATAGAGCTGGAAGGAATGGCACTGACAGCTGTGAAATCAATTAGCCACTGGAATTGTGGTTGACGGGCCGGATGGTGGCTGGTGGGGGGGCATGATTCTCGGGTAATTGGGAGGGGGAGTGCACATTTTAAAAGCAGCGCTGGAAGGCTGAGCTCCTAGCGCTGCCTTTGCATGGACATCTTTGAGGCCAACTCGCTTCGTTCTGAGGCTCAGGTCTGTTTGATAGAATTTAACACTTGTTTTTGCCACACTTGTGGTCACATTTGTTATTCTTGCCAGACCTGCCCTGACAAGCTGAGATCACTGGATGTTTTTAAGAAGAATCTAGACAGTCACTTGTCTGAAATAGTATAGGTCAGTGATGGCGAACCTATGGCACGGGTGCCACAGGTGGCACGCGGAGCCATATCTGCCGGCACGTGAGACGTTGCCCTAGCTCAGCTCCAGTGCACATGTGTGTGCCCACCAGCTGATTTTTGGCTCGCGTGGAGGCTCTGGGAGGGCTATTTCGGCCTCCGGAGGGCCTCCAGGGTGGCAGGGATGAAGCGTTTTCGCCGTCCGCAAGCTCCAAGAAAGCCACTGGAGCCTGGGGAGGGCAAAAACTGGGGCTACCGGGCCTACTGGAAGTTGGTAAATGGGAGAGGGGGGGTCGCACATGCATGTGCAGGGGGTGGGTTGAGTGAGGGGCTTTGAATTATGTGTGTGGGCACGCTTGCGCGTGCGATAGCACGCGCGTGCACTATTTTGGCACCCGAGGAAAAAAAGGTTCGCCATCACTGGTATAGGTTGTCCGGCTTGAGCAGGGGGCTAGACTAGAAGACCTCCAAGGTCCCTTCCATCTCATTCATTTTATTCTATTTCAGACGATTCCTGGGTAGTGCTGTACCATATGAAAAAAATCCATATCATGTAATGTTCTGAAATCCTCAGGAATGAAATTCCTGTATCATTTTAAGAGTATGTATATCATCCACAAACAGTGAAAAATCAGCAGGAACAAGAAAGTTGTACATTGCACAACTAACTAGTGCAATGTAGGGCACTTGATAACTACAATTAGTGTCACATTATCAATATAAATAAACCTTTACCCCATTTTCAAGTTGTGAAGGCTACAGTAAGGAGTTCTTCTAATTCCACCAACTCTGCTCATGAATCTACCTATTACTGGGATATCAGGTAACATCTTACCACCATGTTTTGATGATATTATTCCTTATTCCTGGTCAGTTAGAGAAGAGAGATTTGAAGGACTGATGTATAACTATTCTTTTAGTTTCTATTTTGTCCTACATAACTTTAATTCTTATGTGGAGTAGCTAGCTGAATAAGGTATCTGCTGTTAACACTTAATTCTATTTCACATATTCTAAAATGCTGGTACAATTGTAAAATACTAACTCAATCTGTGAGATTGATAGTAGCCAAACTGGGATCCCATGAAAGAAGTCAAGTACAGATACAACAATAGTAATGTTAAATATGAGTCTTTCCAAAGTGATCATTTCAGTTTTGAAAGTGATAATTGTCTCATCGTCTGAAAGTGTTTTTGAGATATAACCTTGATCTGTGAGATATTATGGAGTAATCCTATGTTCATAGATTTTATATAGAATTCAGAGGATATTGTTTTCAATGTTTCTGGATTTTTCCCATTATTTGTTCTGTTAAGAAAATTATAGTATGTAATAACTGCTTCAAGTACTTCAGATACATGGAGTATTTTTCAATAATTTTGGTCCACTAATTTTGAAAATATCTTAGTTTGTTCTATATAATTTGAGGCATTGATTTTATCTTCTAAAAAACCACACAAAAGTACAAACCCAAAAACCAGATAAAATTTGGGACAAATTATCATTTCACAGCTAAATACATTTTCAAAATTCCTGTCAAAATGTTTTTGATTGTTTAATTGATTGATATTTTACTATCAAATCTTTTTTTACTTCTAGAGACCACATAGATTGTCCTCACTTAACAACCAAAAGTGGGACCAGAATCTTGGTTGTTGAGCAAAGCAGTCATTAAGTGAGATGGACTATTTCCCTCAACTACCACAATCTTGGTACTCTCAGTTGCTGTTGTTAAATGGTCTCATGGGTCATTAAGTAGATGGAGTCCCAGGAAAAGAATGTGAGATGCGTCAGGTGGATGGGAGGCCCAATATTCCAAGCATGCTTTTAAGTCTCTGAAGAAAGAGACACTCAGGCACATTCTATGCTGGGTCTCCCCCACACCTCTGGGGCACCCTGCACTTTTTACTGTACCTTACTATGCTGCCTTTCTTCTCAGGAGCTAAAAATCCTCCCTGCCAAAATCTAGACAGAATTTTCAGCCCATGAGCAGGGAATCATTTTCATGTGGCCTGGATCAAGCCTCCTTGGGCCTCCCTAGACTCAAAACATCCCATACTCTCTATCTTATTCTACTTTATTTCTGCTCTGGAGCTGTAAATCCTTGTCTGAAAATCCTGCTTGGATTTTGAAATGGACCAATTTTAGCCAACCTCCAGAAATCAGAGGAGCTGGTGGCTGGCTACAAAGGATCATGCTGCAAATGCATTGTGCCAAGGTCTGTTTGGATTTCAGGATGGACCTTCTGGGATCACCCAACCCCAGAAACTAGAGGAAGTTCTTTTGACAGACAGCAGTGGTTTACAACCTTCCTTGCTGGCTTTCCTATTGATTTTCTGGGAAGGCCAGCAGGAAAAATTGAAAATGATGATAATTGTGGGATGGTTGGCAACTAGTCACAAGTGCAAATGGATCAGATCAGGATCACATGAGTGCAGGGAATATATGGCCATAACTTCAAGCATGAGTTATAAGTCCTTTTATTCAGCCGGTTGGAATTTCAAACTGTCACTGAATGAATGGTAATTAATTGAGGACTGCCTGTAGATGAATTTTTCTTCATTTTCCTCACCCAGTCCCTCAAGTCTTCCAATGGGGTGCACTCCTTGCCACCATAACTGAGTCCATCCAATTTTCTCTTTCCTTCTACCTTTCCCAGTATTAGACCTTTCTTCAGAGAGCTGGGTCTTTGCATAATGAATCTGAAGTTGGATATTTTGAGTCTGGTCATTTGTAACTTGAATGAGAAGTTTAGATTAATTTGTTCAATGATCCATTTGTTTGTTTTCTTGCCTGTCCAAGGTATTTCAGGGATCTTCTCCAACACCAATATTCAAAAATATTCCATGCTTCTTTGATAAAAATGTTGCTGTTCCCTATGCATTCCAAAAGTAATAAGCAATAGATCTGGAAGCATATACTGTAGGTAATCAGAACATTCAACAGCGCAATATATTACCATTTCCCCAGGGAATATCAGATGAACTCTTATCCCCAATTTATAGGAAATTATCTTTCTCTTCAATTAATGTGGATAGCGGATTTAGTACTTTTGATTTCTCATCCTTCTTTCATAGTTGCAGATCACAGACAAAATGGAGGGGCAGCCCTCTTAATCATATATACATCTTCACAGTAATGCTCCAGATAAGAGGCAGACTGGATAAGGAAGAGTATAATTTAAGATTTTGATTTCATTGTTTATTATTCAAGATAGAGGGAGAAAAGAGTGGTGAAAATACAGAGAAAAGTTCTTTTTAAAAAAGTAATTCCCTATTTAGCTGAACACCTTAGTAGAACTGAGATTATTTTTCCAAGGACTTGGAAAGAACATATGAACATTCAACATTTAAATTTTTGACCTAAACCAGTTCTCTTTCTCTTTCAATCAGTATTGGAGATGCTTAGCCATTTTAGCCGCTTTATCCTTTGGATTTTGTTTGACATCCAAATGTGATGTTGTGAGCATTCTAGCCATATTTGACAGCTGCTGTGGGAACAAAGTTCAGACAAGATGGCCTTTTGGTTTGATCAAGCACAGCTGTGTACTCCAGACAAAATGGGAAAGTTCTATACTTAATGTTAGACATAGGAGCTTTGTAAATTGCCCGGAGACTTAAGCATCCAGATTGAATCAAATTCAAGTCTTCATTTCACTTCTTAAATCTGCTGAAAAATGTGGTGCCAAATTTGGTGCTTTCCATTCTGGAGGACTCAGAGGATCATAAATGGAATACTGAGAGCCCCTGATGTAATATGACTTGGAATCTTGTCTTACAGTAGCAGAGGAATTTTTATTCCCATAGTATTCTTCAACAGGTGTATTAATTAATAATAATTACATATATGAGAGTCCATCAGTAGGAATAAGGATAGAGGAATGATAACACATGCACAGTAATGCCATCATGCACAGTAATGCCATCATGCAAACAGCAAAACTTGCATCCTTGTGTCTGATGTCTTGATGCATCCTTCAGACAATGGTATCTTGATCCATGTGAGGTAATTTTGAAATCTTTGTCACTTGTTATGGATGCTGCTATTTATATTCTTCCTGTTTCCTCCAAGAGAACAAATTGATATACAAAACTGTCTGTCCTCATTTCTCAAGAGATAACACGGTTGATTTAATGAGCTTCCTGTCTGAGTTTAGCAGTCTTCCTCTGAGTTACAAATTTTGTTCACCACTGTAAATTTAATCTTGGTGACACATGCTGATGTACAGCATTTTCCTAATATGCTGTGATAAATGCCACCATTCAATTCCTTTAAGCCATTTAAATTGATTCAAAAGAACAGATCTTTCTTGTAGCATTAGTGCTACCTCTGAAATAGTCACAAAAAGATTTGGGAGGGGGATTTCCAAATAAGAAAAATTGTTTTATAGTGCCATCTAATGGTTCTACCTAGGTATGAGAGTAGATTTTGCTTTTGGAAGCAGTTTTTTTTAAAACAATGATTGTGTGTTGCAGATGAAGCGCAAGTTGGCATAAAATGTCTTGTGAGGACCTTTTGGCAAGGGGGAAAATTCACTGTTCTACAAATTTTCAATTTTTTTTAGTTTCAGAAATGAAATGTGCCATTTCTTAATGAATTTCACATGCTGAATTCAAATATAATAATGAAATTAGTTAGTTGGCTCTAGTTTTCATGCAACAGACATTTTACATTTTCCAACTACAGGTAATAGGCAAATAATATGCCAAAACTTAATACGTATATATAAACCTGTATATTTTTTATTAAAATTAAGTGAATTATATTCGCAACAGTGAATACATGAAATAATCTATTGTATATGTTTATCAAGAAAAACTAAATTAGTAAACAAGTTTAAAATGTTCAAAAGTTTAAATTTCTCATTAATCTTGCCTTCTATTTGTGTCCCTTTTGCTTCTCTTGACTTTTTTTTTGTATTCAAGGAAAGGATTATCTCTTACAATTGTCCAACAGTAGTCTGCAAGCATTGATGGGCTCCATTTACCTTGACATCTTTTTTCCATAGCTGCAACGTCTTGATGGAAATGCTCCCCATGCTCGTCACTCATTGCTCCACAATTTGATGGAAAGAAATTCAGATGAGAGTGTAGAAAATGAATTTTTAAGAACATGTTACAACCAAGATTTTTGTAGGCCTGGATGAGTTTTTCAACCACTTCCTTGTAGTTTGCTGCTTTATTGTTTCTAAGAAAATTTGATGTCACTGACATGAATGCTATCCACGCAGTCTTTTCCTTGCCATGCAACAGAGAAAGAAACTCATCATCGTTAATAAGTTCACAGATCTGTGGGCCAACAAAAATTCCTTCATTTATTTTTATGTACAAACATCACTTGCCAGGAGATTCCACTGCTTTAGTCTTGAACCTAAAACCTCTGCCTTGTTCTTCGGAAGATCCAGATCTCTTATTAGGTCATTCAATTCCATTTGTGTTATGAGGTGTGGTTCAGCGGATGTGGATGGCAGGTAATTCGAGTTATGTAAGGCTGTTGGTTCATCACTACAAGCTTCCTGAGGTTCTTCCTCACTGGACTCAATTACAAAAGATTCAGGCGCTATTGGAATCGGTAGTCCTTCTCCATGATGTACTGGACATATTGCTGATGGAATGTTTGGATACTGCACAAATAACTTTTTTTTCTTAGTAAGACCTTTCTCAATTGGAGGCACCATACAAAAATAACAATTACTGACATGATCTGTTGGTTCTCTCCAAATCATTGGCACTGCGAAAGGCATTAGAAGGCTTATTCCCATTCAACCATTGGACAAGTCTCGATCCACATGAATTACAGCATATGTGTGGCGCCCAGTTTTTGTCCTGGTCTCCTATTTTACAACTGAAATACAAGTTGTAGGCTTTCTTAATCATGGTTGTGATCCTTCATTTTTGGGATGCAAAAGTAATTTCACCACAAATATAGCAGAAATTGTCTGCTTTATTTAAACAGGTTCGAGGCATAACTAAATTTACTAGCATATAACAATGTTTAAAGACGCTGTCTAACTTGCCAAGCAACAGATACTGTGACTTTTATAGAATTTGGTGACGTAATATTAGCTAATATTGCATCATCTTGGTACGCGTGGCAGTTTTCTATTGGTCACCAATATTGACTATGTAATCTATAGTGTAAGTTGCAGCATGCATTTTATAAACCATACTTCATTAGTTGGTTGCTTATATCATGGAAACTAGAGCCAATCTACGTTTTTAAATGTTATTTTTGTTTTTAGCACCCCAAAATTATGTAAGAACAGTTGTTTTCATGCTTGCAACTTTTTACCTGTAGAACAGTGTTATCAAGTGTCTGGACATATTTTTACTAATATTAACATGAAAGTTGAAATCACAGTTGTGGATCTGATAATAAAGTTCTTTATTGGTGGTTGCCTTTGAAGACCACTCAAACAATCCAAAATGCAATGTCCATGATCTTATAAATAAATCCTGGTTTAGGATATTCCAACCATTTGGGCAGTGGTGGGACTTGAATAACTTAACAACCAGTTGTCTGGCTGGGTAGACGTGGCTGGTTGGTCATGTGACTGAGTGGGTGATGTCACTCATCACACCCAGCCCCGCCTCCTGGCCACTCGCCTTAAAGGCAGAGGTAGGATTCAGACAGTTGGGGCTAATCCCACCGCTGGCTGGCTCCGCCCCTGCCCATTTTTCAGCCTATTTTTTGGTCAGTTTTTGGGCCATTTTCAGGCAATTTTCAAGCCATTTTTGGGCCAAAAATGCCCTGAAAACAGCCCAAAAACTGAAAAAACCATTTTCAGGCCTTTTTCAGCCCAGAAAATGGCCTGGAAAACAGGCTGAAAAATGAGCAGGGGCAGAGCCAGCCAGTGGTGGGATTTGCTGATTCTCCAAACTGCGCAGAATCTTAACTACCGGTTCGCCCAAACCGGTGCGAACTGGCAGCAGCCCACCTCTGCATTTGGGGGAGCTACATTTAGGTTTATGGGTACTGTTTATAGTGCTGTTTATACCGTATAATGCTCTTTGTGGCTTTGAACCTTGGATTACTTTATTTGATAAGAATTGCCCCATCCTGCTTATGTCTATGTAGAAAAATTGGCTGTCTGGTGAGCCTGTCCACCTAGAGAGGGAAAGAATGTGAAGAAATGGCTGTCAGGGTTCCAAATAGGATTGAAAATCAAATCAGAGTCCAAGGCAAAGGATTCCTCAAAGTTCCAATTTATTAGCCGAGCCATGTTGGCACATCTGGGAGAAACCCAAATCTGAAGCCCCAGGGGTTTCTCCACCCAGTTGAAAATTCAAGCCCTTATCCCCACACCCCCAAGTCCATCACGCTGCCCAATCTTCATCTGCCAACTTGGAAGCAATTCCCATCTCCTTCCGTGCAGGTGCAGAAGTACGAAGACCATCTAGAAGGAATTTGTTATGGCTATATGTAGACATCCCTCATGCAACTACCCCTCCCAAATTCCCACAGCTAAGAATACATTTTAAAATAGCATAAAGTGTGGCTGGCCAAAGACCCCAACTAAAATAGCTTCCCCCTGACAGGCGGCCTCCCCTCAGGAAAAGACCGTGTCCTACAAGAAAAGAAAGAGAATAACATAGGGGGTTAATACAGCATCCTTAACCACCCTTCCCCCCCATGGGAACCCTTTGGTTTGTCTGGGTATTTATCGTGGAATTGTTTAACTAGTTTGTCAGCTTTTACATTCCAACTTTTCACCCAAGTAGCTTCGGACAAAGGATACCCCTTCCAATGGATTAGATATCGTAACTGACCCCTAAACATTCTGGAGTCTAAAACTTTCTTCACTTCATAGAGTGTCTCTCCCTGTATTACTACAGGGGTGGTGGTGGTTGGGTTTGTGGTCTTATATTTGACCCAATCACTGGTTTTAATAAGCTGCAATGAAATACCAGGTGAATTTTCCCCAATATTCTAGGCAATGCAAGCTGCACAGTGACTGGGTTGATAATTTTAACTATTGAGAATGGGCCCAAAAATTTTGGCCCTAGCTTTTTGCTGGGCATTCTCAATCGGATGTATTTTGTGGACAAGAAAACTTTGTCCCCCACTCGAAAGGAGGGCTGGAATGATCGGTGCTTGTCTGCTTGCTTCTTATAGGTTTCCGTCGCTTCAGCTAGTGCTTTCTTGGTGTTCTCCCATCCTTTTTTCAGTGTCTCCATCCACTTAGTCAGGGACATCAAGATGGGAGCCTCCATAGGTAGCTCAGGCATGGGAACAAACTCCCTACCGCTGGTAACTTGAAAAGGAGTTAGTCCAATGCTGCTATGAACAGCGTTGTTGTATGCCACTTCTGCAAAAGGCAACAGCTCTGACCAATTGTCTTGCTGGTAATCTACATAACAATGGATGTATTGTTCCACCATTGCGTTTTTTACGTTTCGCTGCTCCATTTGTACTCGGATGGAAAGCCAAGCTGAGCCCTTGTGTGGATCCAATTGCTCATAGGAACTCCATCCAGAATGTGATGGTGAACAGCACACCTCGGTCGGAGATGACTCTTTTTGGGACGCCATGTAGGGGGTAGATGTGCTTGAGGAATAGTTTTGCTAGTTTCCTGGCCAACGGTAGACCTAAGCAAGCAATGAAGTGGGCTTGCTTTGAAAACAATTCGATAACTGTCCAAATCACCGTGTTTCCGTTGCTGTCTGGGAGTTCCACGGTGAAGTCCATGGCGATCTCCTCCCAGGGCGTGCTGGGGTTGGCCACTTGCTGCAGCAGTCCAGGCAGTTTTCCTGGCCAATGCTTCCTGGTCGGGCAGGTGGCACAGCTCCTTACGTAGTCCTCCACCTCAACTTTCATCTTTGGCTGCCAAAACTGCCGCCGGGTTAGGTGGAAAGTTTTTAGAAATCCAAAATGCCCTCCCAGTTTGGAGTCGTGGCTTCGTTGGAGCACTTCCAATCTGAGGCTGACAGGCACGTATAGTTTGGACCCTTTCCAGGCCAAGCCTTCCCTCATAGTCAAGATCTCCTTGTTGTCATTGAGCCAGGGATTGCTAGGCAGGGCTGCTTTCAGCGTTGCTGTCCATTTGTCTTGACTAGGAGTATTTGGTTGTCTGGCTTGGCCCCGGGTGCGGACTGGGGCCGCTGTTTCCCCTGGTGAGGAGGGAATGATGGAGTGGATGTCTTGCTCTCTTTGGCTGTCATATTGTAGTTTTCTCGACAAGGCATCAGTCAATAAATTCTTCCTAGATGGGATGTGCTTCAGTTCGAATTTGAATCTCCTGAAGTATTGTGCCCAACATACTTGTTTTGGTGAGAGTTTCCTGGGGGTTTTCAATGCTTCGAGGTTCTTATGATCTGTCCATACCTCGAATGGTACCTTGCACCCCTCTAGGAATTGTCTCCAAGTGAGCAGCACCCACCGAACTGCATAGGCTTCTTTCTCCCAAATGGCCCATCTCCTCTCGGTGGCTGTGAGCTTCTTCGAGACGTAAGCGCATGGCAGGAGTCAGCCCCTTTCATCTTTTTTGCAACACCACCACTGCCATCACCACATCGCTGGCATCCAACTGAATTATGAACTGCCATTCTGGGTCAGGGTGTTGCAGGATTGGTTCTTGGGCACAGAGTCACTTCAGCCTTCTGAATGCTTTTTGGCATTCCATTGTCCACCCAATCAGCTGGTTAGGCTTTGGCTTGGTAGGCGATGGGCTGGTCTTTAGCAGCTCGGTCAGTGGCAGCACCATCATGGCAAATGCGGGTATGAACTGCCAATAGAAGTTTGCGAAGCCCAAGAAGCTTTGAAGTTGCTTGCGAGTGCGTGGGGGCTGCCAGTCTAGCACTGCTTTCACTTTTCCTGGATCCATCTCTATCCCCTCACTGGAGGGTGGAGCACCTCATTGATGAATTGCATGAAGACCGCAGGGGGCCCTTGCAGTCCAAAGGGCATCACTCAGAATCGGAAGCTTCCCAATGGGCAGTTAAAGGCGGTCTTCCATTCATCCCCCTCCCTAATGTGTATGCGATAGCATGCTTCCCTCAAATCCAGCTTGGTGAATATCTTGCCTTTGGACAAGTGGTTCAGCAAGTCTTTCATGAGAGGGGGGGTACGTGTTTTGCACACACACAGCATTGATCCCACGGAAGTCAACGCACAGTCTGACCCCCCCCCCATCCTTCTTCTCTTTGAAAAGCATGGGGGCTGCAACCCTCAATTTTGCTGGCTGGATGAACCCTCATTCTAAATTGGCATCAATGTATCTCCTTAGTTCCTCCAATTTTTTTGGTGTCATCGAGTACATCTTTGGCTTTGGGAGTGTAGCCCCCAGTTTGAACTCTATCGCGCAGTCTGTAGGCCGGTGAGGGGGGAGATAGTTGCAGTCTTCCTCGCTAAACACCCCTTCCAGGTCTCAGTATTCTACCAGCACCTGCTGGGAGCCTGGGGGTTTGGCTTCGTGTGCCGGGGCTGCCGGCTGGGGACGGTCTGGGTCTAGGGGCTTTGGCTCCTTCGGGCTGCTCTGTTTCTCTTTGGGGGGTAAAGGCCCAATGCTCATGGTTATCTTTCGGTAGCCATCCTCCCATTTAATGGTGGGGGTCCACTTGTCTAGCCACGCAAGCCCTAAAATGATTGCCTCTGATATCTTTGGGGCAACTATGAACTGAATGAGCTCATGGTGGCGTCCTATTTGCAAGTCCACCAATTGAGTGAGGAGTGTGGCGGGGGCCCCCAATCAGTGGCCAAGGGTCCGGTGCGGATCCCTAGTTTCTCTACCCCGATTTGCTTACTAAGCATTGTGAGCAGCCCGTGTCTATCATCGCCTCCACCTCTCCTTCCTTCTCCGTCTCTGGCACCATGATTTTTGCCTTAAGGAGGAAAGGGCGAACTGCTTCACTCACCATTGGGTCGTCTTCGCCACTGCCCTCTTCATCCCACCGCAGAGATGTCTCCTCCCCCGGCGACGCCTCAGCCTTGTCAGATGGGGGAGGGGATTCCTCTGCCTTTGGGCCAGACAGCTCTGCTCCAGTGAGTTTGGGACTTTTTTCCACATCACAGGGGTTCACCTGGCTCTCAGCTGCGGAATTGGGGCGGGCGCTAAGCATTCCGAAGCCCGATGGCCAGTTTGGCCGCATCTATAGCACTTTATGCCTCTCGTTGCTTCGGGGCCCGGGGTCGCTGCTTGCTTCATTTGGGATCAGTGGCTCAGGGGCCTTCTGGCCGGTCTTTCGCCCGGAGGTTTCTTGGGGTCTCAGGTCGCATAATCCAGGACGATGGCTGTCTTGTACCAGTCCTGGATCCGGTCTGGGGCTCCCCGGATGTTGCACGACTTTCTCAGTTCTGGGTCTAGGGCCTCCCAGAATGTGTGCACCAAGAATCGCTTGGGCCAGTCTCGCACCTTCCTGACCGCCCGTCGGAATTCCCACACCAACTCCTTCGCTGGGTGACCCGCTTGCTTCAGCCCCTTAATCTGTGCTTCAGCTTCCACTTGTTGGACCGTGTCATTAAAACGGACCCGCATCAGCCAGATGAATTCGTCAGCATCATTGAGTTCTGGGGCCGCTTCGTCGTGGAGCTCTGCCACTTACTCTGTTGCTTCCCCCTCGTTCATCCCCTCTGTTATCTTGTCTATCAGCTCCCGGTCTGACTGGAACTGGGTTCCAAACTGATCGATGTATGCCCAGACCCGGTGCAGGAAATAGGCCAGCTTCTTGTGGTCCCCATCAAATGTGGCCCGGAAGCAAGGGGGCTTCGATGGGGCTGGATGGGCAGCAACTTGCACTTGTGCAGCTGGCAGGATGATTGCCTGTGGTGGGGGCCCTCCCAGTTGCACCCCCACCGGATGCATTGGCTGGACTATTCCTGGCACAGCTCCGTTTGGGGGGAAGGGTCCTGGCTGTTTGTGACAGGGCTTGCGCAGCAGGACCGGGCACCACAGGTGGTGGTGCCGCACAGAACATCAAAGTGGGGTTCGCTTGCTGCTGGGTCCCATTGGCACTGCACCCATCCTATGCCTGGGATGAAAGCCAACCCTGCTGGGGCTGGTCCCAGTGGCACAAGGCCGAGGTTCGGTGGCAGGTTTGGGGCCGGTAGTCTCCACAATCCTTGCTGCCAGGCCAGCGGACTTCCGAGCCCGGGCCATTGGGTCATCTGTGCATCGGGGCAATGAGTCTTTCACATAGGCTTCACCCCGGTGGAGAGACTTGCCGGGGTTTCGCTCCTCACCATGTGGAACGAGGCAGAGTCTCCGCTCAATTGAACCAGTGGGTCCCTCCTCGGGAATGAGAACATTGGCTGGGCCAAGTTTCATCTTGTGGCCTCAGGTCCCGAAGGGGGGTTGGCCCAACTCATGCTTAGTCGTCCGAACTGGTTGGGGAGTTCCACCAGCGATTGGCTGTGTGACAGGGGCTGGGATCACTCACCTTCGGAGTGTCCAGCTGGCATGAGGTTCGGCTGTCTCCACTCGTGGGCCGAGGCTCCCACATTCGCTCTGTGGGAGAGCTCAGCCCTCCGACTGTGCCTTGAGAGGTCTGCTCTTGCAGGGAGGGGTGCCCAGGGGTCAGCTGTTTGCGCTGAGCCCCTAGCTGGCATTCCCTCTCCACGGCCTCTTCAGCTTCCATCATGGCTTTGGAAGGAACGTAGAGGGTTTCGATGTTAATACAAGATCCGTCCCCTACTTGGTCCCCCGTGGCATGCTTTTCTTCCTCCATCTTTCCTGAGTCTTTGCACCACCTGTTGCCGGGTTGGCGCTGGGGCTCAGGAGCCCGAACAGCGCCCCGAGGATTCGGGGTAGCTGGTTGAGTTTTAAGAGAAATTCGGGTTAGTGTCAGGGTTCCAAATAGGATTGAAAATCAGATCACAGTCCAAGGCAAAGGATTCCTCAAAGTTCCAATTTATTAGCAGAGCCATGTTGGCACATCTGGGAGAAACCCGAATCTGAAGTCCCAGGGGTTTCTCCACCCAGTTGAAAGTTCAAGCCCTTGTCCCCACACCCCAAGTCCATCATGCTGCCCAATCTTCATCTGCCAACTTGGAAGCAATTCCCATCTCCTTCGGTGCAGGTGCAGAAGTGCCAAGACAAAGGATGACCTTGACCATCTAGAAGGAATTTGTTATGACTACATGCAGACATCCCTCATGCAACTACCCCTCCCAAATTCCCACAGCTAAGAATACATTTTAAAATAGCATAAAGTGTGGCAGGCCAAAGACCCCAACTAAAATGGCTTCGGCCTGACAATGGCTGAACAGTAACTGAATAAGGATGAAAAAAGAATTATTGCCCCGATAGCATATAGATAGTGGTGACTTCACACATTAAGACAGATTTTCAATAAGGACTGAGTGTAACTGTTCTAAGTAAGGAACTTCCTTAATGTAAGCAGTACATGACAGGTCGAATGAATAGAATGGGAGCCTGGACTAAATTGTGTAGTACATATGCACATGTACCCATGCATATATGGTACAATCAGATGTACTTTTAGAAAATGAAGTGACTATCTCAGACAATTGATTTTAGGAATGATGAAGGCTAGACTCAAATGGTTAGTTTTTTATTTTACTTTATCTGAAACAGTTAAAGCATATGAGTTATTTTCTGATTAAGGTTTTTTAAATAACTTGATTAATGGTCAGTATTATTTGTTGCTCCAATTTAGCAGTTCAGGCTATCCTGGCTGTTTATCTGTGAAAGTAATTACAGATTAAGAGGAAGCTTTGGTGATGGTATATATAGAACATCTACACTAGACAATATAATTGGAAGACTAAAGTAAGCTTCCTAAAAGAAGACAGCCTCACTCCTGTTATATGAGTGCCTTTTTTCACAAGTTGAAATTTTGCTTCAGTTAATCTTTTCCATTAGATAACAAATTACTTTAGTGTCTGTAGCAACTTGGCCAAACTGTTAAACTTGTCTTCCTTCTAAATGAGAAGAAAGCTGCTTTATCTCAAAATATATCACAATGCAGAGTTACACAATTTGCAGTGAATGATGATGGCAGGTTTTAATAAATCTGCTCAGGCTCTGAGTTAGAGAACCACTGGGCCTGCCCCCTAGGCTGTAATTTATGCTGCTGGGGATGTCTGTGGGAGTGGGAGTACACCTCGGTGCTCTCAAATTACTGAACATTCCCCACAAACCAGTAGACATGCAGTTTGGAGATGATGAGAACAGCAGTGTAGCACAGCTGGGAATCATCAAGATTTGGAAAAAAGGACTATATAATAATTAACCAGGTCAAAATGTGAGAAAGCTTCAAGAGGAGTTGGAATAAAGCAGTTATCCCTGTTTGGCATTTGTAGATATAAATCCAGATGCTTAACAGTCAACCATTCACTTTTTTATCTTAAGAATTTAATGCAATATGTAATATGAGTAATGTAATTTACTCATACAATTTGAAAAAAAAAACATATTTCTGTGATGGCAAACCTATGGCATTCGTGCCAGAGGTGGCATGCAGAGCCCTCTCTGTGGGCATGCACGCTGTCACCAGCTGCCTTTCCGGGTTCCATCGCATGCATACACGCTGGACAACTGGTCCGGCGTGCATGCGCACTAGCCAGCTGCTCTCTTCTGGGTTCTGGTACACGCGCGCCAGCCAGATGGACATCATGCGTCGGAACCCAGAAGAGAGCAGTTAGCCGGCGTGCACACGCGTGACTGATGAACCTGTAAGAGCAGCTGGCCACTGATTGCATGCGCACCGGCCAGCTGTTCTCTTCCGGGTTCCAGCGCGCCGCGCTCCAGTTTCGGTACTCGGTGCTGAAAAGGTTAACCATCACTGCCCTATTTGGTGCCTTCAAATCATGCTTGACTCCAGGCAGTTTTCTGGGCAAGATTTTCAAATGTGGTATGTCATTGCTTCCTTCCTAGGGCTAGAAAAAGAATCACCAAACCAGAATCACCCAGTTGGATTCACCTGCAGGCAGGGCTAGAGTTTAGTCTCCCTGTTTCTAGTGTAATACTTTAAATCACAACCCCAAACTGGGTCTTGTGCAATTATTATGTTGGGCATCTTTATTAAGCATAAAATTTCCATTTAGTTAGACAATAATTGCATTCAGTTTTTGAATTTACCTTTTTTTGGAGGGGGCAGTTAATCTTTTGGCTTATTTGTTCTTAGAGGCCTAAGCCTAAAGAACGTAGATCTTTAGTTAAAGATCAGTAACAGAGAAACCTAAAAGTAAATATAGCACTGAAACCTCCTTCCTTCTTTAGTAAAGATGAAAGGCATCTTACTCTTGAATTCACAGTTGCACTGCCTACTTGTCCTCTATTTATAGAAACTATAACACCAATTGATGGGCCTCTCAGGTCAAATGGCAATCAACACACTACTGAAGAACAGTTGAGGATCTTTTGAGTACTAATTGTGATTACAGTAATTAGATTAAAGCTTTGGGACGTTTAGTTCCTTGTGTTGTCTTATAGGAAAAGAAAATCTGACATTGCAAAGATAGATTTATAAAGATAGACATATTTAATATAAGAAGCATGAATGTGGAAGATGTAATGAAAAATAAAATAAAATAATTATAAACTGATGTCTTAGGCATCAATAAATTGAGAGGGACAGGAATTAGATACTCATTTAGAGGGTCACACTGTTTACTATTCAAGATGTGAAAAGCATTACTTTAATAAGTAGGAAAGGTATAGTAAGAATAGTAGTTGGCTACTGTTCAGTGACTAAATAATATCAATTAGACTTTATAGACAACTCTTTAACCCCTTAATACCGGTAGTAGTTATTTAACTGTTACAGGAGATACTATTATAAGCAGAACTATTATAAGAACTGTTATAAAATGGCATTTAGAGGGGAAAATATTGGTGAAGGCCAGCATTCTGAGCCTTCTAGAATAGGGGTGTCAAACTCAAGACCCCCGGGCTGGATCTGGCCTGCGATGAGGCCGAATCTGGTCCACATGGCCATCTTGGAAACTTTAAGGGTCCCGCCCGCGTCACTTCAACCTGGCCAACGCCATCCCGGCATGCGTGTGCACGCACAGGCCCAGTTCTCTGTCACCGCGTGCAGGCCAACTAAAGTAGTCTATGAGACTACGATTTAAAAAAGTAGTTCAGACCTTCCAACCTTGCGAGATGTTTTATTTTTTCTTTGGGAGAAGTTGGAAGGTCTGAATTATTTTTTTTATCATAGTCCCACAGATGACTTTAGTTGCCCTGTACACGAGAATAGAGAATAGAGCTAGAAAGCAAGTTATTGAAACACCAAATACAAACTTAATGATCATGACCTTGATGATGATCCTCACTCAGTAAAGGACCTCGGAGTACTCATCTCAAACGATCTAAGTGCCAGAGCCCACTGCAACTACATAGCAAAGAAGGCATTAAGAGTGGTTAACCTAATCTTGCACAGCTTCTTCTCTGGTAACATTGTACTCTTAACCAGAGCATACAAAACATTTGCTAGACCGATCCTTGAATACAGCTCATCAGTCTGGAACCCACACTTCATATCAGACATTAACACTATTGAGAATGTCCAGCGATACTTCACAAGAAGAGTATTACATTCCTCTGTTCACAACAGAATTCCTTATGAAACCAGACTAGAAATTTTGGGACTTCAAAATTTAGAACTCCGCCGCCTTCGATCTGACCTAAGTGTAGCACACAAAATTATCCGCCTCAATGTCCTACCTGTTAACGACTACTTCAGCTGCAACCGCAATAATACACGAGCTCATAATAGATACAAACTTAATGTAAACCGCTCCAGACTTGATTGCAAAAAATTCAACTTCAACAACAGAGTTGTCAACGCCTGGAACACTTTACCTGACTCAGTAGTTTCTTCCCCAAACCCCAAAAACTTCAACCTCAGATTATCTACCATCGACCTCACCCCATTCCTAAGAGGTCAGTAAGGGGCGTGCATAAGCGCACAATCGTGCCTACCGTTCCTGTCCTAATGTACCCATATATTCATACCTCTTCTACTCTTATTCATGCTTGTAATATTATATATATATTCAATCATGTTTTACTGTTTGTACCTTGCTTATATTCATTTATGCTTGACAAAATAAACAAATACAAATACAAAAATGTGGCTGCCCTGGGGGGGTGAGGGTTTGGCCTGGGTCAGGAGTGAAATGTGAAAATTTTCCCTACTGGTTCTGTGGGTGTGGCTTATTTTGTGGGTGTGGCTTGGTGTCTGGTGGGTATGGCTTCAGGTGGGTGTGACTTAGTGGTCAGGTGACTGGATGGGCGTGACTTGGTGGTCAGGTGACCAGGTGGGCATGGCCAAATCGACATCACAAAGAGCTGAAAAAAAACCTTTTACACTTCACACACACACACACACACACACACACACACACACACACACAACACAACAACACAACTGGCTCACACACCATGCAAAAGCAGCTGTACTGACTCACACACCATGCAAAAGCACACAAAATGGCCCCTGCCACAAGCATGAGCCTCACAGAGCAACAAAGAGCTGGAAAAAAACTTTTGCACTTTACACACCACACAATACACAACAACACAACTGGCTCACACACCATGCAAAAGCAGCTGTACCGACTCACACACCATGCAAAAGCACACAAAATGGCCCCTGCCACAAGCATGAGCCTCACAGAGCAACAAAGAGCTGGAAAAAAACTTTTGCACTTTACACACCACACACCACACAACAACACAACTGGCTCACACACCATGCAAAAGCAGCTGAACTGACTCACACACAATGCAAAAGTACACAAAATGGCACCAGCAACAGATTTAACACATTTAACAATTTTAACAGATTTACAGAGTTGGAAGAAGGGACCTTGGAGGTCATCTAGTCCAACCCCCTGCCTAACCAGAATTGCAAAAGCACACAACATTCCATATTTTATTTATGTTATTTATATTTTTAGATAAAAGAAGCTAAATTTAGAACTTCCTAAATTTTAAATGGCTATGTCTAAAAAAAAATTCCTAAAAAACCCCCCAAGAAAATAAACCTCCCCATTTACTATTTTTTTAAAGCAAAAAAAAAAAAAAAACCCAGTTACTTACCCAATTGAAGGAAGGCAGGCAGAATCAGTTGCTCACAAGAGATGGATTACAGGCTGCAATGTGATGGATGGATGGATTTCATTGGTGTGCAACTGGTTCTGCCTGCCTTCTTCCTTCAATTGAGTAAATGAATGGGGGTGGTGGTTTTGTTTTTTGTTTTGCTTTAAAAAAGGTGAAGCAAGCCACACGCGGAGAACGTGAGTAAAGAAAGGCTGTTCTGATGAAACGAAGCAGCAGACAGAATATAAAAGGTGGTGCCTTTTGGAGAGGAAGGATCCCAAGCAGCATATGCATGTTTTTCACTCTGAGCAGCCCGGACTGAAAAACGCTGCTGGGAGCGTTCCTTCTTAACAAGCTCCAAATGCAGGCAGGCAATTTTGAGGGCAGGCTTTTCCAAGGCCAGTCATAGAGGGAAACAGATGAGTGCACCAGAGTACCGGACTTCCACCACTCATGCAGGGAAGGCTTGCAGCCACAGTGAGGAAGGGCAGCCACTCGCCGCTTGCTCGCCCTGCCCAGCCCAGTTTCTGTTCTGCAGCTTTCCTGCCTTCCTGGTGTCCCCGTGGCCAGCTTGCAAAGGCTGCTTCAGGCAGGCAAGTTGCAGAGCAGAGACTGGGTGGGGCAGGGCGAGCAAGCGGCGAGTGGCTGCCCTTCCTCACTGTGGCTGCAAGCCTTCCCTGCATGAGCAAGAGGCAACGGGGGACTGGTTTGCAGGCGTGGCCAGCCAGCTGTCGCTGGCGGTTCAGCGAACCAGGCCACATGTCTGCTATCGGTCCTCTCTAACCGGGCCGAACCGGGAGGATTTCACCCCTGGCCTGGCTGGCCTGGCTGAAGGGCCCTCAGGTAAGCCAAGATGGGTCAGGTGGGGCAGCTCCACCCCCCTGGCCTCAAAGGCAAAGAAACAGCAGCAGAGGAGACAGGTGTTTGCAAGGTAAGTGAGTCCTTGTGGCAAGAAGGGAGGGAGAAGCATGAGGTATCTTAGTGGGATGGGGAGGCCTTGAGATCCTGTTCTATCACTAGCCCCACCCCCATGGCTTTCCACACCCTGAGATACCTCATGGTCACATTGGTATTCTTGAATTGTGAGCTCTTAGGAAAGTATCCCCTCCTTGTGTGTTGCAAATAGCTATTTCCAATGGGGAAAACAGGACAAAGCAAGTGGGAAAAAATATTTTACTTTGCTATATTTCCAGTCTGAATTAGGGACCCTCCCATGGCAGGGTCCCTGCAGGAGAGCCCTTTTAAGGATTATGTATTAATAGAAAAGTAACTAACTTACCTCTGTTCTTAAACACTAAAGCTGTTGCACATAAAAAACAGGGGAGCTCTGATCAACTATCAGAGCCATAATTTTGACAGTTTTGCTGTACTGTTGTCTGTGGATGTCTCCACAAAATGCAAGTATGGGATAAACTAAGCCTGGTTTGTTCTCAGTCTAATAAATGGCTACAAACTACTAGCAAAATTGGATTTTGATCACAAGGCGAGGAGGCATCGAGAAATGTTTCCCTTTCTGCATGTGAGCATCCAAGAAGGGATATGAAAGACAAAGAAAAAGAAGGAAAGAGGGGAAGAGAACAAGGAAGGAAAGAGAAGGAAAGAGAGAAAGAAAGAAGAAAGAAAGTAGAATGAAGAGGGAAGGAAAAAAGAAGAAAAGGAAAAAAGGAAGGAAGGAAGAAGATTATAATCAGAGGGAGTGAGGGTCTGAGGTAAATCCTGCCTTAGCACTTGGCCACCAGCAGCCCTGCTGCCTTTTGCCATTCCCTTGTCCTGACCTCTCCTGGTGGTCTCCCATCCTATAACTGAGGATGCTTTGGTTACAAAGCTGGGTCTCCTCACAAGGAAAGGGAGTGGGCCTCCCTCTGACCCACACACTTTGCCCTCCCACACACATCATGAGCAACCTGGCCAAGGAGAGCGATCATAGCAGCACTGGGAGCTTGCCACGCCCACCATAGCCATGCCCACCACAGCCCCCCAAAGACAACCACAATCCTGATGTGGCCTTCAATGAAATTTGAGTTTGACACCCCTGTTCTAGAACAGTGGCATTCACTGGCATTTTCACCAAATTTGAAATCTGTTTCTCCAGCGAGGTGAGTCTTTTCCAGAAATCCCTTGGCATGCTGGGGGAATGGACAGCAAATCTGACAAAAACACTAGTGAGTGCAATTGTTTTACGATCATTCTCCCTGTGGAGTGGGGAAAGGACCAGGCTCCTGGGTGAAAACCCCTGAGATGTTATGGACTCCCAGGAAAGCAAAGATATGGATTATCAAGCAAATCAACTCAAGGTACAAATGACCAAATTATCATACTGCAGAAGCATTAAGTGTACATCTAATTCTCTGGGTAAAAGTCTAATTCTTGGAAAGAGGTAAGGAAGGAGAAGAACAGCAAGATTAATGGATTCAGTTATAGTGAACGCATCATTATAAGTCCTTAAGAATCAGGCTACGATCATCATAGAGAAAATCTGTGTGGGGCTAAGACCAAGCAAATGTTTGATTAAATTGATAGCACATAATTAATCAATAACATGATACTCTGGAAAAAAATTTTTGCAATGCAAGTCTTTAGTAGACATTTTGGGACACAGTAATATCTTATTTTATGGCTTCCACTTGTATACAGGGAAAAACTATATTTTTCCAACATTTTTACTCTTCAACATTTTTCAATTTTTAAAAAATGAAACAAACAGAGAAGAAAAGATGGATCCCCTCCTGAATTTCAGTTTTCCCCCCAAGCCTTCACTTTTATCCTGCTATAACATTTAACAAATACCATTACTTGCTTTATGAACACTATAGTTTTGTTTGAAAAGGTATGGCACTTCTGTAAGCCAGCAAAGACCAAGCAAATGTTTGATTATTCCTTTTTTTGTGTGTGTCAAAAACCAGATAAGTAATTGCTTAACAACTGGCTTACACAAACCAGATTGCCAGTAATAACAATTCTTAGGCAGCACCGATCTACAATGTATTTTCTAATCATGAAACGGTTTCCCTTTCCTAGAAGTCTTGTGAGTGTTGGCTCAAAGTAACAGTAAATTACATTACAGGAATGCAATTCTTTAGGGCTTGCTCATGTACTTTCTGAAATTTCAGTCACTATTGGAAATAATTATGTAATAAAATGATGACATTCAAAGAAAAGGTTAATTAAGGAATAGAAAGATGACATATGGAGAGGAAGAGTATGGATAATATAATGCACCATCTGACATCATTATCACCTTTTTCTACCTTGTGTTCACCCAGACTGATGAGAGATCAGATGGAAACATCTGGAAGGAGCCCAACTGGGACTAAGAATTATGTGAAATTCACTCTGATAGAAAGTAACTTGGGAAAGGAAAGCTGAATTATTTTTCAGATAATCTTATTAATAATTTTAAAATTATAAATTACAATAGTAAAAACTAAACAGAGAAAGAAAAGACAATAGAAAGAAACTGTAAGGTTTCTGAGTGCAGCTCAGAATCTGATAAATCCAATGAAACTATGAACACAAGGCAACTGATAATCAGTTTTATTTTTTATCAAAAACAAAACTGGGCAACCTTTAATCTCCCACCTTAAACAGCAAGGTAGAGAGAAAAGCAGGCACACGTGCTTACTAAAACTTTTTTCTTTTTATAGTCTACACATATTGCTTGCATAGATCATCATTGCTATAGAAACATTATTTCATATCTATGGTTCATGCAAACCTCATGATTTTCTCAGCGCTCTGAAAACAATGGACCTCAGAAAGGGGAAAAGAATACATTTTTCTAGCATATAGCACAGAGCTTTGTTAGGAGGTGCTATCTCATATTATGTTACAGCAAACAGGCAAAATTCACATTTTGCATTTCACAACAAGTTACTTTAGCTAGGCTACTTGGCAGCCTTGAGGCTTTATAAACTGGGTAAAACCAGGCTTAATAGCAGTGACTGTGAGCGGGATCTTGGAGCCTTAGTGGACAACTAGCTAAACATGAGCCAGCAGTGTGCAGCGGCAGCCAAAAAAGCCAATGCAATTCTAAATTGCGTTAACAGAGGGATACAATCTAGATCAAGTTAGTACTAATATTACTCTATAAAGTCTTAATTAGAATGCACCCGGAGTATTGCATCCAGTTTTGGTCACCACACTATAAAAAAGATATTGAGACTCTAGAAAAAGTGCAGAGGAGAGCAACCAGGATGATCAGTGGACTGGAGACTAAAACATATGAAGAGCAGTTGCAGGAACTGGGCATGGATAGTCTAGCGAAGAGAAGGACCAGAGGAGACATGATAACAGTGTTCCAATATTTGAGGGGCTGCCACAGATAGGAGGGGGTGCTATTCTCCAAAGCATCTGAAGGACAAACAAGGAATAATGGATGGAAACTAATCAAGGAGAGATTCAACCTAGAAATAAGGAGGAACTTTCTGACAGTGAGAACAATCAACCAATGGAACAGCTTGCCTTTGGAAGTTGTGGGAGCTTCATCACTTGAGACTTTCAAGAAGAGATTGGACTGCAATTTGTCGGAAGGATGTAGGGTCTCCTGCTTGAGCTGGGGGTTGGACTAGATGACCTACAGGGTCCCTTCCAACTCTGTTAATCTGTAATCTGTAATCTATACAGATAGAGCATTAGGTCACGGAGCTTCTCTCAGCAGCAAGGAATATCATAGTTGAGTTAGGTACACTCTGTACATGCACTGATCCTTCAAATTCCTCTATTTTTAAGGCAATAGGATGCTTCCTATTGCTGGAACAATAGTGAATATTGCTTGGGTACTGGTGTCAAAGTAAGAACCTTGGCAGGCTTGTCCTATCTTCCCGAAGCCACAACTGTTATCCCAGAAATTGTGCTAGTAACAATGATCTTATTACAAGGTAATATCATCAATCCTCCAAAGGCCAGAGCTATGAGGAACAAAATTCTCTTCCAATCTCCAAACATTCCTTCAAACCAACCGGAGGTATCTAAGATTCCATCCCAGGGTTGAACAGGAACGTGGGCATGCTTCCTCATACGTTCTGTGATTCTTCAATTGCTTTTCCATTATCATCTATCCCAGTGATCGCGAACCTTTTCGCCACTGAGTGCTGAAAAGGTTGCACAGAAACATCGTGCACACACTAGTCAGGGCCATGCTCTGGAAAAGCCAAACTTCCTGGTTCTAGCGTGCATGCACGGCTGATGATCAGCTGGCCAGCATGCATGTACAGACCAGTTTTTGGCACTGCTGCATGCGCAAAGGGATCACGCTCCGGAAAAGCTGAACTTCTGGGTTATTGAGAGCATGTGCACCCAACGATCAGCTGGCTGGCACACATGCACAGGCCAGTTTTTGGCACTGCCGTGCGCACAAAGGGATCATGCTCTGGAAAAACCAAACTTCCGTGTTCTGGCATGCATGCACACCTGACAATCAGTTGGCCGGCATGCATGCGCACACCGGTTTTCAGCACTGCTGCATGCACAAAGGACAGCTGATCATCACACGCGTTTGAGTGCCAGAAACCCAGAAGACAAACGGGCAAGGCCGCGCATGCCAGGCAACATGGCTTTGCATGCCACTTTGGGCACGCGTGCCATAGGTTTGCCATCATGGTTGTAGGGTGACATGAAAATATTATTTGCATTTTCTTTTACTCTATTTTGTTACACCTAGTAATATTATTGTTCTATATTTTGTATTCCGATAATGACTAATGGTTAGTCAACAATTATTATTTTGGTTGTTGTTGTTATTTTCCCTACTGCCACTGCTCTGTGAGTAAAGTATAGTTTTCATACTATATTGGAGCAAAGAAAATAACAGCATTGTCAATAGTCAATCTGCATAGAATATGTCCATTCATATTTCTACATTTTCTAGAGTGACCATGTCATACTTGAATTCAACATAATGCAAACACAAGCAATAGAATATAATGATACCAGAGTCTTAGATTTTAAAAGAGCTGATTTTAACAAACTCAGAGAGAAATTGGGAAAGATTCCTTGGATGAAAATCCTAAAGGGAAAAACAACTCAAGAAGCTTGGAAAACTCTAAAAAATATTATCATAAAAGCCCAGTTCAACACAATACCACTGAAAAAGAAAAACAAGAAATCCAAGAAGAAACCAGAATGGCTGCATAAATTGAAAGACAAAAAGGATAAGTACAAAAAATAGAAAGAGGGACACATAACTAAGGCAGAATATCAGCAGATAGCCAGAATCTGGAAAGATGAAGTCAGGAAAGCAAAGGCTCAGAATGAACAAAGACTTGCAACAAAAGTGAAAGATAATTTAAAAAAAGTTTATTCCAACATATAAATAACATGAAAAAAAATTGAGGAACCAGTTGGTCCACTAAAGAGAGATGATGGCAAGGAAATAACAGGCAGCAGAGAGAGAGAGCTGCTTGACTCATTCTTTGCATCGGTTTACATGCAAAAAGAAACTATAGCCCAACCTACCAAAAATATAACTGTAAAAGACAAACTAGAAATAAAAGTTAAAATAAACAAAAAAATGGTAAGAGAACAGCTGTCTGATCTTGATGAATACAAATCACCGGGACCTGACAGATTACATCCCAGAGTTCTAAAGGAGCTGGCAGATGTCATCTCAGAACTACTGTACCACATCTTTAAAAAATCCTGGAGCACAGGGGAACTACCAGAGGACTGGAAAAGAGCTGATGTGGTTCACATCTTCAAAAGAAGAAGAAAAAAACCCAGACCCATGAAACTACTGACCAATCAGCTTAACATCAATACCCAGGAAGATACTGGAAAAGATAATAAAAAACAGATCTGCCAATATCTAGAAATGAGTAAAGTAATAACTAGAAGTCAGCATGAGTTTGTTAAAAACAGATCATGCCAAACCAATCTTATTTCATTCTTCAACACAGTGACTAAATTAGTAGACCAGTGAACTACTGTGGACCTAATATACTTAGACTTCAGCAAGACATTCAACAAAGTAGACCACAACCTACTTCTTGGCCCTACCCTGAACCCTTACACAGCCTTCTCACCTACCAGCATCCAATGGCAAAGCACTTTCTTTCTGCTGGCTGGAAATACAATGGATGCTTCCAAATGATGTCTTTTGGAGCTAGAGAGGTGAAGGAGGGAAATTTTATGCCAACATTCAAAGTGCAGGGGCAGATCTACCACAGGATAGGGAGTATCATGGCTGGGCCTCAGCAGCAGCCTTCATTTCTCCAGATATACTTTGTTGGTGATGATGACAATGAGAGGGACATCCGCTGTGGAATCTACTCGGGCATTAATCCACAACTGGTTAGCCAACTGGAGAAGTTGCTGCGTGAACACAAAAAGTATATTCTGGGGCCTTCCGGTTTGGCTCCACAGTCTCCAAAGACACTCCTCGTCGAGCGCCGGTCCCCGGCTCCGTTCAAGCCGCCAGTACAGCCGACAAACAGCTGACTGGCGGCCAAAAAACCCCTCCCTAGGCAAAGGGGAGGGTGAAGAGCAGGCAGACACAGGTAGAGTCCCCCAAGTGTCCCAGGAGGAAATCCTGGGGCGCGAAGGGTGAGGGTTCCCTGGAAACCTGGCCAATGCTCCGGACCCGGGACATCTCTGCCTTTTAGCGGAGCAAGAAGATCGTGACCAACCCTGCTTTAAATGACAGATTACAATTTTTTCAAACAGCAGCAGCAGAAAAAGCCAGGAGACAAGCTGGGCAAGTAACTATACTTAACTCTATGTTGATTCTCACTTCAGAAGTTACAAATTAGCAAGCTGCTTTAAAATGGTGATTGAAGTTTAGAAGGGCGTGGAAAAGCGAAAGTTATAAAGAAAGTTTCGTTTTGAAGCCCTTTTCATGGAAACCTCTGATTCCGAGGGGAAAATTTTTCTTTTTCTTTCTTATCATTGACTTTGGATTAAAAGAATAATTCAAATTTTAAAATCTAAATGGTTTCAGTATCTGGGAATAATTTTTTCAATTATGGATATGGGTTTCTTTTTGTACACTTTTGAAAATGTAGGACTTTGGTGAACTCTTTTCACTCTCTGATTTTGGATTAAAACTAAATGCTTAATCTAAAATTTTAAATGGCTTCTAAATCTGGAAATATTATTTTTAATAAAGGATTTGAGCATCCCTCTGCTTATACTTCAAGAATGCAATCCACTTCTCACTTAACACCCCCACAGACTTTAACACCTGAAAATTTATTCCATACCTTAAAAATTATGAAGAATGAACTGATTATGGAATTCAATTCAAAAATTAATGAAATTAATAATAAAATGCAGGCTGCCCTAGAGGAGATGGACATTAGACAACAACAACTGAGGAAGGATATGATATTTGCATTTCAAGCAATAGCAGTAAATATGGAAATTTTGGAAAAGGACATGGAAGTAATTAAACAGTCTGTGACAACCTTGGGGGAAAATATTGACAAAACTCAAAACAATATTGAAAATTTTGAAACAGAGGTGTTAATGATCCAATTCAGAAATATGGAATTTGCCTTAAGGATAAGAGGTTTAAAAGAAAAAAAACGTGAAGATCTGAAAGGGAGGATGTTGGAAGCTCTGGTGCAGGTGTCAGGAATGACTAAAGAAGAATTGGTCATGCAAATTGATAAGATATACCGTGTTAACTCTTGGATTGCCAAACAAAAACATCTGCCAAGGGACATTGTAATATATTTTACTACAAGGGCGTTACGTAATAAAATCCTACAGGCGACCTTCAAGAATCAGCTCCAAGTAAATGGACAGGAAGTAATGACACTGAAAGAAATTCCTCCTAAAATGCTCAGAGCCAGAAAGGGTTATACCTTTCTTGTGGAAGAACTTAAAAAACAGAACCTACAGTACAAATGGGATGCCCCAACGGGGATAGTGGTGAGATATTTTGAAAAGAGATACCGGCTCAACACGATAATGAAAGCTACTGATTTTTATGTTAAAGTTTTAAAGGCCGATATATCCAAAATTCCAGAAGGAAGAAGCATGAAAGCAACAGAAGAGGAGAAAGGAGAGTCACCGATTGTTGCTCAAACAGAAAGAGTGTTGATGATTCAAGGTGATTTACAGACCCAGAGAGATGTTTATAATGTGGAAAAGGAGACAGAGGATCAGAGTCAGACAAGAGTAGAGCTGACAAATCAAAAATTGCCAAGCTACAAAAGGCTGCAAGAACCAGATTCAAAATTTGACCGAGAGGAAGGAACGACTAGAGTTTGGTGCTAGTGTGGGACGTTATAGGACAGATGGAGAGATGAACGTAAATTGACATTTTGCAGTAAGAAGATGATTGAGGAATGATTTTGATTATTGTGTTTTTCTTTTTTGTTTTGCTTTGTTTTTGTCTTTCCTTCTCCTTTTTATTACTATATTTCAAAATAATCAAAGATTTAGAATTTTTGTGAAATTAGTAATCTGATATATTGTAATGTTAGGTTATTAATAATGTGTTTGACTTTAAGATTAAGTTTAAAATTTTCTGAGTTAAAAGAGGTTAAAGGAATCTAGAAATATTGGAAGTAACACTTTGCTAGAATATTTTAAATCTTTATGTATATTGATGAGGTATAATGAAGAAGGTAGTTTTACTTAATATTTACTTAATATTTACTAAATTTTTACTTAATATCGAGGAAATGATGTTGGTGGTTATAATTGAATGAAATGGTGAAAGAAAGATTTCTTCCTTTTTTCTCTCTCTCTCTCTTTTCTTCTTCTTTTTCTCCTCTTTTCTATTCTCTTTTTATTATTATATTAGATTATACAAAGATTATATAAAGGAAAGATATTTAGTGGAATAAATTAGCAGCCTGAAATATTGAAATGATGTTTGATTATCAATATGCTTGATTCTTGGGTGATGCTTAAAAAGTTTTGATCAACACGGAGTTAAAGATTTAAAGAAATGTGGAAATTAAGAATTTTTTAGTATAATTTAAATTTATTGTAATGAATAATATGCCCTGTACTTTTTCTGGGAAGTCGGGGAGGGGGTGAGAGGGGGGAGGGGGAGGGGGGAAGGGGGGGGAGAAAAAGAGAAAAATGTTTGTACTTTGTACTAATAAAACTTTTTGAATAAAAAAAAAGAATATTCCGGAACTTAAGGCTGCTGTTGATTCTGTTCCTAAGGGCCACAAGGACTTCCAAGTGTTGATTAATGCTGATAGGAAGCCTTCTGGAGAGCACCGAGGTCATTTCAATGCCCCCGCGACTACAGAAGTGGTTGTTCTCAATGTCGGCCAGGATTTTGAGAAGAGAGATATCGTTCTTCACAGCAGAGACAACAGGTTGTTACGAATCAGTGAGATGCACTGTGCCTATGACGCTCTCCAGTACCCTCTGATGTTCTGCCATGGAGAAGATGGCTATCTATATACCGTATTTTTGGAGTATATGACGCACCTAGATTTTAGAGGAGGAAAACAAGGAAAAAAGTATTCTGAACCAAATGGTGTAATAATATATTATTTAATAAAATACCAGTATAGCAGAATACTTTTTACAACCATGTATACTTTTTACAACCATGTATACTTTTTACAACCATGTACAGTTTTTACAACCATGTACACTTTTTACACTTTTTGGCTTTGACATTTTTCTGCAAGAAAGAACAATAATGTTTCCTTTATAACAATGCAGAGCACTTTAGCTGAAACCATGTTCATACATTCATACGCCTCCGCCTCCGCCCCCGCCCCAGCCCTAAATTTCAAACTTGACAGCTTTAAGACTCCCAGAATTCCTCCTCCAGTCATGCTAGCTCAGGAATGGGAGTTGAAGTCCACAAGTCTTTTTTTTTTCAGTGTTTACTTGTTTATTAAGAAATAAGGACATTACCGGTCCTCAGTTGAATGTACGTCGTAGGTATTATCTCAATTGAAGATAGGTTTCTGGTTTTCCTTTTATAGATATTTTTTTATCAAAGAGAATTTACATACAGCTAAACAGTAATCCACAAATATTTGCTGGATTATTAAAAGTGATGTCATAACCTGCTGTTATTCCTTGCCTACCAGAAAATACATGTGATAAAAACTTCCTTTGGTTTGTTGATATTATGGGGAAAGCTTGCAAATACAGGTAATCCTCAACTTGTAACAGTTCATTTAGTGACCGTTCAAAGTTACAACAGCACTGAAAAATGTGACTTATGACCATTTTTCACATTTAACAACTGTTTTTTTTATTAAAAAGTTTTAAGAGTACAGGGTACATACATTTTTATCTTTTCTCCCCCCCCTTTTCCACCCTCCACCCTTCCCCCCCTAATCACCCAGCCCCCCACCCACCCACCCCGGACTTCCCAGAAAAAACACAAGGTATAATTGCAAAACAAAAAATATAAAGCTATAAAATACTAAAACAAATTATTAGTTCAGGAATACCTTATCCATTCTTAACTCTATGTAACTCCAAGAGCTTGAAAGTATAATCTAAAATTTCTCAAACAGATAACTAATAAACTATTTGGGTTATCTTAATCTGATACTTTTTCTGAATATATTCAGTCCACCTACTCCATTCCAATATATATCTTTCATTTGAGTGATCCTTAAGATAAGATGAAATCTTGGCCATTTCAGCGAGATGTATCACTTTTACCATCCATTCTTCAATTGTAGGTATATCTTCCTTCTTCCAATATTGTGCCACCAGTAACCTGGCAGTAGTTATAAAGTTCAAAATCAACTTAGTCTCTATAACAGAACAGTCCGTAATTATTCCCAGCAAAAAAAACTGAGGTGTGAACTTGATCTTTTTCTTTAAAATATTTTGTATAATCCACCAAATTTTTATCCAAAAAGCCTTAACTTTTTTACAAGTCCACCATATATGAAAGTATGTAGCGTCTTCGCATTCGCATCTCCAACATTTTGGCTGTAAATTTGGATACATACAAGCTAGTTTTTTGGGGTCTAAATGCCATCTATAAAACATTTTATAAAAGTTTTCACTTAAATTTTGAGCCTGTGTAAATTTAACATTTCTGACCCATATCTTTTCCCACATATCCATCATTATAGGTTCTCCAATATTTTGAGCCCATTTTATCATACAGTCCTTAACTAGTTCTGATTCTGAATCTAATTCCAGTAAAATATTATACAATCTTTTTATATGCATAGGGCCTTTATCTTTTATTTGTATAATCAGATTATCCTCATTTTTCAAAATACCAGTTTTTCGATCATCTTTCCATCTTGGCTGTAATTGTCCATATTGAAACCATGTTCTAGTTATTCCTTCCTCTTTTAATTTCTCGAACGGTTTTAATTGAAATGAAATTCCATCTTCAAAGAGAAGTTCTTTATATGTAATCTTATCTAGTTTTTGTTCCAAGTTTATATTTTCTATCGCGTGTCTGGGTACTGTCCATAAAGGTAATTTCTCATTTAATTTGCCTTGGTACTTTTTCCAGACACGCAATAAAGCATTTCTTAGTATGTGACTCTTAAAGGCTTTATCTACTTTTTTATCATATACTAAGTAAGCATGCCACCCGTGGTACAAACCATATCCCTCAATGTTTAGCACCCTCTCTTCCGTTAAATTAATCCAATCTGTAATTGCTGAGAGAACTGCTGCTTCATAATACAGTTTCAAATTAGGCATTTTTAATCCACCTCTTTCACGTACATCCTGCATAATCTTCTGATTTACCCTTGGCTTCTTGCCTGCCCAGATAAATTTGTTTATACCCTTTTGCCACTCCTTCAAATTCTCATCCTTTTTAAGTATTGGTATCATTTGAAAGAGGAATAAAAATCTTGGTAAGATATTCATTTTAACTGCAGCTATCCTGACCAGCAATGACAATTGTAATTTCCCCCAATTTTCCATATCTTTCTGTATTTTTAACCAAAGTGGATCATAGTTGTATTGATATAATTTTGTATTTGTGGACATAATATAAACCCCTAAATATTTAATCTTTTGGACTATCTCAAAACCTGTTACCATTTCTATTTCTTCTTTTTGGGTTCTTGTCACATTTTTAACTATTATTTTGGTTTTGGCTATATTTATTTTGAAGCCAGATACTTGTCCATAGGAATTGATTGTATCCATCAAAATACTAATAGATTGTAATGGTTGCGTCAAGGTAACAACCAGGTCATCCGCAAACGCTCGTAATTTGTATTCTTCCGGTCTAATTTTTATGCCCTTTATTGTATCAAGCTCTCTTATTTTACTAAGTAATATTTCCAAACTCAAAATAAACAACAAGGGAGACAAGGGGCATCCTTGTCTTGTTCCCTTTTCTATGTTAAAGTAATCTGTCAATCCACCATTAATTATTATTTGCGCTGTTTGTTTTTGATATATTGCCCCAATAGATTGTACAAAATAATCTCCCATTTGTAACTTTTCTATTAACTTTAATAAGAACCACCAGTTCAATCTATCAAAGGCTTTCTCAGCATCCAAAAAAACCAATGCTGCGGAAACCTGGTTGTTCTTTCCTAAATACTCTAATAAGTTAACAATTTGTCTAACATTAGTTTTCATTTGTCTACCAATTATAAACCCAGTTTGATCATGATGTATCGTCTGTTGCAGAACTGTCATTAATCTATTGGCTAAAATTTTAGCAAAAATTTTATAGTCTAGATTTAAAAGTGAGATCGGCCTATAATTTTTTGGGTCTGTGTGATCTTGACCTTCTTTTGGGATCAGAGAAATAAAGGCAGTCTTCCAAGTTGGAGGTACGTTACCTCCCTGTTGAATGTTATTAAACAATTCTTTAAGTGGTTCCACCATTTCTTCCTGCAATTTTTTATAATAAACAGCAGTTAAACCATCTGTCCCCGGAGCCTTTCCCACTTTTAACTGTTTAATTGCCAGTAAAATTTCTTCTGAAGTTATCAATTGGTTTAGCATATCCCTCTGCACCTTAGTAATTGTATAAATATTTTGTTCCTGCAAATACCTGTCTATATCCTCTTCTTTAACTTTGCCCCCACTATATAATCCTGAATAAAACTCTAAAAAAGATTTTTTAATAAATTCTTGTTCGTAAACTTCTTTACCCTTATATCTAATTTTTTCAATAACTCTTGATTTTTGCTTCTTTCTTAACATATATGCCAACCATCTCCCTGATTTATTTGCATTGCTAAAAGTATTAAATTTAGCATACTGTAAATTAGTTGCCACTTGGTCTGCCATTAGCATGTTAAATTGACCCTTTAATAAATTAATTGTCTCTTTAATCTTCTTATCCGTTGGATTAAGAATTAAAGCCCTCTCCTGTTTTTTAATCTCTTCTTCTAATTCTTTCCTTTTTTCATCTTTTTTCCTTCTAAATTTATTATTCAGATATATCAAAATACCTCTCATATAAGCTTTGCTGGCATCCCATGCCATATCCATGGAAGTACCCTTATGCATATTATTAACAAAAATTTCCTTCATTAATTTTTTACATTCTTTCACATTATCCTCATATCTAAATAGATTATCATTTAACCTCCATGATCTTCTAGGTCCATTTCCATCTTGCAATTCCAACCAGACAGGGCTATGGTCCGTCAATATTCTTGAACATATCTTCGTCTTCTTTACCCTAGAAAAAAGATGATTAGTAATCAGGATAAAATCAATCCTTGAAAAGGATTGGTGTCTGTCCGAAAAAAAAGTAAAATCCTTTTCTTCTATATTTCTTTCACGCCAAATATCCCTTAGCTCCCAATCTTCCATCATCTCAAAGAAGGATTTTGGCAGTTTCACTCTTGAAAAAGTATTTTGATTTGGGCCCTTCTTATCCATTTTGACGTCTAATACGCCATTCCAGTCCCCTAGAAGGATGCAGGTATTATAATCCCAATGTATCAGCTTTGTATGTAACAAATCATAAAAATTTTCTTGTTGCTGATTCGGGGCATATACACCAATCACCAGTATTTTCTCTCCTTTAATTAAAAGTTCTATAGCTAAAAATCTTCCTTGGTCATCTGCTTCAATTAGCTTAGCAATCAAATGTTTTTTGACATATATTACAATCCCATTTTTCTTTTCTGGTGTTGCAGTAACAAAATGTGATCCTAATCTTGAATTTATCAAATATTTTTGGTCTTGTATTCTAATATGTGTTTCTTGAAGGCAGACCACATCATTGTCAAATTGTTTAAGATAGTGAAATATTTTCCTCCTTTTCTGAGGTGAATTTAATCCATTGACATTCCAGGTTAGAAATCTATTTCCCATCTACGGGCTTCTGAAACTTCTGGAACATCGACTGGACATCTAGCATCTTTAATTCCTTTGGTCTTGTTCCTCCCACTGCTTCAGTTTTAGTAGCTTCTTTGGCTTCCAGCTGGAGTTGCTGTTGTGACATCTCTTGCATACGCTTAGTTGTGGCTCTGGTCTGTCTTTGTTCTTTTATCCGTTGTTCTCCAAATAAATCCAGGCTTTGGTCAGAATGAGTTGTAGCTATAACACTTTGATCAGATAGGGCTCCTGCTTGTAAGACTTCTTGTCTTTGTCTTGGTCTTTCATCCTCCCTTCTGCTCCCTTCTGGTGGTCTTGGTATCCCAGCCTTTAAAATGTATGTAAAAAAATGCCTTGCTTTCTGAACCGTATTAAGTCGATGTCTTTCTCCAGCATAAATCAGAGAAATTCCAGCTGGGACCTCCCATCTGAATGGCAGTTGTTGTCTTTTAAGCTCATCCTCCAGAAAGGAAAAATCTTTTCTGGCTCTCAACATTCTTGGGGGGATCTCTTTCAGTGTCATCAATTCTTGTCCACCCACCTGTAACCTATTTTGATATGTTGCTTGGAGGATGTCATTGCGCAGTGTTCTATTATTGAAGTATATTACAATATCTCTTGGAAGGTTTCTCAATCTAGCCACACGAGAATTAACTCTATATATCTTATCGATCTGCCACATCAACTCTTCCTTACACATCCCCATCACTTGAGCAAGAGCTTCCACCATCAATTCTCTCAAGTTTTCATTTTTATCTTCCTTCAACCCTCTGACTCTAATTGCAAACTCCATATTTCTGTAATGTATCATTGTAATTTCATCTGTAGTTTTATCTTCCACCTCTTCTATTTTCTCTCTCAGAGCTGCTGTAATATCTCTAATTTTTCCAACTTGCTGATCTAAATATTCCACATTATTTGTCAATCCTTTGAGTGCTTCCAAAATATCTGCTCTGATTTCATTGTTGCAGATTTCAATTTTATCAGAAACAACTTGTATTTTGTCATTAATCATCTCCTTAATTTTATCATTAGATTCATCAATTTTTATATGAAAGTTAATAGTCATTTCAGCCTGCATGACTTTAAGACTTTCTTGTAACATCACCAAGGTTAGAGGCTGAGGTTGTGCAGCAAGAGATTGCAGTTTAGAGGTGGGGGGTGGGTGAGCCCTCAGCACTTCCCGTTCCTTTAGAAGGAACTGTCTTCACAGATTTAGAAGCCATCAGGATTAAAACAAATCTTTATAATATTCCAAATTGTATTTGTCTGATGCCAAAAAGAAGAATCTCCAAGTAAAAATGCAAGTCCAAAAACAAATCAAACAACTCTCATGTGAAAGCCTGCCAACAAAGCAAAACTTTCTCTCTTTGTTCTCACTTTCACTTTTCCACACCCTCTCAAGCTTCCATCGCCATTTTAAGAGCAGCTTGTAACTTTGTAGCTTATCAAGTAAGGGTCAATAAGAGTTAAGTAGAGGTTACTTGCCCAGCTTGCCTCCTGGTTTTTCCTGCTGCAGATAATCCTCAATTGATTTCAATCAGTTAAAGCAGTGTTGGTCGCGATCTTCTTGCTCCGCAAAACAGCGGAGATGTCTCAGGTCCGGAGCAATGGCAGGTTTCCAGGGAGCCCTCACCATCCGCGCCCCAGGATTACTCCTAGGGCACTTGGGGGGCTCTACCTGTGCCTACCTGCTCTTCACCCCCCCTTTGCCCGGGAAGGGAGTTTTCGGCTGCCAGACAGCTGATTGTCGGCTCTCTGGCGGCTTTGACGGTGCCGGGGACCGGCGCTCCAAGGAAAGAGCATCTTCGCCGATCACGGAGCCAACAGGAAGTGCAAGTCCACAAGTCTTTTTTTATTTTTTATTTTTTTTATTCAAAAAGTTTTATTAGTACAAAGTACAAACATTTTTATTTTTATTTTATTTTATTATTTAAGGAAATTCCTCCAAAAATATTAAAAGCACGTAAAGGTTATACTTTTCGGGTGGCAGAATTAAAAAAGCAACAGATACGATATAAATGGGAAATCCCGGCTGGACTATCTGTTATTTTTAGGGGGAAAAGATACAGACTTATTACGATCTGTGAAGCAAAAGATTTTTTTGCCAACGTGTTAAAGGTTGAGAGACCAAAGTCACCAGAAGACAAAAGAAATGAGGAACAGAAAGGAATCCTGAAAAGTCAAGAAGAACCAAAGGACCCAAGACAAGTTAAAGAGGTAAAGATTGAAAGTGAAGAAGACAAAAGATATGAGGAAATTAAAGAAGAGGGAGAGGAATACTGGTGGTTTTCACAACAGAAAGGAACTCTGAAAAGTCAAGAAGATACAAAGGATTTAAGACAGATTAGTGAAGTAAAGGTTGAAAGCGAAGAAGATTCAAATTACCGATTTCAGTCCTCAACTTCTCCAAATGAAGCAAGAATGGATAAACATATCTTCAGATGCCAACTTAAAGAAATATTTAAGGGGAGAAGAATTGAGAATTGACGTTTTACTAATACTAGGATAATGTAAAAGAAATAAGAATAAAGTTTGAATGTATATATGAGGCTGTTTAAGTTTACAGAAATTAGATTACAAGATTACTTATGGGGAATAATTATAGAAGGTAAAGTAATGTAATAGAGATTAAATTGGTTTAAATAATAAGATTAAATTAATTTTACAGTTTGGGGAATAAGAATAGAAGATAGTTAATGTAATAGAGATTAAATTGGTAGAGAATAAGATTAAAATTATATTAGAGGTGGAAATAAGTATAGGTTGTAATCTAATGTAATAGAGATCAAATGAATGTGATGTTGTTAAATATTTTTAGATTTGGTTAAGTTGGTTTGGAATTTAATAATTGCTGCCAGGTGTTGGTGGCATAAAACTGCAAGAGGAAGACTTATTTAAAATTAATATTGTAAAGGGCAAAAATTTTAGAACATGTTAAAGATTATTTAAATGATATTCCTGATAAAGGAGAAGATGAATGGACTAAAATAGATGAGGAAGGACATATTTCAACTTAATTTTTTGTTTAATTTACTGTATAAGGAGTTAAGAGTTTTTGATATTTGGAAGTTAATAATTTGTTAGCATATTTTAGTTTTGCATTTGTGTAAACTATATTATACCCTGTGTATGTTCTGGGAAGTCCAGGGAGGGGAAGGGAGGGGGAGGAGGGGGAGGGGGGAGGGTTGGGGTTAGGGGGAAAGGGGGGGGGGAGAAAAGAGAAAAATGCTTGTACTTTGTACTAATAAAACTTTTTGAATTAAAAAAAAGAATTAAATAAAACTTAAATGAATATTACATAAATAATGACTAAATATAAAATACAAGAATCTTAAACTTCATCATAATATTAATAGCATAATATTACCATACATCAAATTATTAGCTTCAAAAAGGTTCTGAATCTTTAAAAAGTATTAATAGTAGTAATAATCTCAAAATTAAATAAAACTTGAATGAATATTACATAAATAATAACTAAATATTAAATAGAAAAACTTTAAACTTCATCATAATATTAATAGCATAATATTATTATACATCAACTTATTAACTTCAAAAAAGTTCTAAATCTTTAAAGAGTATTAATAATAATAATAATAATAAAAGGACATAGAGAGGAAAAAAAAACCCAAAGAAAAAGGAAAATCCTTCCTCTGAAACAAATTTTCAGATCTAATTATAATACTTTATAACTTTAATTAAAGATTCCAAATCTTCAAAAAAATATTAAAAAAAGAATTAAAGAAAGAAAAGTAAAGAAAGAAGAAAAAAGGAAAAATACAATCATATTAGTCTCCATCCATCCAATAAATTTCAACACTGCATCTTTTTGTATCTTGATGGTTGCATCTTTTTGTAGCTTGATGATTTTAAATTTGTCAGCTTGCCTCCCATCTGACCCCGATCCTCCATCTCCTTTTCCAAGAATCACTTTGATTCTTTAAAACTGTTTCAATTTGATCCGGTATGGATGGCTTTCCCTCCTCCTCCTCTTTTACTTTCATACATCTTTCCTCTGGAATTTTGGATATATCAGCCTTTAAAACGTTGACATAAAATTCAGTAGCTTTCTTTATCGTATTAAGCCGGTATCTTTTTCCCAAAAATTTCACCACTACTCCTGTTGATGCTTCCATTTATATTGTAAATTTAATCTTTTAAATTCATCAATCAAAAAGGTATAATCTTTTCTGGCTTTAAGCATTTTAGAGAGAATTTCTTTCCAAATCATTAGTTCCTGGCCATTCACCTGAAGGTTGTTCTTAAACGTCGCCTGTGTAATTCTGTTCCGTAAGGCTCTTGTAGTAAAATATATAACAATGTCCCTTGGTAGGTGTTTTTGTTTTGCATACCACGAATTAACTCTATATATCTTATCAATTTGTGTAGCCAATTCCTCTTTAGACATTCCAGACACCTGCTCCAGGGCCTCGACCAGCCTTCCTTTCAAATCTTCATATAATACCTCTTTCAACCCTCTCACCATTATAGCAAATTCCATACTTCTGAACTGCGTCATCAACACCTCTGTTTCAAAATTTGCAATGTCATTTTGAATTTTATCTATATATTCCACCGAGGTTGCCAAAGCTTGTTTTTTTGTTTCAATACGATCCGCCAAAACTTCAATATTTGTTGCTAATCTTTTACAAACCTCTAACACATCCGTCCTAAGTTGTTGCTCCATATTCTTTAAAGCAGCCTGCATTTTTTAATCTATTTCATTAATTTTTAGGTTAAATTCCATAATCAGTTCGTTTTTCATGATCTTTAAAGTACTTAATAAATTTTCAGGTGTCAAAGACTGTGGAGGTGTTAACTCAGTGATGTTGCATTTTGGAAGTATGACCAGAGGAATAGTCAATTCTTTTATTCAAAACAGTCTTTCCGGATTTTGAAGCCATTGTAGTATTTCCAGAGGAGTACAAAGAAAAAGCCAAATCTCTAGTTAAAGTTCTTTCCAATTCCAAAACCAGATAGTCTTTTATTTTTTGAAAATTATCAGTTGTTATTTTAATCCAAAATCGGGAGACAGAGAGAGAAAAGCCAGTTTTCAAAGTCAAAAGTTTCCATGAGAAAAAAAGCCGCTAGCGAAACGAAAGTCACTTTCACTTCTCCTCCCACCTTCTTCAATCGCCATATTGTTGCTTATTAACTGTTACTTTGTTTCTTTTCTGAAGTGAAAGTTAGCAGAGGAGTTGAAGAAAAAAAAAGATTCAATACTTGCCCATCTGAACTCCTGTTTCTCTCTGTCTGCTTCTTTAAGCCATAAAATAATTATAAATCCCATTCTGGAAGCAGCGGTGGTCGCAGCTCCACAAAGGCGGAGGTTTCCGGATTCCCGGAGCAGGAGACAGGCTGCCTGGGGAGCCCTCACCCTTCGTGCCCCTGGATAGCTCCTAGGGCACTAGGGGGGCTCTACCCCACCTGTCAAGCTCTCATCTCTCCCCTTTGCCCGGGGCAGAGATTTCCAAGCCGCCAGACAGCTGTTGGGAAGCCTGTAGAGTGCTCCTGGAGGCTGGGGGAAGGCAAAAACCTTCCCGTTTTTGCGAAAAATGGCCCATTTTTCAACTGTTTTTTGTGAAAATGGGGTGCGCAGATGGTTTGGGAAGCCTGCAGAGTGTTCCTAGGAGCTGGAGGAAGGCAAAAACGCTCCCGATTTTGCAAAAAACTGCCCATTTCTGCAAAAAATTGCCCATTTTTGCCCATTTTTTCACAAAAACTGGGGGTGTTTTTGCCTTCCCCCAGCCCCCAGGAGCACTCTGCAGGCCTCCCAAACCCTCTGTGCAACCCATTTTTGCAAAAAATGGGATGTGGGGGCTGGGTTTCAGGAGGCCAAAAATGGCTGTATTCTGTGTATAAGACACACCGACATTTCCACCCTCTTTTAGGGGGGAAAGGTGCGTCTTATACTTTGAAAAATACGGTATATAAAAGCAAAAACCACTCACGCCGTAATCACGACATCTCCAGAACCATAAAGCCTTTCTGACAGTGAGAACAATCAATCAATGGAACAGCTTGCCTTTGGAAGTTGTGGAAGCTTCATCACTTGAGACTTTCAGGAAGATATTGGACTGCCATTTGTCAGAAATGGTGTAGGGTCTCCTGCTCGAGCAGGGGGTTGGACTAGATGACCTACAGGGCCCCTTCCAACTCTGTTAATCTGTTAAAGGCCTACAAACTTGAAATTTGCCATGTATGTTCCTCTTGGCTTCTAGGTGCTCAGCCCTCTGATGCTAAGGAGTTCTACTCCCCCTACCCACCTGAAAAGAAATCTGTTCCAAATGCAAAACACAAGCAGAGGAGAGGAGTTTCAGGTTCAGTTTTACTTTCACAGCATCAAGCAGGGGATAGGATAGGGAAGGCTTCTGTGGGACAAGCCTGAGGGAGAGAAGGGGATAGGAGAGGCTTCTGTGGGACAAGCCTGAGGGAGAGAAGGGGACAGGAGAGACTTCTGTAGGGCAAGGCTGAGGGAGAGAAGGGGATAGGATAGGGGAGGATTCTGTGAGGCAAGGCTGAGGGAGAGAATGGGATAGGATAGGAGAGGCCTCTGTATGGCAAGGCTGAGGGAGAGAAGGGGATAGGATAGGGGAGGATTCTGTGGGGCAAGGCTGAGGGAGAGAATGGGATAGGATAGGAGAGGCCTCTGTGCGGCAAGCCTGAGGGAGAGAAGGGGGTAGGATAGGGGAGGCTTCTGTGGGGCAAGACTGAGGGAGAGAAGGGGATAGGATAGGGGAGGCTTCTGTATGGCAAGGCTGAGGGAGAGAAGGGGGTAGGATAGGGGAGGATTCTGTGGGGCAAGGCTGAGGGAGAGAAGGGGATAGGATAGGGGAGGCTTCTGTATGGCAAGGCTGAGGGAGAGAAGGGGATAGGGGAGGCTTCTGTGGGGCAAGCCTGAGGGAGAAAAGGGGAGAGGAGAGGATTCTATGGGGCAAGCCTGAGGAGAGAAGGGGACAGGAGAGGCCGATCGTAACTACTCATTAATTTATCAAGCCCGATCACATAGTTCCATAGTGGAGCATGGGTATTAAGCTAGTAACCAATATAGACTAAGAGTTTCTCCTTTTTGTTAAAGAAAATCTGAAAAAGCAGCCCCTGGGTAAAATATCTTTAGCCTTAGTGTATGCATTTATTGTTTGCCTCCTTGCACCATCATTTTGTTTCTGGATAAAGATGAAAAAGATGAAAAAGATGAAAAAGATGAAAAAGATGAAAAAGTGTTCTTGTGCTTTTTAAAATGTCATTTACATACTCACTTAATGTTTTTGTGCATATTGCCTCCAGTCCAATGATCAATAACTTCCTGCATGGAACAGAAATGTGAGAAGCAGCATACAAAATTCCCTGTATTGCTTTTTCTGCTCTTTTGTCAAAATATAAAGGTGTCTTGGCCCAGGTTCTGTTTTAGAGATAATATGTAGCATTATCAGTTAAAGCCGGATGGAACAGAACCACAGATGGTCAATCTGATAATAGTTTTATTTCAGGAACAAAGTTGTTTCAAAGCCACGAAAACTGTATTTTGAAAAGCTCAGAATACATTATGTGTTATATCTTTAAAATGTATTTTAAGCAAATTGCTGTTGTAAATATATAAACCATATATAATTGTAGCATGTTAATGCTTGTTAAACTTTGAGCAAAGAACATGCTTTAATAGCTGGGCTTCAAAAAGAAAACACACCAGATCAGTTATGGCGAACCTTTTTGGCGTTGTGTGCCAAATGTCCAAGTGCGCGAGCGCAGTTGCACTCGCGTGTGCTGGCACCCATAATGCAATGCACGCCCCCATTTGCGCATGTGCGCACAACCCTACCCTGCAACCCTGCACATGTGCACCACACTGCACATACACACATGCAAACCCCGCACTGCCCAAGTGTGCACCTCTGTCCTGGCGCATGGATCCCCCACTTCTTCCAAGAGGGAAGCTATTCCCAAGCTGGCGGCAGCTCTCTTAACCCCATCACCTTGAAAGCGGCATTCGCTGGCCAGGGAAGCTCCAAACGCGTGGCCTTGCCTTGGCTCCTCCCTGGTGGGAACCACTGTTCCCCAGCTGGCAGCAGCTCCCTTAACCCCACCACCTCAAAAGTGGCATTTGCCGGCCAGGGAAGCTCTAAACGCGCGGCCTTGCCTTGGCTCCTCCCTGCTGGGAACCACTGTTCCCCAGCTGGCAGCAGCTCTCTCTATCCTCCCCACCTCAGCAATGCCGGCCGGGGAAGCTCCAAACGCAAGGCCTTGCCTTGGCTCCTCCCTGCTGGGAACCACCGTTCCCCAGCTGGCAGCAGCTCTCTCTGCCCCTCCACCTTGGCAGCCGGAGAAGCTCCAAATGCGTGGCCATGCCTTGGATCCTCCCTGCTGGGATCCAGCATTCCCCAGCCGGCAGCAGCTCTCTCTGCCCCCCCCCACCTCACCAGCCAGAGAAGCTCCCAATGCGCGGCCTTGCCTAGGATCCTCCCTGCTGGGATTCACCATTCCCAGCTGGCAGCAGCTCTCTCTGTCCCCCCCACCTCAGCAGCTGGAGAACCTGCAAATGCGTGGCCATGCCTAGGATCCTCCCTGCTGGGATCCAGTGTTCCCCGGCCGACAGCAGCTCTCTCTGCCCCCCCCCCCCACCTCAGCAGCCAGAGAAGCTCCCAATGTGCGGCCTTGCCTGGGATCCTCCCTGCTGGGACCCCTGCTGGGACCCACTGTTCCCCAGCTGGCAGCAGCTCTCTCTGTCCCCCCCCCCACCTCAGCAGTGCCATGCAACAGCCGGAGAAACTCCAAACATGCGGCCTTGCCTGGGATCCTCTTCGCTGGGAACCATTCCCTGGCCGACGGCTGCTGAGGTGAGGGGGGGACAGAGAGTGCTGACGACAGCTGGGGAATGGTGGTTCCCAGTGTGGAGGATCCCAGGCAAGGCTGCGTGTTCGGAGCTTCTGCGGTTGCCGAGGTGGGGGGAGCAGAGAGCTCTGCTGGCAGCTGGGGAATGGTGGATCCCAGCAGGGAGGATCCCAGGCAAGGCTGCGCATTCGGAGTTTCTGCAGCTGCCAAGGTGGAGGGGGCAGTGAGCACTGCTGGCAGCTGGGGAACAGTGGTTCCCAGCAGGGAGGATCCCAGGCAAGTCCGCGTGTTCGGAGCTTCTGCGGCTGCTGAGGTGGGGGGGGGGCAGAGAGCTATGCCAGTGGCTGGGGAATGGTGGCTCCCAGCAGGGAGGAGCCCAGGCCACGGGGTCATCTGCACAGGTAGCCCACCACCACCACCTCGCCCTCACCGGTTGCTCATCCGGTGCTCCAGACCACCTGGGGCTGTGCAAGAGGCCACGCGGGCAGGGAGGGAGGGAAGTCCAGCTTAGTTTGCTCTGCTCCCTTAGGAAGCAACCACCGGGATCCCCTCTCCACGTCTTTTGGCACTTGCGCCTGTTGCTGCCTTTTGCGCTTGCATGAGCGCCAGAAACCAGACCAGCTGGCCAGTGCACATGTGCACTCTGGAAACAGGAATATCATTTTCCTGGAGCATGCATGCACAATGGGCAGCTGTTCTTCTGGTTTCTGGCGCACCCATGCATATGAAAACCAGCTGGCCAGTGCACCGGAACACGGAAGAGCAAGGGGCGATGGCTCCGCATGCCCAGAGAAATGGCTCTGCGTGCCACTTCTGGCACACGTGCCATAGGTTCGCCATCACGGCACTAGATGTTCTTTTTGCTATCTTTCTCTCTGCATTTTTGACCATGCCAGAAATACTGTAGTATGTAAATTATTTATAGCAGAATTGTAATATGAGGCAACACTCTTTAGAAGGGCTGAGAGATTCAGATAAGTTTTAAACTATTTCCATAAAGAAAGCAATTAAAGTCTTGGGAGCCTTTATTTTTTTTTAATAAAAAAACCACTTTAAATATCTATTCAAGAAAGATGTGCCCTTAGCAATTTCAGATTAAAGAATGTTTATTTTCCCAGATATATTTGATTTAGAAATAACTTGGTCAGTTCTATGTTCTTGTTGATGTTTCATTTTAAATGTGTTACTATTTCACTTTTCTCCAAGAAGTGTTACAATTGTCATAATTTTCAAACCTATTAAATTAGAGCAGTACATGAATGTTTAAATACATAATTCATAAACAGGGAATGAAAAATGCCAGAAAAAATTCAATTTATAATTTATTAGGTATTTGCAGGTATGCTGTATTGGATAGCCAATAACTTTAGACAGTGGAAAAAATGTGCAGGAGAGAAACACACTGAATCAGAAGTATAATTTTTGTAAGAAGATATTCTTGAGGCTGATTCTTATTGAAAGAAAATAAAGTGAAGCTTAAGTTAGGAAAAATAGGGAAATAGGAAACATTCTATCTTCATTTAAGAGACTGTATTATCTCAATATGGAGAAAAACCAAATCATGCAATACTTTAGTTTCTTTAGAACAAAAGGAGAGCCAAACTGCAGAACAAGAAGAAGAAGAAAAGAAAGCCCTGAGGATATCAACCTGAACCAGGGTTTTCTAAACTTGGCAATTTTAAGACGTGTGGAATTCAGCTTCCTGCCAGTATGCTTCTGAGACTTGAACACAAATCTTAAAATTGCCAAATTTGAAAATAGAGGACTTGTTTTCTAGAGATATGCAAAATAGGTTTTTTTTAGAGAAGGAGATAAAAGTGCAAGGTTTCTCAGCTGATTGTACTAGCAGCCTTAATGATTAATAGATTTATAAGTGCATTAACTTGTCCATCCAAGTTAAATTCCAAAATGGGTTTCATTGATTTTTTCTTGATTATTGATTGATTATGTGACATTAGATTATTTGGACTCCTAGAGACCACATTAATAGATTTTCTGAATAGATTTTCTGAATAGATTTTCTATTATTTCTAACTCTTTTTTCAAGTCTCCAATGGTGCACTCACTGCCACCGTAATTGAGCCTATCCATGATAGCAGAATTCCAATATCTAAGAGGCCACCACAAAGAAGGTGGGGTGTGTGTGTCAATCTATTCTGAAATACCTGAAGGCAGAAGCAATGGATAGAAACTGATCAAAGAGGGAACCAATTTAGAAATAAGGAGAAGGGACTTCCGGGGTGGAGCCATGGCGAGTGGGTGAAGGAGAGCAGTACTCTGCTCCCCGAACCCGAACTCCCAGAGATCGGAGGCCCATACCTGGGCACATCAACCCTGAAGAGGTCAATGAATTGGTAAAGAACCCGGCAAGCATTGAGGCAAAAAGTAATTGCCCAATGCGAAGAAGGGACAACTCTACAACTCCAAAGTGGGAAGCGCTGTCATTGCTATGATGGCGGCTCAAGTGTCGTGACATTCCAAGCAACAGAGGAAGATGAAAGATTTAATCATTTTCTGAGACATCGGTAAGCAGAAAACTCGCATTGTATATGGACTTAATAGACTGAGAAAGAAAGAAATATAAGATATTATAAGGCGTACAAAATAAGACTCACGAAAGAGGGAAATAATCCCCCAAAGCAGCGGCTACCCGGCGGTGTGAGAAACAGCGATAGGAGGGCACCGCGGAAGGGTGACTGAAAAGCATGTGGAAGAGGGATGTTGATGAAAGAAATTATTCATAACAGTGCGAAGAAGGAATCACTAACAAAGAAACAGTAGGGAAAGAAAAAGAGGACTCTGATATATTGTGGAAGAAACTCAAGGCAAAGCGATACATATGGACTGATACAAACTTATTAGAGGATATGGAGTTTGGCAGCTGCAGCAATAGCAACAAGTAACAGTAACAAGCTGAAAAGATTGCATCAGAAAGGAAAAGGGAAAGTCACTCTAATCTGGAAACAATTACGAAAGTAGAATCCTGCGAAAACTCTAAGCAACCTGGAAATAAAGCGGAATAACGAACTGAACGTGAAATAACGCTGAATGTGGAACTTTTGGGAGGACTTTAATTTGCATTATATATAAGCAAGAAGATTGATATTTGAATCAGAGAGGAACAGTTGCGGTTGGAGGAAATAAGTATACTCGATTAATAATATTATAGACATTATCTTGAAGTTGAGAGACTGCTTAAATGGTAACTGGCCCAAGAAGATACAGATAAATATTTTTTTTGGCTTGTTCTCTTTAAGGAATGAATTATTAAGACTTTATTGCTGAAATACATATATATATATATATATATATATATATATATATATATATATATATATATATATATATATATATATATATATATATATATATATATATATATATATATATATATATATATATATATATATATATATATATATATATATACTTATTATAAATATTATATACATTAATTTGAAATTGCAAATATAAGTGAAATTAAGTATTAAAAATTGAATTGATAAATTAAGTTAGTAAATATATTTACAAATAATTTATAGGAGATATTTTAGAAGGGGTTAGAAAATATAAAGATATTTAGTATATGAATTTAGAATTGTATAAAGAGGATTAGTGATTACAACTTTACCTGTTACTTTACATAAGCTTAATATTAATTATTAATTACAAATTATTACTAATTAATCATTAGAAAAAAGAGTCAAAAAGAGATATAGAATTTTTGATATATACTACATATTGTGTGAAATTAATGCTTTGAAAATTCGAAAATTGATGTGATAGATAGCAATTACTTTAATAGATAAATATTTAGATTGTATTTTTATAGAAGGAACTTGTAGTAAGTTAATAGACTGGGTATTTGGAATCTAAAATACAAGAGAAATTAGATTTAGCAAGCTTCCGGTGAATTGTAGAATTGAGAAATCTAGTTAAATTAATTAAGATGTCAACAATAACAATCCAAAAGTTAGCAAAAAAACCCCATCATCAAATCCGACTTTGCCGACGGCATCCCCTTTGAGCCAGAGATCTATTGAAAGCATGTTGAGTGCCGATAAGGCCAGTAACCAGACCTCCATGCAAACAATGCAAACAACTTTACTGGCTATATAAGAGACAATGCTAAAAATGCAGGAAAAAATGGACAGAAACCACGAAACTATGAGAGAAGATATACAAAAGGTTGATAATAAAATAGCTATTATTCAACAAACACTAGAAAAAAATGAACAACAAATAACAATAGTTGAAAAGAGAACTGATCAAACATAAAAGAAGGTAGAAGCTGTCGACCAAAAATTAATAATTATAAATAGGGAATTAGAGGAATCAATAATAAATCTTGAAATTGATAGAGCAGATTTTTATTTATGCTTTTAAAACATAATTGAAAACAAAGATGAGAATTTAGGTGAGACAAATATAGAGATAATCTCAGGAATCCTCTAAAAAGATAAACAAGAAGTTATAAATGGCCTAGACGAAATTTACAGAGTGCACACCAACTATGCAAGTCGTAATAAGTTGCCCAGGGAGGTCCATATCAGATTCACTAGGAAAGAATTCAGAAATGAAATACTTAAAGCAGCAAAAGATGAAAATATAATATACAAAGATAAGGAAATTTGGATTTTAAAACAAATCCCAAAAAGACTTAGAGACCACAGGAGAGGGTACCGCACTCTGGCGGCACAATTAAACAAACGGAGGGTCCTTTTCAGATGGTTAGTCCCAGAAGGAATCCTCATTTCTTGGCAGGGGAAGAGAATTAAAGTAGAGAATGAAGATATGGCTCAAGAGTTTTATGAACAATTTGTGATAGCGGAGAGGGAGGACTTAGATAGCAGAAGCCAGGAAGAACAGAAGATTTCAGAAGATTTCAGAAGAAATTGAGACAGAAAAAGAAGGAAACACTGAAGAAAAAGAGCAAGAAATAGAAGGAATAAGAACAAGAGCACAGAGGGAAAATAGGAGACAGACACACAAATAAACAACAATGGAAAAACCCATAAGCCTACTCTCAATAAACATTAATGGTCTAAACTCATATATAAAAAGGGAAAAAAACTTTTGCCAAATTACAAAAGCAAAACATTGATATTATCTGCCTACAGGAAGTTCACAGCCCACAACAAAATGAAAAAGTTTTAGAACAAGAAAAATTAGGTCAATTATTTACAGCACTGTCTAAAAAGAAAAAGAGAGGAATAGCTACATATATTAAAAAGGATTTGGAAGCAAAAAATATATATGCAGATGATCTTAATGATATCTACTAGCATTCAATATACAAAGACCCTATTAGTAGTAAATTATGCCCCGAACAAAGAGCAGAAATTTTTTTTCACTAATCTACATAAAAAAATAGTGGAAGTAGGTATTGAAAATGTATGTTTATTGGGAAATTTCAATGGTATTGTTGACAACGATAGAGATTATAAAACTGATAATAAAAAAATGCAAAAAAAGAGAAAAACTTTGCCGAAATCATTCCATGAAATGTGCTATGAATTAAACCTAAGAGATTGCTGGAGAGAACGAAATTGGGAAAATAGGAATTACACCTTTTATTCGAACCCATACAGATCGTGGTCTAGAATAGACATGGTCTGGGCAAATAAAAAGATGGAAAATTTGATGGAATCAATAGAAATAGGGGTAAATGAATGGGCTGACCATCATCCTTTAAAAATAATTTGGAAAGGAGAAAGAAAAAAAAGTAGGAGATGGATGTTAAATACACAAGTCCTAAAAGAACAGGAATATATAAACCAAATTAAAAAAGAAATGGAAATGTTATTAAAGAAAATAAGAATCAAGATTCAACAATACAAAATTTATGGGACACGGCAAAAGCTTACTAAAGGGGTCTGACAATCGCGTATTTGGCAAGGAGGAACAAAGAGAGAGGGAAGCAGCAAAAACTCTTGCTAGAAACTTTAAAACAATTGGAAAAAGAGTTGCAAAATGATCCACAAAACTCAAAAATTTTAGAACAAAGAGCTTTGACAAAACATAAATTAAATCTCCTGGAACAAGAAGATACTATAAGGAAAATAAGATTAGCGAAACAAGATTACTTTGAAAATGCCAACAAGCATGGTAGGTGGCTATCTTATAGATTGAAAAAAATAAGAGAGAAGAAAATGATACAACAACTGGAAGGTAAAGATAAAAAGATACAACACCAGTTAGAAAAGAAAAAAGAGATAGTACTAGATTACTTTAAAGAACTTTATGCAAAAGATAAAATAGATAAGGAAGAAATAATAAACTTCTTGGAAGGAAAAACCCAATAGACGAAGACGATAGAGAAATGCTAAATATAGAAATAACACAAGAAGAACTAAAACAGGCAGTAACCAAACAAAAGAATAATAAGACGCCAGGGCCGAATGGATTTCCAGGAGATTACTATAAAGCAACTTTTGAAATAATAGGAGACTTACTGTTAGAGGTGTGCAATGATACACTGCAAAAGGCAAAATATCCCAAAACATGGGATGGAGCTCACATTGTATTGATACACAAAGAGGAAACAGACCCCAAACAAATAAAAAATTATAGACCCATATTATTATTAAACGTAGATTATAAAATATTTATGACAATAATAGCAGAGCGAATGAAAAAATACTAAACAAAACTATTCATACTGACCAAAATGGTTTTCTACCAGCTAGACAAATTAGGTACTATAAGAGTACCTGGACATATTAGAATATTATGAAAGTCACAGTGACAAACAAATGGCCATGATTTTTTTGGATGCACAAAAGGCCTTCGACAATTTAAATTGGGACTTCTTCAAATATCAAATAAAAATTATGAAATTTGGATCTAAATTTGAAAACATGATTAATGCTATGTACACAAAACAAAAGACGAGGGTAATGATGAATGGCGACATGATGGAAGAGTTAAACATTAGCAAAGGTGTAAAACAAGGCTGCCCATTATCACCTTTATTATTTATTCTCTCAATTGAAGTGCTATTAAATCAAATTAGAACCAATGATGAAATAAGGGGGACTAAAATTAAAAAGGAAACGTATAAAACCCAGGCATTTGCAGATGATCTGGTGTTTTTCTTAGAAGACCCGATAAAATCAGCAATACAATTACTAAACGACATTGAATTATTTGGAAAAGTGGCAGGACTCAAAATAAATAAAGACAAAACAAAAATATTAACAAAAAACTGTACCCAAACACAGATAATGGAATTAGTGAAGAAAACAGGTCTACAGACAACCAAAAAAATCAAATACCTATTGAAGGAAGACAACTATATATAGATGTTCCAAAAAACAAAACCAGATTTAGAAAGATGGGAGAAGATGCAGTTTTCACTAATCGGGAGAATTGCAGTAATAAAAACCAATAATACTACCCAGATGGCTCTACCTATTTCAGACAGCACCTATAAAACTTGATAGAATTTTTTTTGGAGAAATAAATAAATTAATATCTAAATTTATTTGGGCCGGCAAAAAACCAAGAATAAAATTCAAGGTACTACAGAATAATAGATCTAGAGGTGGTTTTGGGCTCCCTGATTTAGAGATGTATTACCAGTCAGCAATTCTACTTTGGGTAAAAGAATAGATAGTCCTTAGTAATGAAAGAATATTAACATTGGAGGGACATAACATGCAGGAAGGCTGGCATACCCATTTATGGGAAAAGAAAAATGTCAAGCATACATTTTTCCAAACACATGCAATAAGAGGAACCTTACTATACACATGGAGGAAAATTAGAAGCAAACATTTTATGGAGATACCTTGATGGTTATCTACAATGGAGGCCATGATACATCCCAACACACTAGCAAGATAAAAAATGAGGACTTATGAAGAGATATTAGATACAAACGGGAATTTGAAGACCAGACAAAAATTAGAGGAAGAAGGGAAACATATCGATTGGTGGCCATATCTCCAACTTCAGAATAGATATAAAAAAGATATGGAAGTATTTGGCATTAAAAAAACAAAATTTGATAGATAAAATTCTATTAGGACCCAAAAGCAAATTCATAACCAAAATGTACAACTATTTATTACAATTTGATAAATTTGAGGAAACAGTAAAAGAAAATATGATTGCTTGGATGAAAAATTTTGGGTATACTATCCAACTAGATGACTGGGAGAGACTATGGAAGGAAAATTACAAAATGACATTATCGGCATCATATAAAGAAAATTTGTATAAAATGCATTACCGCTGGCATCTCGGCCCGGCCAGACATGCTAAAATATACCCCAATATAAGTCCAACTTGTTGGAAATGTAAAGAAGCATATGGCACATATTACCATTTATGGTGGTCTTGTCCAGTGGCAAGGAGATATTGGAATATGATCAGGTTATAGATAAAAGAAATGACACAGTGTGAAATTGAACTCAAACCAGAGACATATTTATTAGGGATGATTAGAGGGCAATATGATAAAGCAAGTCAATATCTTATCATACATATCTTAACAGCAGCTAGACTAACCTTCACCCAGACTTGGAAAGACGGAACCCCCCCCCACGACAGAAAACATGATGATTAAAAAAATGATGGATTGCACAGAAATGACAAGACTTACATTAGAGTTACAGAATCGTCAAGAGAAAGAATACTTTACAGTGTGGGAAAAATTTACAATTGGCTAGACATTAGAAAAAATAAGTAATGTTATAAAAAGTGTAAATATTAACAGTATTGTAAAATAAAAACAAAATAGATCTATATAAATGCTTAGAGATCTTAGTCCGATGACACAGAAATGTAAAATGTGAATACGTATATATGTCTTGTTTTGTTTGTTTTCTTATTATTTAAAAAAAACTGAATAAAAATTACATTTTTAAAAAAAGAAATAAGGAGAACAATTAATAAGTGAAATGGCTTGCCTTCAGAGGTTGTGGGTGCTTCATCACTGGAGGGTTTGTTTGTTTTTTTAAAAAAATATTGCTGTTGGTTATCCTCTTCTTTTTCCTTCCACTTTTCCCAGCATTAGAGCTTTTTTCCAGAGAGCTGGATCTTCATATCATGTATACAAAGTAGAAAAAATTTAGCCTGGTCATTTTTTTTAACATGTTTTTATTTTATTCCAAACAAAGTTAAAATACAAAATACCAAAACAACAACAACAGCAAATCAATAAGACAAAAAAACACAAAACATAGAACAAAGCATTAAAAAAATGCATCAAAAAAGATATTATACAGATATTATTCCCTCTAGTTGAATACTGATTAATATATTGGTTATGACCTTTAAAGCCCTATATGGCTCAGGACCAGGCTACCTGCGGGACCGCATCCTGCCACATACCTCCCTACGAACGGTTAGGTCCCACAGAGTTGGTCTCCTCCAGGTCCCATCAACCAAGCAATGCCGATTGGCGCGACCGCGGGGGAGAGCCTTCTCTGTGGGAGCTCCCTCTCTTTGGAACCAACTACCACCAGAGATCCGAACTATCCCCACCCTGCTGGTCTTCCAGAAAGCAGTGAAAACATGGCTTTTCAAGCAGGCGGGTTAAGAACAAGGGGAATATCTGTGGTCTTCCCATGTATGAATGTTGATACTGTTTTTTAATTTTTATAACTGCTTTTAATTAGTTTTATTATGTTCTTTGTTATGAATTGTTCTTCTTACATGCTGTACGCCGCCCTGAATCCCCCGGGAGTTGGGCAGCTTATAAGAATGTGCAAAATGAATAAATAAAATAAATAAAATATTACTACATTAGTTCCCACCCCTTGCAAAACAAGCCCTCCCAAACATTTTAAACTATTAATCTATTTGCAACTTATTGACCTGTTTTCTATTACTGACCAAGTAGTTAATAGGAAAAACAATATTAGTGAAACAAAAAAAATTAAAGTTTCAAAACTCTCTGTTAGCATACTGTTATTGTAATCCACTTGTAGAAAATTTACCATAGCATCTTATCTATCCCAAATCATCCCAAAAGTTATAAACAAATCATCTTGGGTTAAATATCCATATTTGTTTCTTAATAGTGTCTCTAGTCAATTGTTGTTTAATTAAATTAAACAACACTGTAAACACTGTAAACTCTGTAAACATTGTAAACACTGTAAACTCCTACATTGTAAAAACATATGGACTACACAACTCGATCAGGGTAAAGCAATAAAGTCAATTTACATAGACTTTTGCAAAGCCTTCAACTCAGTGGTACACAACAAACTACTTCTAAAACTAAAATCTTATGGCTTTTCTGAATCCTTGCACAAATGGATTACTGCGTTCCTGTCAAACAGGCAACAAGTGGTCAAAATAGGAAATGCTTTATCAAACCCTATACCTGTTAACAGCGGAGTTCCCCAAGGCAGCGTTTTAGGACCCACTCTCTTTATTCTTTATATAAATGACCTTTGTGACAATATAAACAGCAACTGTGTCCTCTTCGCAGATAATGTAAAACTATTCAACACCACTGACAATACTACTACCCTTCAAAAAGACCTTGACTATGTTTCAGAATGGTCAATCAAGTGGCAACTTCAAATCTCAATCAACAAATGCTCAGTCTTACACATTGGCAAAAATAATCAGAACACAAAATACAAACTAAATGATCACGACCTTATTGACAATTCTCACTCAGTAAAGGACCTTGGCTTACTCATCTCTAAAGATCTAAGTGCCAGAGCCCACTGCAACAGCATTGCTAAGAAGGCATTAAAAGTGGTTAACCTAATCTTGCGTAACTTCTTCTCTGGTAATATTGTACTTCTAACTAGAGCATATAAAACATTTCCTAGACCAATTCTCGAATACATCTCATCTATCTGGAATCCACACTACATATTGGACATTAATACAATTGAGAATGTCCAGAGATATTTCATGAGACGAGTACTACACTCCTCCATTTGCAACAGAATACCTTATTCCACCAGACTCGAAATTTTAGGCCTAGAAAATTTAGAACTACGGCTCCTTTGATCTGACCTAAGTGTAGCACACAAAATTATATGCTACAATGTCCTACCTGTCAATGACTACTTCAGCTTCAACCGCAAAAATACACAAGCTCACAATAGATACAAACTTAATGTAAACTGCTCCAAACTTGATTGCAAAAAGTTCGACTTCAGGAACAGAGTGGTCAATGCCTGGAATACATTACACAACTCTGTAGTTTCTTCCCCAAACCCCCAAATCTTTAACCTTAAACTGTCTACCATTGACCTCACCCCATTTCTAAGAGGTCTATAAGGGGCATGCAAAAGCGCACCAGCGTGCCTACCGTCCTAAAATATCCATGTATTCGAAAAATATCATGTACTCAAAACCATGTTTATACTTATTATATATTCATATTAATGTTTATACCTTACCTGTAATCATATACATGCTTGACAAAATAAATAAATAAATAAATAAATAAATAAATAAATAAATAAATAAATAAATAAATAAATAAATAAATAAATAAACAAACAAATAAATAAATAAAGTAAATACAGTAAATACAGTAAATACAGTCTCCAACGTAGGTCTATCTTCTGATCAAAATGCAAGCAAAAGTAACTGCCAATTAACTAATAAATCCATCCAGTCTCCCCAGACTTTGTAGAGGTCTGGAATCTGTCTCTTTCCCTTACAGTCAAGGCCATAAGATTAAAGAGTATGCAGACTTAAACTTCAGAACAGCAGGTACAATTGGAAAGGCAAATGAAATCCACTTTGCTGGTTCTTCATCCATGAGACTATCTCTTTGATCTGGGACTGGATCCAAATCCTTTTGTATGTCTTCTTCCACATCCAAAGATAAAGCTTCATATTTTGACATTATTTTAAGAATCATTAAAGTTTAATCAAGCTTTCGAGAGAGGAATCCAACTAGGAGCTGCAAATCTCCCCACCCTCCTTCCTTATACTTCAGACACTGTTTAGCCATTTTAAACTGTGAAACTTTGCCAGGGAACAAAGAACAAAAAAGTATGTTTGCCTCTATATTTCAATCCAAGATTACAAGAAAAGTTCAAAAGAAATAAACTCCAGGTGTTTTGCAAATTCAAAAAATACAGAAGCTAGTGGTGAGAGTCTGAAAACTCTTCACCGTCATCCTGGATGTTACTACACTTCCCATACGGAAGAGACAGCGGTTATCCAGAACAACATATATTAAAAGTAAAAAAGAAAAAAAAATCAAGAGTCCAGCAAGCGGTTGTAATAAATCAGCACCCAACCATTAAGCAATCTTTAACACAATAAGCAAACTAAACCCATGAAGTTGAAAAGTGAAAGTTAAAATCCCTGCGTTCTTAGAAAATGAAACTGCTTGACAGGAAGAGGGATATGCACAATGACTTTTCCATCATTTCCAGAGGAAATTGGAATCTTCAAAATCCCCCTTGTTTTTGAAGGATTAGATGAAACAGGACAAAATCCCCCTTGTTTTTGAAGGATTAGATGAAACAGGACAACGAAGAAAAAATCTAGGAGGAATGAATAGAAATTCTAGAGATAAACCTGATGACAGGGTTTGTAACACCCATGCATCGTTGGTGATTTCCTCCCATCGACTGGCAAATAATGCCAGACGACCCCCCGATGAGAGGATCCGGTGTAGGCTTACTTATACCGGCGGAAGGGGCGTCCACCGGCTCCTCTAAAGGGCCGTTTGGATTGTGACCCCCTAAAAGATCTATCAGGAGCTGGACGCTGCTGCTGCTGTTGCTGCTGCTGCTGCTGACCACTGTATTGGCCCTGATACTGCCCTTGATACCTGCTATAGTACTGGTATGTGTTTTTAGGTCCTTTCCTAGAATAGGAGGAAGACCTTACAGAAGATTTTTTGGTACAAGGTGCTAAAACCTTATGTTTGTCCTTTGTTTCCATAACTACGGGATCAATAGATGGCCCAAACAAGGACTGACCAGTGATAGGGGCAGCCGCTAACTTCCATTTGTGCCGAAGATCAGCAGGCCAGCTTCGAAGCCAGTGCATGCGTCTGGCCACTACAGCTGACCCCATTGCACGCGCTGAAAAACGGGCTGCTTGTAGTGTGGCATCCGATGTAAACTGTGCCGCTGCAAGCAACTTGTTAATGTCTTGATGTCCGCGAGTATCTGCTTGGTGAATATGGTCGCGCAGGACATTTAGCCATTTCAAAGATGTTCGGCAGAAGAAAGACGCTGTCGTTGAGGCCTTCACCGCCCAGGCCGCCGCTTGATGCGTACGTTGTAGGACTGCCTCTGTGCGGCGCTCCTCCGGCCGGAGGAGGTCGTCTGGATCTCCAGCCAATGGTGTGTTTGAATAAAGAGCTAAAACAGGAGCATCCACTGGTGGTACTGGTAAATGCTGGGCTAGCTTGGTGGAGACATTGAAAAAACGTTTATCCAATGTATTTGGCAATTGACCCGCTGCAGGAGCCTGCCACTGCTTTGTTATTGCTTCCACAAACATATTTGGGGTTGGAATCACCTCACTATTATTTGCAGTGGTTTCCCCGAAAATTGGGTCCTCCTGGGTGACAGAGCCCTGAGGATCTGCTGGGGAATCAGATATGTTTGCAGTAGCTTTTGCTTTGTGCAATAATGATCTGAATAATGCAGGCTGGAATAGAGCAGTGGAGACAATGGGCTCTGGAGCTAAGTCCTCATCATCGGACAATTGGGAATCCCATTTGACTTGCTCTGGGGGATCTAACCCTGTTAACCCCTGTTCAGTATTTGGGGTCTCCAAAGCCATGGGTGATCCCAAAGGAGAAGAATCCTCATCCTCCAAGTCTTGGTATGGAGAGATGCCAGGCTCCTGAAAGCTGCAGCTTGGAATGGGTGGGCTAATGTCACTTGTAGGAAGTTTAGAGCGTGACATAGCCTTGATTCCAGCAGACACCCCCTTTTTAATGGCTGCATTGATACGGGCCTGGACACTAGGGTCCTCTAAGGGATCCCTGTGACTGGTGCCATAACCTCCTTGAGACCCTTGAGTCATGTCAGGAACTGGGGCTCCCCAGACATCACCTTCTCTAAGACATACATTAAAATTGTCCAAGGATAAATTTTCCATGGACTGAACAGGAGAAGGGTGTTGGTTCTGGGTAATTGTGTGTGGTCTGGTGCTTGTAGAAGACCTTTGGGTGGCAGCTGGCTGTTGCGATGCCCCCTGATTAGCAGATGATTTATTTGGGGCTGTGCCAGCTGACTGCACCTGTTTGTCAGTCTTGGGCTTTTTTGCCCTGGATTGGGGAGGCGAGGCCGTCTTCGCTCCTTCTGTGGAGGGCGTGGCCGTCGGAACAGACTCCCAAGGGGCAACAGCGGTAGCGGCAGGCGTCTTGTCGGCCTTGGCCTTTGCCTTGCCGCTCCGGTGCCCCTTATCAGCCATGCCGATCTCTGAAGCTCCGATCTGCTTTAAACAGTGAAAAACGAGCCGCTTCTGTCTTCTGACGTCAGGCGTGCCACAGCCAATCAGGAGAGCTTTCAAAATGGCCACCGGATGATGTCAGCTGTCGATCGAGGCAAGAAACGGCTTCGCTGAGCTTGCCTCAGCCCGAAGATTCAAAAGACGTTGAGAGGTCAGTTAATAGGAAAAAGCAGGCTGCTCGTTGCTGAAATGTTGGCCAGCCAGAAGAGTGCCTTGCTGGCTATTGGAGCACGGGCTCCAGCCAGAGGGAGAGGTACATCGGCCGCCCAAGCGCGGTAGCTTCTGTGGCTTGTTGATATTGAATTTGATAATGAGGACCTCTCTCCCTTGAAATCAGACAATTTTGGCCAAAAAATAGGAAAAATTAGAAAAGACCATCTAATTTTTCCTATTTTTTGGCCAAAATTGTCTGATTTCAAGGGAGAGAGGTCCTCATTATCAAATTCAATATCAACAAGCCACAGAAGCTACCGCGCTTGGGCGGCCGACGTACCTCTCCCTCTGGCTGGAGCCCGTGCTCCGATAGCCAGCAAGTCACTCTTCTGGCTGGCCAATGTTTCAGCAACGAGCGGCCTGCTTTTTCCTATTAACTGACCTCTCAATGTCTTTCGAATCTTCGGGCTGAGGCAAACTCGGTGAAGCCGTTTCTTGCCTCGATCGACAGCTGACGTCATCCGGTGGCCATTTTGAAAGCTCTCCTGATTGGCTGTGGCGCGCCTGAAGTCAGAAGACAGAAGCGGCTCGTTTTTCACTGTTTAAAGCAGATCGGAGCTTCGGAGATCGGCATGGCTGATAAGGGGCACCGGAGCGGCAACGCAAAGGCCAAGGCCGACAAGACGCCTGCTGCTACTGCTGTTGCCCCTTGGGAGTCTGTTCCGACGGCCACGCCCTCCACAGAAGGAGCGAAGACGGCCTCGCCTCCCCAATCCAGGGCAAAAAAGCCCAAGACTGACAAACAGGTGCAGTCAGCTGGCACAGCCCCAAATAAATCATCTGCTAATCAGGGGGCATCGCAACAGCCAGCTGCCACCCAAAGGTCTTCTACAAGCACCAGACCACACACAATTACCCAGAACCAACACCCTTCTCCTGTTCAGTCCATGGAAAATTTATCCTTGGACAATTTTAATGTATGTCTTAGAGAAGGTGATGTCTGGGGAGCCCCAGTTCCTGACATGACTCAAGGGTCTCAAGGAGGTTATGGCACCAGTCACAGGGATCCCTTAGAGGACCCTAGTGTCCAGGCCCGTATCAATGCAGCCATTAAAAAGGGGGTGTCTGCTGGAATCAAGGCTATGTCACGCTCTAAACTTCCTACAAGTGACATTAGCCCACCCATTCCAAGCTGCAGCTTTCAGGAGCCTGGCATCTCTCCATACCAAGACTTGGAGGATGAGGATTCTTCTCCTTTGGGATCACCCATGGCTTTGGAGACCCCAAATACTGAACAGGGGTTAACAGGGTTAGATCCCCCAGAGCAAGTCAAATGGGATTCCCAATTGTCCGATGATGAGGACTTAGCTCCAGAGCCCATTGTCTCCACTGCTCTATTCCAGCCTGCATTATTCAGATCATTATTGCACAAAGCAAAAGCTACTGCAAACATATCTGATTTCCCAGCAGATCCTCAGGGCTCTGTCACCCAGAGGACCCAATTTTCGGGGAAACCACTGCAAATAATAGTGAGGTGATTCCAACCCCAAATATGTTTGTGGAAGCAATAACAAAGCAGTGGCAGGCTCCTGCAGCGGGTCCATTGCCAAATACATTGGATAAACGTTTTTTCAATGTCTCCACCAAGCTAACCCAGCATTTACCAGTACCACCAGTGGATGCTCCTGTCTTAGTTCTTTATTCAAACACACCGTTGGCTGGAGATCCAGACGACCTCCTCTGGCCGGAGTCCTACAACGTACGCATCAAGCGGCGGCCTGGGCGGTGAAGGCCTCAACGACAGCGTCTTTCTTCTGCTGAACATCTTTGAAATGGCTAAATGTCCTGCGCGACCATATTCCCCAAGCAGATACCCGCGCACATCAAGACATTAACAAGTTGCTTGCAGCGGCACAGTTTACATCGGATGCCCCACAACAAGCAGCCCGTTTTTCAGCGCGTGCAATGGGGTCAGCTGTAGTGGCCAGACGCATGCACTGGCTTCGAAGCTGGCCTGCTGATCTTTGGCACAAATGGAAGTTAGCGGCTGCCCCTATCACTGGTCAGTCCTTGTTTGGGCCATCTATTGATCCCGTAGTTATGGAGACAAAGGACAAAAGTAAGGTTTTAGCACCTTGTACCAAAAAATCTTCTGTAAGGTCTTCCTCCTATTCTAGGAAAGGACCTAAAAACACATACCAGTACTATAGCAGGTATCAAGGGCAGTTTCAGGGCCAATACAGTGGTCAGCAGCAGCAGCAGCAACAGCAGCAGCAGCGTTTACAAAGATATTGGCTCACTGGCGGCGCATTTGCGATCCCTCCCAGTGCGGGTACAGTGTTACTTGGACGATATCCTCATCCAGTCTTCCACCTTGCAGCAAGTGGAACAGGTTGTCCAAGTAACACTCTCAACTCTGGAACACCACGGGTTCTTAGCCAATTTGGGGAAGAGTCATCTGACCCCATCCACCAGAATAACTCACCTTGGGGCCATTGTTGATTCTCTGGAGTGCAGGGTGTACCTGTCCCAGGAGAGGAGAGAAAAATTATTGGAAGCGATCCAGCAAGTTCTGTCCAAATCATGGATTCCTCTAAACCAACTGTTTTTTCTCCTGGGTACCATGGTTTCAGCAATACATACCATACCTTGGGCACAACTGCACTCCAGAGAATTTCAGAATGAACTGGGAGGGACTTGGAGGCTGGCTCCACCCACTATGGAGAAGGGACGTTGTTACTTACTTGATATGTCCTTTCTCATAGGGTGGAGCCAGCCTCCAAGTCCCTCCCTGTTCATGGGATTGGCTGGACTGTCCGTAATCAACCATCTTTCATTCTGTAAATATGTTCATGAAATCTTGTGTCATTTTTCCTCTGTTTGCTCTTCCTTATTAAAAACGTTGGTTTAATGGGTAAGCACATTTGAGTTTGACCTTCTTCCCTCGTAAAAAGAGGGGGTGCCAAGGCAAGAGGGGTCTATTTATACTTTTGAAAACTCAGTCCTGATTGGCTAGAGGGCAGGTTTAACCCATTCTTGGAGGCTGGCTCCACCCTATGAGAAAGGACGTATCAGGTAAGTAACAACGTCCCTTTCAATCATTTCCAGAGGAAATTGGAATCTTCAAAATCCCCCTTGTTCACTGGGTCCATGTTCGGTCCAAAAGTCATCTTGGGTCATTCCTAGGTGCTCCCATTCATAACCCAGCACTGCAAAAGATCCAGCTTTAGCAGTGAAATCAGCAGATTGGTGGTAAGAGAAAAAAGAAACTCTTACCATGCAGTATCCATCATGAAAGGGCCAGCCTGGTCATTTCTGTTTTGACTGAAAACTTTTATTCATTGATTTGTTCAATGATCCATCAGTTTGTTTTCTTGGATATCCATTATATTCTCAAGATTCTTCTCCAACACTAAAATTCGAAAGTGTCAATACATTTCCTATCTTGCTTCTTGAGAGTCTATCTTTTGCTTCCAGCCATAGGGAATGCCATGGCTTGCATCATTCTGATCTTTGTTGGTATTGACTAATCATGGCATCTGAATATATTTCCCAGGGTCTTCATGGCTACCCTATTGAGTGTTAGTCTGTGGCATATTTCTTGACTGCTTATTTCTCTGCTGTTGTTCCATTAATATATGAATATAAATAGTGTACCAAATGTCAGACCTTTGGGCTAGTCACAATGTGTCTTTTTTTCCCAGACAAAAACTTTACTGTACCTAGGAATGTTCAAAAGGTATGCACCAAGTAAAGAAGAATTCAGAAGGAAATGGCAGCTGCTTCAACATTTCATATAATTTATATAACAAATTGGCCACTTATATATGGTGCACCATATATTGTAGAAACTCAAACCTATATGTTCTCATTTTGACATTCCACATATCTAGGGGTACACTGAAATTGGTATTCTTGTAATAATAAAATAATGATTAACACTCAGCAAGGTAGCTCTATTATTTCATACAAAAGTATATTTTGGTATCTTAAAGCCTAACAAGTTTACTTGTTCTGCACCATACTTTTGCATAGTGGACACATTTATCAACGAATAACTTTTCTGTTTTTAAGGCTATTCCTGTTGATTAATAATGGAAAACCTTTCTCATGTACATGAAGCAAACAAATCATTGAGAAACATTAGGGAAGACTATTCAATGATTATTGATTTAGTCATGACTTTCTTTTTATATATAAAAATGTCACTTGCCATGATATTCCTAAAGAAATAGCAAGGTGATGATGATGATGATGACCATATGTTTATGTAGTTTTCTTCATGATAATATTAAAGGAGTTTGCTATTGCTTCCTTTCAGCAATTTTGGAGGATTTCAAGGGCCTGATGGTTCTTCCATTCAAGTATTAATCAAGTCTTCATTATCTTTTTGTTCCCATCTTGAGAAAAGAGAAAAGAGGTAAGAGGAACAAGAAAAATATTCAGTGCATACAGCTTCCCCCCCCACCTCCACAGTCAATACTTTAATGGATGAGAAAAAGAAATAATATTTGTATCTTCTTCTGAAGATCAGTTAAAGGATTTGTTCATGTATGTATTATTTCAGCAGATGGCAGCAACAGGCTGACCTTGTATGGGCTCAGAAACTAAACTGTGACAGGCCTCGTTAGTACTTAAAATGGGGGATTACCAGAGAATCCTACAGTGATGGAAGCTAGACTAGGAAGTTATAAAACTTTTCAGGATGGCAACCCACTTCAATATTACTGCCCAGTATACTACATGCCATGAGCATTCATGAAGTTACCAGGAATCAAACTCTTCTTAAAAAAGAATTTTTTGCAAATAAATCCAGAAAAACACAGGGATCAGAAAGACCTCACATTATACACAACACATCAATGAACACAGAGAGATGCAAACATCCTTTGCAAGAGTTAACATGGAATGGGAAAGAGAGCAGAATCATGAGATCTTTTTCATTCATACAAAACTATTAGAAATGGAAACAGGGAGAATAATAAGTTCATTAGACAAACCAGCCATGTCCCTTCGAAAGATTAAAGCAGCCACATCTGAAAGTTTCTATAACTGCTTCAAAGGTTGTTTCTTGTTGTCCATACATTAATCTGTATACAGAAGCACTTTACTTTTCTGCAGTCCCAGCAGAACTGTCATTTACATGCACATATATGCACTTACAAGTGGCATAGTTTCTTTGGAAAGGCTGTGGCTACTTTAAAGCTTTAAGGCAGTGGTGTCAAACTTGTTATGTTCTGACTAGAGCTGGAAGTTTTCACTCAGGTCCAGCAATACTGAAGAGAACATGCTGGACCCTCATTGGTTATTTCAAAATGGTTTAGTTACAATTGTTACTGTCAGCTCCTATAAATAGGAGGCCTCTCTGAATGTGCTTTGCTGGTTGTACTTCTATTGCAATAAAGAGCTGTTTGTCAAGTCGGTTTCCTGTGCTGAATCCACCAATCTAACAGTGGCGACGAGGAAATCGGGAGCAGGAGAACAACGACAAGCCCCACGGGCTTTACAACCAGTCAGGCGACTCATTCTTCGCCTACTACTTATCTCATATCATGTCAGCGTTTCACCCACCGCCGCCATTCGACCCGGCCCAAGAGAAGTGGGAGTCATATATGAGGCGTTTTGAGTGCTTCCTGGAAGCAAATGACTTACTAAGCCTGGCAGACAATCGGAAAAGAGCTTTATTTTTAAGTCACTGTGGGCCAGAAGTTTTTGATACTGCAGAGGCCCTGTCTGCCCCAGCGCCGATTAACACAGTGCAGTGGGACACGCTTAAGGAGTCGCTTAAGACCCACTATGCACCGACTCCTTCTAAAGTCGTACGTCGATATGAATTCCGTCAGCGCATGCAGCGGGAAGGAGAGACTATCAACCAGTACGTTGCTGCTCTCCATAAGGCGTCTGGTCACTGCGAATTTAGTGACCTAGACGATATCATGCTGGACCAGTTGATCTGCGGGGTTTTGGACCTCCGCCTGCAGCGCCGTTTGCTAGCTCGGCCTAAACTTACTTTGGCGGCTGCACTGGACGAGGCCAGGGCTGCTGAATCGTCCACCAACGCGGCTGAATCACTCCACCGTGCTGCCCCGTCCAGAAAAGAGGCAAAAACGGCACCGCTAACTCAGCCGTCTGTCCACATGGGGACGCTGGACAACGATGTTAGCAGCGATGATGAGGTTTACAGGACTGAACTGCGTCGCCCGCCCCACCCGCAACCACCCAGCGAGCCTTTCCGGGGGTGTGCTAGCTGCGGGGGATGGCACCCAAGATTTTCCTGCAAGTATCGTGGCGTGACATGCCAATGGTGTGAGCGACGTGGACATTTGGCTAAAGTTTGCCGCGCCACACTGCCGAATTTGACTGCGCATGCGCCTGCGCCTTCACGGGCTGAACCGTCACCGAGGGCTTGGCGCGAAGATTCAAAACGACGCCAAAGATATTCCAGGCCGTTGCCGGCTGCCTATGATTCGCATGTCGACAGTGCCCGTTCCCTGGGAGGGAAGAAAATCATGATGTCCGTCGTTGTCGAGGGTGTGCCGTTTGAAATGGAACTAGATACGGGCTCGGCTGTGTCTATCATTGCCTGGAAAAATCTCAAGAAAGCCGTGCCCGGGTTCTCCACTGACCGCATACGAAACACCGGGTTCCGCCTGTCGGACTACCAAGGGAACAGGATTCCGGTTCGCGGTCAAGCCAGTGTCAAGGTCCAATTTAAACACTTTTCCGGACCGTTACAGCTCATCGTTGTGGACGGTGACCTTCCGAGCCTTCTTGGACTGAGCTGGTTCGAAGCCCTTGGGCTGGAGGTCTCCGGAGTTAACGCTGTCGGGACAGAGAAATTAGACGACCTGTTTGACGAATTCCATGATGTATTCAGCGAAGGGTTGGGCAAGTATGTGGGGACCCCAATCTCTTTTAGCCTGGACCCTAATGTTGCCCCAATCCGCTTGAAGCCCCGCCGGGTTCCCCTGCCCTTGAGGGAAAAGATTGACATTGAACTTGATAAATTGATCAAGCAGGGGGTACTCGAACCTGTGGATCATGCCCGGTGGGAAACCCCGATTGTCACGCCAATTAAAGGAGACGGTAGCATCAGGATATGTGCTGACTACAAGTGCACAGTGAACAAGGCGTTGCAGCAGAGTGCCTACCCTGTGCCAATCGTGCACCAATTGCTGCACTCGTTGGGGTCCGGACGCCTGTTTGCTAAATTAGACCTGCCACAAGCGTATCAGCAGTTACCTGTAGATGGCCCCACAGCAGAAGCTCAGACCATTGTGACCCACAGGGGGGCATTTAAATGCCACAGATTGCAATTTGGGGTTAGCGTGGCCCCGGGGTTGTTCCAGAGTGTAATGGAACGTCTGTTGCAGAATATCCCCGGGGTTGTGCTGTACTTTGACGATGTTCTCATTTCGGCTAATGACATAGGCCAGCTTCGCTGTCGGGTTACAATGGTCCTTGAGAAATTACGAGCTGCCGGGCTGAAAGCGAAACGCAGCAAGTGTGTCTTGGGAGTCCCTGAAGTGGAATTCCTGGGGTATAGAATAGACGGGAGTGGTATCCACCCCACAGAAAGTAAACTGAAGGCCATCCAGGAGGCCCCGGCACCCAGAAATCAGGCAGAGTTACAGGCTTTCTTGGGTCTTCTTAACTTTTACAGCCTATTCCTACGTGATAAGGCAACGGTCGCAGAGCCCCTGCACAGGCTGCTAGCTAAAAACACTCCCTGGCTGTGGGGCCATAGGGAGGCTGCCGCGTTTAGCGCAGTTAAGGGGTTGTTAACCAACAACAGCTTCCTGATCCAATACAATTCCACTTTGCCAGTGGTCCTTGCTTGCGATGCTTCCCCAGTAGGGGTTGGGGCTGTTCTGAGCCATCGACTTCCGAATGGCCTCGAGGCGCCGATAGCGTATTACTCACGCACCTTGTCTAGCGCCGAAAGAAATTATGATCAGCTAAATAGGGAAGCTTTGGCCCTAGTAGCAGGGGTTAAGAAGTTCCACGAGTATTTGTTCGGTAGAGACTTCACCCTGGTCACAGACCACAAGCCTCTGTTGGGGCTGATAGCGGGGAATCGCCCCACTCCAGCTGCTTTGTCCCCCCGTTTTGCTCGTTGGGCCATCTTCTTGTCGGCATACTCGTATCAGTTGGTTCACAGGCCCGGGAAAAACATGGGGAATGCGGACGCATTAAGCAGGTGCCCATTGCCCAAGATACTGTCAGACATACTCCAGAGGCCCCAGTACTGTTGATTGACCTAGCAGACTCAGGGTTAGTCACCTCGGCTGAGGTGGCCAGGCACTCGGCCAGAGACTCCACTCTCCGGACTGTCCTTAACTGGGTGTGGAGGGGGTGGCCGAGAGGCCCAGTCAGGCCCGAGTTCAAACCGTATGAGCTTAGACAGCACGAACTGTCGGAGCAAGGGGGGTGCCTCTTGTGGGGGGACCGGGTGGTCATCCCCGCCAAATTGCGCACTGATGTACTACGAACCTTGCACGAGGGTCATCCGGGAATTGTGCGAATGAAGCCTTTAGCTAGGGGTTATGTCTGGTGGCCAAAGATGGATGAGGAGGTTCAAGAATGGGTAAACAAATGCCTGCCTTGTCAGGAATCCAGACCGGCACCTCCCAAAGCACCGGTGCATGACTGGGACCTTCCAAAAAATCCATGGTCACGGCTTCATGCCGATTTTGCAGGTCCATTCCATGGGCAAATGTTCCTGATAATTGTAGATGCTTATTCCAAGTGGCTCGAAATCTTCCCTATGCGGTCGACCACTGCGGAGTCTGTTATTAAGATCTTCCGGCGTCTATTTGCTACCCATGGCATTCCGGACACATTGGTAACGGACAACGGCCCGCAATTCACGGCCACAACTTTTGAGGGCTATCTGGCTAGTCAGGGAATCCGCCATGCATTGTCCACCCCATTCCATCCTGCGACGAACGGCCTGGCGGAACGCTTCGTGCGATCGGCCAAAGAGGGGTTAGCTAGATTGGGACCTGGAGATTGGCAGGAAAGAATAGACAAATTCCTCATAACTCAACACATAACCCCAAGTGCCACTACGGGACGCAGCCCAGCGGAGCTTTTAATGGGCCGCAGACTCCGGTCACTCCTGGACCGGTTACACCCTGACTATGTAGTAAAAACCAAGACAGAAGGGACAAAGAAAACCAGGGTCTTTTCCACAGAGGACAGGGTGTTTGCTCGCAACTACGCCGAGGGGCCTTTATGGCTGCCAGGGGTGGTCGAGACAATTTTGGGACCCGTGTCTTATGCAGTCCGGTTACAAGACGGCCGCTTATGGAAGAGACACATAGACCAATTAAGACAGAGGGTACAGGAAGACCCCTCGGGTTCTGGAAACGTAACACCGTGCATTCCTTTCCTAGCTAAACCACGTCCAGATGTCTCGGAGGCTTTGGAGTGCGAGACTGCAGGCCAACAGAGTCCCCCTGTCGAGTTAGGCCCTGAGGCGGAAGAACCCAAGAGCACTCCAGCTCAAGAGATGCATGACACAGCCCCCAGGAACGAAGCGGCTAAGTCAGACCAGGCTGCTGTAGTTCCCCCGACTGAAGTACGCAGGTCTGAACGGGAGCGTAGACGCCCCGCCTACCTTCGCGATTTCGTATGTCGGATGATTTCATCTAGAGGGGGAGGGATGTTATGTTCTGACTAGAGCTGGAAGTTTTCACTCAGGTCCAGCAATACTGAAGAGAACATGCTGGACCCTCATTGGTTATTTCAAAATGGTTTAGTTACAATTGTTACTGTCAGCTCCTATAAATAGGAGGCCTCTCTGAATGTGCTTTGCTGGTTGTACTTCTATTGCAATAAAGAGCTGTTTGTCAAGTCGGTCTCCTGTGCTGAATCCACCAATCTAACAAAACTGGCAGCCCATGGGCCAGATGTGTCATGTGCAGGCCACATCCAGCTCCACAAAGGCAAAAAACGTTGCGATACGTCTCGATACGTCATGTGACGAGATCAAGTTTGACACCCATGCTTTAAGGAGTGAGTCTCTAACAGGATATTTTTCAACCTTAGCAACTTCAAATAGTGTGGACATCAACACCCCAAATACTTCTAGGAATTCTGGAGTTGTAGTCCATACATCCTGAAGTTGCTCAGATCAAGAGATGTTATGGTAACACACTTTGTAAATAGTGTGGGATGATTTCCACAGTTCCTAGATATAATTTTTCTCTTTTTTATATGAATTAGAAGATTTTATCAAACTTTCCAAACATGAAAATTTCTTTTTCTCATGCTGTTCAAGTGTGTGTGATATGCTACATGTTTACTTAAATTCAGAGTAGTAGGTTGCTATATTACATGTTTGAATCTCTATTAGACAAAGTTGGAAGGTAGTTTTTTATAATTTGTTTTTATTTTGTCACCTTTTAAATTTCCTCCCTTTTTTTACCCTTCCCAATTTCTCCCTTTGGTATTATTTTGTATTTTATTATTCTTTTGAAATTCAGAAAAAATATTTTAAAAAGCATGTGTGCTATGGTTTTCTTTTAGCATGATTTTAAGGAATATTTGTAAATGTCATGACATCATTACATAAGGATACATTTCAGTGGCTATTGCCAAACCATCAAGCCAAGCCTAATATTAGTACTATAGGTAACTTTTTGAAGAACCAGAATAGAATGGGGAAAAAACTTCAAGCCACCCCAAAACAGTAGTTACAGGCCTGGCACCTTCCTAATGAAATAATAGGTTGCATCTTAGTCTAGGAAAGAACATGCAAGGTCATCATTTGCTGAAAACTCCACTTATGAAACACCAGTATTCATTCCTTGTGGCCAGATGAAGTATTCTCTATGGGAATCACACAATAGTCTTAAGTGTTCCCAATCTAAAATACTTCATATTATTTTGAGCACTCTGTAGAATTCTAGCAGGGTTACCCATCAAGAGTCTTTTAGTTGCAGTACTTCAGAAATAAAGCAGCCTGACTTACTTGGATAGGCAGAACTTGGGACAATCCATTCACAGTATTAAAAGTCCCTCATTACCCTCTGGCTGACCTTTAAAAGTGTGGTTTCTCATCAGCGTTTCCATGAATTACCTTTAAAAGATTTTCTTCATTCCTCTAAGGCACAATGATTGACTGTATGATTCAGGGTGTTTTCACCCTTCTTTCATAAGCACAAGGTATTCTTGTATACAGAGACAGTTATAATAAAAAGGAATATTTGGAAAAAATGATTAATAACAGCAGCTAATAATGTATTTTTATTTGTGCCTTTTCTTTTTTATGAATGCCAGTTTTATAATTGAATGGTTGGATTTGGAAAGCAAATCTTTTGGTATGCCAACTATTTTATTTCTACAAGAGGCTCAGTGTCAATAAGGCTTCCAATTAAATAAGTTGCATATTTTTCATCCATTGTAGGAAGTATGGGGGGGGGGCTTCTGCTTCTTTTATCTTTCCCATCCATCCAGCAAGGAGTTCATTGGATTTCTCTTATAGGTCACATTATTTTGTGGTAGATAATGGATGCAAAAGAAAAATCAACCGATAAAGACAACAGCCCAAATGCAGGGAGTAATCTAATTCTGTTTGATTATGGAAAATGTTTTCTCTGCCTAGACCTAATCTGCATGAATGATGTGTAAATTTTTACTTTTCCTGCCTGCTTCTGATGATACCTAACTGTAGCCACATGTGCAATGGTGTGGTAGATTTTTCTTGCAGGGGGACAAGGTGCGATTTGCTTCCAGATGGCCTGGGAGTTGCATGCATACAGAAAGAACAAATTTTTAACCACCATAACCTACTACTTACCCACAGAACTAAAAAACAGGCCATTGCACATTACTTGAAAATATCACTGTTTCAACCCTAAAAGGATTTCCAGTAACATTTAAGAAACAGTGCAGATATCTTCACAATCAGGCCATTGGTTTGGAAGGTAAATTGCAAACATATAAACAGGATGATTTCAATTCATCAGAGGGCATTACAAAGGTAATGCTAGGAACATCTGAATCTATATTTAAATAAACTGATTTTGGGGTTTTATTTTTAATATTTATATGCATAAAACTTTATGTATCAGATATTTGAATCTATTGGAAATACTTAAATTACTGGCAGTTTTATTCTGAATATATGATTTCTGAATCAGTACTGCCCTGTGTAATCACAGAACATCATCTCTGGCTTGGCCTGTTTTACTTTGTATCGTAAAATGGAATATTTTGGAAATACTTAAAACAGTCTTCAAGTTTATTGCTTGAATTATTCTTTTAATTATTCAAACACTAGCTGGCTGTCCAGTGTAATATCTGTTTCCACATCATTCTTATAGCCAGTCATTTATAAATTCACTTTCAACTCAGATAAAATGATTCCCATTCCATAATAATTTTTAGACAAAGTCTCTCCATAATGGCAGATATTGCTGGTTACATTGTTAATATTAACTTCTGACTCCGTTTCTCAAAAATATCCTTCAATCTTTCCATTGTTAGAATATTTTGCCCCATTCTGTAAGTCAAATTTATATGTTCTTCTTAACTGAAATCTTTAATTATGACTAGTATCCAATTTTAAAAATCTTTTATTATGCTTTAAAAAATCAAAACAAAAGCATTATAAAAATATAAAATAATATTTTATAATTAATTCCAACACCTTATTCACATTAAGTTATAACCTTAATCCATTTCTAGCTTTCTAAAATCAAAGTTTTAATAAACCTTTTTCTGTTTTATTCAATTTTTAAAAGTTGCTATGTTTGTAGTTAAAATAACTTTTATTAGGAATTGAAGGCAAACTCACACGCTATTTTCAAATTTGACAAACCGGAGGTTTCTAATAGCTGAAAAGTAGTTAGCAAGCAATTTCTGAAAGTGATTAGAAAAGAAATTATGTACCTATTATCCTTTCAAAGGGACTGACCACAGCTTGAGCAAGATAATTATTATTTCATCTCCCAATGCTCAAAACCTGCCAGAGACTACTGCTTTCAGCATCCTTGTGAGGAGCAATTGTTTGGCACACTTGTGACAAATCTCTTTTTTAAAAAAAAAGTTTTTTATTTTTCTCCACCTTAAAATCACATACATACATAACAACATATATACCTTCAATAAGCAAACATAAGTTTATAATGTCTCTTACATGAGAATAATAAAATATCCTAAGTCACATTTCAAATTTCAAATTTTTCAGCCTGTCTAAAAAAACAAAAATATAACTTCAATAACTAATTTTTAATTTAATAAAAGACAGACTAAGTAATTTTTCTCACTTTTCAATTCTAATATTCATATTCTTACATTTTAATTTCTATTCCCAATCTATTCTGGTTTAATTTCCGGTATATAAATCTCTCATCTTCTTTTTCCAGAGAAGTTCAAAGAGCTGATCTACTCACCAGTTCTTCATTCTTCACCATAATCATTGGTTCTGCCTTTGCGGTATTATCTTCAGTCCATGGTAGTGCAGTGGTTAAAATGCAGTACTGCACTTACTGCTCACTTCAGGAGTTTGATTCTGAGCGATTCAGGATTGACTCAGCCTTTCATCCTTCCAAGGTCACTAAAATGAGGACCCAAATTGTTGGGGGCAATATGCTGACTCTGTAAACTGCTTGCTTAACAAGAAGCTTGTTAAGGCCTTGAAGAACTTTGTGATGGAGCAAAGAAGACATGAAAAGAAATAAAATCCCACAACAATATTGAATGAAAAGATTAAAATTGTTAGAAATAAAAGCAAGGAATATAAACTTGGTTTATTTGATCCAGGTTAAATAATATATGTTATTACTTCTACTAATCTTTTATGGACTTTCTGCTGAAACCAGGACCATAAAGTTAATATTTTAAAGATTTGTTTATATTTTAAATAACAGATGGGATATGTGATGAAAAGATAATTGTTTATAATCTTAGATGAGATGAAAACTCATTAAATTTGATAATACTCATCATGAAGATTGGAAGTCACTTTATATATTTTATATATTTCTTTTCTCTTTATTCTCTATTTTTCTCTTGTACTTTTTTATTCCTTTCTGTATTTCTTATCTCTTTAAGTTTAGTTTATTAGTTTGTACTATTAAAATCAAAGTTCTTAATAAAAATATAGAAGCAGACTTTCAGTGTGCAGTGCCAAAGAATAAAATGATTGGAGATGCACATTATTTATGTATAAAAACTAAACTGTTCTGTTTAAATAAAGCTTAAATATTTTCTGAGTATCAAGATAGCACTATAGAATACAATTGATTCACCTTCTGTGCTATTTCACTTTCTCTGTGTAAACATCCAATATGAATCATGGCTGAAATGTTGTACAAGAGGCACTAACCCTTTCCTTGTGTCATAGTAAAAATAATGAAAAATCTGATCATGCTTCTATTGTAAAGTTGGGGAGAATTAATTCCAGTTTCTCAAGAAATGATGTATTGACAAACTTCTTTTCCTAGAGTACCTAGATGTAACTAAAAATATTCCAACTTCAAATTTGGGAAACCAGTGACAATCATTTCTGAATATACAAATCTATAGAATGAAATATACAAAAGGATTTGTATTTTTCTATTAGATTTTGTATTCTATCTCTATCTGTCTGTCTATCATCTATCTATCTATCTATCTATCTATCTATCTATCTATCTATCTATCATCTATCTACTGTATATCTAGAGATGATAGATGATAGAGCGATAGATGACAGAAAGAGCGAGAGATAATAAGAGATAGATAGATAGATAGATAGATAGATAGATAGATAGATAGATAGATAGATAGAGTTAGATTAGCGCGTAAATGAAGAGACGAGTCACAGCAACAGTTCAGCACTTTATTTCTATTCAAGCTGTAGCGAATACTGAATGCCGGCAGGCTCCAGGCAAGCTGCTTTTAAGGGCTTGCCTGAAGCCGGCCAGCCACTGACAGCCGTTTAAAACTCCCGCCACTTGCTTATCCAATCAGTGGCCAATATGCAAATTTTCCTATGTCCGTCCGTAACGCCCCTACGTCCGTCCGTCTGTAACGCCCCTCCCCTAAGTCCGTCCGTCCGTAACGCCCCTCCCCTAAGTTTCTCAGATAACCAATCAGGAGTTAAGAGTTATGTAGTCCCGCAAGTAGACCGGTCGCCTGACAAGTCTTCGGGACCTGCATGAAACAGTTTCTCTGGAGTCTTTGAGCTAAGCGGACAGGCCTGCTTGTGCTCCTCCTGCTTCCCGTGGAAAAATCTGGAACTGGCCTCCAGGCATGGTGGCTGAAGATGCAGTTCCGTCTTCGTCCTCGGTTGGGTGACTCCACTGGACTCCAGGAACTGCCGGTAGGTGTCTGCATTCTCTCTACAGGCTTGAGTATAAGGACTCTGGTGGGTTTCTAGTTAGGGCTTGGTTCTCACCGTTGGTTTCTGCGCCTATTGATTTGTATTGGTTGCGGGGCGGAGACCTGTTTGTGGTGTTGTCTTCTTCGGAGTTGGCCTCCGGTTGTCGAAGCCAGGAGTTTTCTATGTGGCTCCTCAACTGGTCTATGTGTCTCCGCCATTCTCTGTCATCCTCCAGCAGCACTTTATATGACTTGGGACCAGTGATTTCTATCACTGTGGCTTTTATCCACTTGGGTTCGCCTGTGTAATTTTGGGTGAATACCAAGTCTCCTATTCCCAGTGTTCTTGTTCTTTTGGTCATATTCAAGGGTGCTTCTTGGGTATAATTTGGGTTTAACCTATCCAGGGGAGATCTTAGCTTTCTCCCCATTAAGAGTTCTGCTGAGCTCTGGTTCGTGGCTGCACAGGGTGTTATGTGTTGGGTTAGGAGGAACTAATCTATCAGTTCTTGCCAGTCTTCTTGGCCCATTTGGGATAGGGTCTCCTTGGTCATTCAGACCATTCGTTCGGCTTGACCATTGCTAGCTGGACTGAAGGGCAAGACAAGAGCGTGCCATATTCCCAGGCCTGCTAGAAATATTTCCATGTGCATGGCTGTCAGTTGTGGTCCATTGTCGGACACCAGGACATCAGGCAGCCCATGTGTTGCGAAAAGGTTTCTCAGAGCCCTTATGGTGGCGCTAGTTGTTGTTGAGTGCATTGGGACCACTTCTAGCCATTTCGAATAGGCGTGGACCACTATTAGGAATGTGTGGCCAGCCATTAGTCCCACAAAGTCAATATGCACTTTCGACCAGGATCCTCTAAGGCAGTGGTTCCCAACCTGGGGGTTGGGACCCCTTTAGGGGTCAAATGACCATTTCCCAGGGGTCGCCCCGGCATCCTCAGCTCCCCCCCACTGCCACAAGCCTGGCCATATCGACTCAACTTGCCCGAGCCCTCCGATTGGTCGGGAGAGGTGCCATTCGGTGAGAGGCATTTGTGATGCCTGGCGGCCGAGCTTTGACAGCATCAGCTAAGGGGCCAGCTTTGCTTTGAATTCTGGGAGTTGAAGTCCAGGCACCTTAAAAGTTGCTGAGATTGAGAAATATTGCTGTACACTTGTTGGTTATCAAGTCTAAATACAGAAGTAGACTTGTTGTGGAAGATGATATTCCTTGTGTTCTTGCAAAGACTGGCCCTAGAATTTCTGATCTGGCATAATTACATATTGTTTTTGTGATTAATCGCTATGCTTTAATTATGTTCAATTTGTAACAATGAAAATACATCCTGCATATTAGATATTTACATTACGATTCATAACAGTAGCAAAATTACAGTTATGAAGTAGCAACGAAAATAATTTTATGGTTGGGGGTCACCACAACATGAGGAACTATATTAAGGGGTCGCGGCATTAGAAAGGTTGGGAACCACTGCTCTAAGGGTTTCCCATTTACAAGGTGCAGACCTTGGTGGTGCTGGTCTGGATTCCTGACACGGTGTGCATGTTGCGACCCACTCCGTGATATCTTTGTTGAGTTGTGGCCACCATAGATTGCTTCTTGCTAGTGCCTTCATTCGCACTATGCCTGGGTGCCCTGTGTGTAATGTCTTAATGACCCTTTTCTTTAAGTTGTGGGGGATTATTACTCTTTCCCCACAGAGCAAACAACCCTTTAACACAGATAGTTCTCTTTGCTTATTTTTAAAAGTTTGGAATTTTTCTTCCTCCACCTCCTGTGGCCATCCCCTCAACATCCAGTTCATGACTTTGGATAGTACCTGATCTCTTGCCATACTGTCCGCGATGTCTCTGGATGTGACCGGGCTGGTTTGCTCAATGTCCACTAAGAGGATTTCGGCCACAGGAGCAGGGTCTTTGACGAGGTCTGGGTCTGGGCAGTAGCTTAGTGCATCTGTGTGGCCAATGTCTTTTCCGGGTCTATGGTGAAGTGTGTAACTGTAACCCGAGAGGAAAATGGACCAGCGGGTTAGTCTGGGAGACATATTCTGTAAGGTTTCTTTGTTCCCCAAGAGTAGACCTAGCAGTGGTTTGTGGTCAGTTATCAAGTCAAATTTTTGTCCATAGAGGTATTCATGGAACTGTTTAATTCCAGCCACTGTTGCAAGGGCCTCCTTGTCCAGTTGGCTGTAGTTCCTTTCTGCAGGAGATAAGAGTTTTTGAATAATAGGCAATGGGTGCCTCTGATCCGTCAGGTAGTTGGTGGCTGAGGACTGCCCCCACACCAAAGGGGGAAGCATCGCACGTTAACATCAAAGGGAGGGTCTCGCTGTATTGTATCAATACGCTGTTTGAAGATAGGAGGTTCTTCACAGCTGCAAACACGTTGGCTTTCCTTTGTCCCCAGGTCCATGTGGTCTATGGAGGGACTCTGTTAGAATATTCATGACTGGGAGAGCCATGTAAACAAAGTCAGCCAATAGATTAGCATAGTAACTCGGTCAGCCAATTAGAGTAAAGTGCTACTGAGCATGTGCAAGTACTAAGCTTTGAGCTGAGTATTTTTCCAGTCTCTATTGTGTCTCCATTATGTCTCCATTGTGTGTGCTTGTCTACAGAAAATCTCTGTAAGAAGTATGTTTTTAACTTGCTATAAAGAAGAACTTGTGGTACTGTAAATATGTTTATTTTGACTATAAAGAAGTTATTTAATTCAGCTAAATGCAGTCAATTGTGTAAGCTTCTGATTTATTTTTCAATGGAGAAAATCTCCAACAGGTTATGGGCCCAGAGCTGAAGACTGCATTGTAATTTAAATCTGAAGAGGCTGTCTGTGTTTAAAAGGAAAACAGGCAGAGAGATTGCAGGGTGGCAGCTGTTGAAGTTAAGGACAGCTCTGTGCCCAGATTGGGGCAGAAGAATTATATAATTTGGGCTGCATAGATGGAATGTTTTCTGAAAGCTGAGGAGCTGTGGGATATTGTAGCAGATCCACCAAATGTGTTTGCAGCTGGAGATCAGAAGAATCATGATCGTGCAATGGCTTATCTTATTTTAAGCTTAGGAGATGAACAATTTCTAAATGTAGCTGATTTAAAGACTGCAAAGGAGGTGTGGCTCAAATTAAAGGCTGTGCATGTGAATGTGTCTGCATGCAATATTGTGCAATTATCAAGAAAACTATTCAGAGCTTGATTGCAACCAGGTGAATCTGTTGAGCAGCATTTAATGAATATTCAGAGTCTATATTTAGAGTTGGAACAACGTGGGATTAAATTTCCTGAGTCCCAGAAGGTTTTATTGGTATTGAACAGTTTAGATAAAACCTGGGATACAGTTTCTGCCATGTTTGAATGCAAGGAAGAAAAAGATTTGAATTTTGAGGCTTTAAAGGTGTGATTGCTTAATGAGGAAAGAAATGCCATTTCAGAAGCTGCAACGAGAAGGTGAAATTCCTGAGGTGGAGGTCCAAGGAGCAGAATGGAAATTTCCATAGACAGAAAGTCTGCAAAGAAGAGATGAGCAGCACAAGAGATCAGATTACAGCTCAGCAAAGATTTTGCAAGCAGGAAAAGCAACAGCAAAAGAAGCATTGCTTCATTTATGGAGCAACTATGCATCTGAAGAAAAATTGCTTGCAAAGAAAAGGTTTTGAGACCACATTTGTAGATGGGAAGTGTCTCATCAAGAGAAATGGGAATGTATGTGCACAGGGCATAAAGGAGGATAATCTTTATGTATTGCAGGGACAAAAGATCTAATGTTCTCAAATATTTAAGAATGTTGCAAAGCACGATTTGTGCATTCATCTTCTGCACAGAAGACTTGGTCATCCTAGTTTTAAGGTTTTATAGCAAATGCAAGGGTTTGCAGAAAAACCTTGCAAAAATTGAAGGGATGCAAGGCATATTTGGACTGTGCAGTATGCAAAGCATCAAAGTCCAAGGCATTCCCAGTGAGCAAGTGTAGCACAAGACAAACAAACAAAGCTCTAGAGCTGGTTCATGCAGATCTGGTGGGACCTATGCAAGCCAGTTTGGGAGGAGCAAAGTATGTACTGGTCATTGTAGATGACTACAGCAGGTTTGGGTTTTGCTACTTACTTAAGAGTAAAACAGAGGTGCTACAACAATTTAAACAATGGGTAAGCTTTGTAGAAAGAAGATATAAACAACAGACATGTCAGTTGCAAACTGACAGAGGTTCTGAATTTATGTCAACAAGTTTTCAACAATGGTTGGGACAGTTGGGAATAAGACACAGACGTAAAAATCCTTACACAGCATCAGAGAACGGCATAGCTGAAAGAAGGAATGGTGTCTTGCAAACAATGAAAGACTCATTACTAGAGGATTCTGGTATGAGCAGGTCATATTGGGGTGAAGCCATATTGACTGCCAATTATTTAATTAATAGGGTATGGAGTTCCTCCATTAATAATACTCCATATGCAATGCTATATGGGAGAAAGTCATCTCTGGCACATTTAAGAATTTTTGGAAGTACTGCTTGGGTACATATTCCAAAGGCAATTAGAAGAAAGGGACAACCGGACTTCCAGTTTGGATCATGCCATCGCGGACGCTCCTTGTTGAGCGCCTTTTTGATTCTTCATAAAAGCCGCCAGAACAGCTGTCTGGGGGCTTTGAAATCTCTTCCCCGGGCAAAGGGGAGAGATGAGAGCTTGACAGGTGGGGTAGAGCCCCCCTAGTGCCCTAGGAGCCATCCAGGGGTGCGAAGGGTGAGGGCTCCCCATGCAGCCTGTCTCCTGCTCCGGGAATCCGGAAACCTCCGCTTTTGCGGAGCAAGATGCCGCGACCACCGCTGCTTCCAGAATGGGATTTATAATTATTTTTTGATTTAAAGAAGCAGACAGAGAGAAACAGGAGTGCAGATGGGCAAGTACTGAAATTTTTTTTCTTCTTCAACTCCTCTGCTAACTTTCACTTCGGAAAGGAAACAAAGTAACAGTTAATAAGCAACAATATGGCGATTGAAGAAGGTGGGAGGAGAAGTGAAAGTGACTTTCGTTTCGCTAGTGGCTTTTTTTCTCATGGAAACTTTTGACTTTGAAAACTGGCTTTTCTTTCTCTGTCTCCTGACCTTGGATTAAAGTTACAACTGATAGATTTTTAATAATAAAAGACTATCTGGTTTTGAAATTGGAAAGAACTTTAATTAGAGATTTGGCTTTTTCTTTGTACTCCTCTGGAAATACTATAATGGCTTCAAAATCCGGAAAGACTGTTTTGAGCAAAAGAAATGACTATTCCTCTGGTTATACTTCCAAAATGCAACTTATTACTGAGTTAACACCTCCACAGTCTTTGACACCCGAAAATTTATTAAGTACTTTAAAGATCATGAAAAATGAAGTGATTATGGAATTTAACCAAAAAATTAGTGAAATAGATAAAAAATGCAGGCTGCTTTAAAGAATATGGATCAACAACTCAGGACTGATGTGTTAGAGGTTTGTAAAGGATTAGCAACAAATATTGAAGTTTTGGCGGATCGTATTGAAACAAATAAACAAGCTTTGACAACCTCGGTGGAATATATAGATAAAATTCAAAATGGCATTGCAAATTTTGAAACAGAGGTGTTGATGACGCAGTTCAGATCTATGGAATTTGCTATAATGGTGAGAGGGTTGAAGGAGGGATTATATGAAGATTTGAAAGGAAGGATGGTTGAAGCTCTGGAGCAGGTGTCTGGAATGTCTAAAGTGGAATTGGTTACACAAATTGACAAGATATATAGAGTCAACTCGTGGTATGCAAAACAAAAACACCTACCAAGGGATATTGTTATATATTTTACTACAAGAGCCTTACGGAATAGAATTATACAGGCAACGTTTAAGAACAACCTTCAGGTAAATGGCCAGGAATTAATGATTTGGAAAGAAATTCCCTCTAAAATGCTCAAAGCCAGAAAAGATTATACCTTTCTGATTGATGAATTTAAAAGATTAAATTTACAATATAAATGGGAAGCACTTATATTGTATAATAATATTATGCTATTAATATTATGATGAAATTTAAAGTTAAAATTTTTCTATTTAATATTTATTTAATATTTAGTTATTATCTATGTAATATTCAGTTAAGTTTTATTCAATTTTGAAGTTATTTCTATTATTAATATTTCTTTAAAAATTTAGAACTTTTTTGAAGCTAATAATTTGATGTATGGTAATATCATGTTAATAATATTAGTTTAAGATTCTTGTATTTTATATTTAGTTATTTATGTAATATTCATTTAAGTTTTATTTAATTCTGAGGAAATGTTGCGTAGGGTAGTGGATTGAAAGGAGGAGGAAGGAAGTTTTTTGTTTGCCCATTTTTTTCTTTTTTGTCTCTTCTCTTATTTTTGTTTTTCTTGTATTTTTCTTGTATTGTTATTTTTTTGTATCTCTATTACTTTATATAGACGATATATTATCAGTGCACAATTTGGAGTTGAAGTTTTCAAAAAATAATGTGGAAATCCAACAAGGTTTTTTTTATTAACTTAATTTAAATTTATTTAATTGATATCATGCCCTGTATTCTCTCTGGGAAGTCCGGGGGGGAGGGGGGGGAGGGAAGGGGGTGGGTTAGGGGGGAGAAAAATAAAAAAATGTTTGTACTTTTTTTAAATATTTAGCTATTATCTATGTAATTTTGTACTAATAAAACTTTTTGAATAAAAAAAGAAGAAGAAGAAAGGGACAACCAAAGGCTAGAAAGCTCAGGTTTATGGGCTATGAGCCAGGCTCAAAAGGGTATCGCTTTAGCGATGGAAGTAAAAAGATTGTGATTTCCAGGTCTGCTAGTTTTGCAGAACAAAATTGGAACAGAATTGATGCAAATTCTGGAAATGTTTCACTTAGTGACGGTGATCCACTTAATGATGGCAACACATTTAATGATGGTAAATTGATTATTGATGGTGTCAATGTTCAGGGAGGAGAGGCTGAACAAGATATGAAGTCAGAAAGGCTTGAAACACAGGAGCAGGCAATGCCATGCAGGTAGAACGATGGAACAAGGGGATTCCACCTGACAGGTATTCTGCAAGTAAAGTTAAAGTATGTAATGTGTGGTATGAGCCAAGAAGTTATAAGGAAGTATTGGCATTATCAAAGGTTGAACAAGAAAAATGGAAGGAAGCCATGGGCAAAGAAATGAAATCTATGGGAGACCATGAAGTGTTCACATCTGTGACTTTACCACAGGGTACCAAAGCTGTGGGTTGTAAGTGGGTATACAAGAAAAAGGTATTGCCCAATAATGAAGTACAGTATAAAGCAAGGTTAGTGTCACAAGGTTTTTCTCAATTAAAGAATGTACACTATGATGAGGTGTTTGCACCAACTGTAAAAGGTGAAAGCATAAGATTAGCACTGGCGTTGGCAGCGGCATATAGGCATAAAATCTGGCATTTTGATATAACCACTGCATTCCTCAATGCTGAGTTAGAGGAAGAAATTTACATGGTTCAAGCACCAGGATATGAAAGTAAAAAGCCTAACATGGTGTATAAATTGAACAAGGCCATTTATGGGCTGAAGCAGTCAGCCAGGAATTGGAATATCTGTTTAGATACTGCATTGAAGGGTCTTGGGTTCAAGAGTTGCAAAGCTGATGGTTGCATATACACTGGAAAGTTACAAGGTGGGGATTGTCTACTATTAGCATTTGTGGATGATCTTTGCTTCATTGCAAAGTAAATGAATTTGCTAATAAGTTAGAAAAGAAATTTGAACTAAAGAATTTGGGAGAAATAAAAAAATTATCTCGGTGTAGAGATACAAAAAACTGAAAAAGGTTGTTATATTCTCAGTCAAAGGATAAAAATTGAGCAGTTATTAGAGAAATATAATATGAAAGATTGTAATACTGCTCCTACACCTATGAGCACAGATTTTCATAATAGTTTGGGTGAGGACAAAAGTGAAGCCTGTGATCAAGAGATATATCACTCTGCAATAGGGAGTCTGTTATATCTGTCACAGTGGTCCAGACCAGACATAGCTTGTGCAGTAAGCATCTTAAGTTGCTTTACTGCTGCACCAACGAAATTACACTGGATGGGTGTGAAAAGAGTTCTTAGGTATTTGAAGGGAACTGTGAATTTGGGTCTTCAAATACAGGTTACTGAAGAATTAAAATTGAAATGCTATGTTGATAGTGACAATCAAATGACGTAAAAACCAAAAAGTCCAATTCTGGGATTGTAGTAATGTTTGGAGGGGCTTTAATTGGTTGGAAGTCCAGAAAACAAACAACCATTGCTATTTCAACTGTGGAAGCAGAGTTTATTGCATTGTCTGAATTATGTTCTGAAGTAAGCTGGTATGTACAGTTGTTACAAGATTTAAATGTAATGGTAAATGAAGCTGTAACGGTATATGAAGATAATGCTGCCTGTATAAAAATGGTAACTGGTGACAGGGTGAAGAACAGAAGTAAACATGTAAACATTAAGTATTGTAATGTCAGGGAAGCCGTAAAAGAAAAATTGGTTAATTTGCTTCATTGTTCTTCAGAGGATAATTTGGCAACCATAATGACCAAACCATTGGGTGGTGTGCACCATGGGAAAAATTTAAAATTAATTGGTCTGATGTCTCTTCCAGTAATGAAGGGAGGAGTGTTAGAATATTCATGACTGGGAGAGCCATGTGAACAAAGTCAGCCAATAGATTAGCATAGTAACTCGGTCAGCCAATTAGAGTAAAGTGCTACTGAGTATGTGCAAGAACTAAGCTTTTAGCTGGGTATTTTTCCAGTCTCTATTGTGTCTCCATTATGTCTCCATTGTGTGTGCTTGTCTTCAGAAAGTCTCTGTATGAAGTATGTTTTTCAACTTGCTATAAAGAAGAACTTGTGGTACTGTAAATATGTTTATTTTGACTATAAAGAAGTTATTTAATTCAGCTAAATGCAGTCAATTGTGTAAGCTTCTGATTTATTTTTCAACAGAGAAAATCTCCAACAGACTCAGCAACAGTTGCCTTCTGTTTTAAAAAAAATGTGTAGAAATTCAGCAACCCTAGAAAACCTTGTAATTCTGCCTTGTTTCTGGGCGTTGGGGCTTCTTTTATTGCTTTTAGTTTAGACTCTGTTGGGTGTATGCCAGATCCATCAATTAGAAACCCAATTTACATTTGTCCCTCCGGACTTTAAGACACTTCTCCTGAAACCGCCTCAGAACTTCCCTTAGTCTCTCCATTAGTTGTTCTTCGGAGTCCCCTGCGATGAGGACTCCGAAGTCGGTGAAGTAGGGAACAACTCCTGGGATACTGTGTAAGAGGCATTCCATCAGACTCTGGAACAAACCCGGGGCCACACTGACTCCAAACTGCATGCGGTTGCATTTAAAAGCCCCCCTGTGAGTCACTATGGTTTGAGCCTCTGCTGTTACTTCATCTACAGGCAATTGCTGGTATGCCTGGGCTAAATCGAGCTTGGCAAAGATCCTCCCTTGTCCAAGCGAGTGTAAAAGGTGCTGCACAACTTACACCGGGTAAGCGTTAGGTTGCAGGGCTTTATTTATTGTCGTTTTATAGTCAGCGCATATTCTTATTGAGCCATCCGGTTTCATAGAGGTCACAATAGGTGTTTTCCAGGTCGTATGGTCAACGGGCTCTAGGACTCCTTGCACAATCAATTTGTCTAACTGTTCATCGACCTTGGGGCGGAATGGTAGGGGGACCCTGGGGGCTTGAGTCTAATTGGAGTTACGCTAGGATCTAGGTTAAATGATATGGGTTTGCCCTTATATTTACCTAGTCCTCTGGCGAAAATGGTTTGGAATTCGGGTGCTAGGGTATCCAACTGACTTCCATAGAGGTGATTCAGCCCTGTGAGTTTGATGTCCAGGGTCTTCAGCCATTCAACGCCCAGGAGAGTTGGTCTTGCTCCCTCGACAACTATTAGTGGAAGGGTTCCATTGACTATTTTGAACTGGATGGGCACGTCTGCTCTGCCCAGTATTCTGATGGGGTTCCCTTGAAAGTCTCTCAATCTAGTGTGGTGTGGCCTGAGATGTTGTCTGGTTATCTCAGGCATGAATTTCTTTAAGGTGCCCCACGCCATGATGGTGAAGTCTGATCCCGTGTCTATCTCCATCTTGCAGGGTAGGGTGTTTATTGTTGCCAAAATGTGGAATTTTTCATCTCGGTCTGCTTTGGAATGACCTACGGTATAATAATGTGCCCTCTGGTTTTGGTAATTTCCATCATCCCGGCGCCTGCCCCTCTGTCCTCCTGGTCAGTTTAGGTTTTGCCTTCCTGGTCCTGAGAATGGTCTGCATTGGAATTGGATGGCTTGGTAGGTAGCTGGTTGTGTGGCCCTGCAAGCTTCGGCAATATTGCCCTTCTTTTTGCACTGGCAGCACACTCCATCCCTGAAGTTGCAGGTAGCTCTGGTGTGGTTTCCCAGACATCCAGAACAGTGGGTTTGCCTTTGATCAAAAGTTCTTTGGCTTACCCTGCGTTCTTGGAGGAGATGGTGGATGTTGTCGTCTTCCTCATAGTCTTCCTCTGCCTCCGGGACTTTGGTCATCCAGTCGGGCTGATGTTAGGTGCAGTGGACCCCAGAGCTCATCTTCCGAACGTCGGCTGTAGATGTGTCTGATGCTTCTGCCACGCACCCTTCCTCTACGACGTCCTTAAACATAGCTCCCTGTCAAATTAATAATTTCTTCTGGAGGTTCAGATCCCTCATTCCAAGGATGATTCTATCTTTCATCATTTCCTCCAGGTTGATGAATTTGCATTTGGCTGCGATCTCCCAGAGGTTGGCCACGAAATCATTTATTGTCACTCCTTCTCGCTGGCGCTGATGATAAAACTCGTTCCTACTGACCATCGGAGGGGCTGAGGGTTCGTAGTGCTCGGTGAGTTTGGTTTGGAGCATTGACCAGGAGATGGACTCGATGTCCGTGGGCACTACTAAGGTTTGGGCCATCTTGTAAATTTGTGGTCAGCAGTAGGTGAGGAAGAGAGCCTTCTTCCTTTTGTCCGGCAAATCTTGGAAGTTGTTTGCCTCCAAAAACATGCGGAATCTGGACATGTATGAGCGCCATTCTTTGGTTTTGGGGTCAAAATATGCTGGAGCTGGAGATGTCTGAGTGGTCATCCTTCAAGGCGCGGCTACAGTACAGAAACTGCCTTGGTCGCTCTGATGGATGATCTCTGGCGGGCCCGGGATGGGGGGAACTCCTCCATCCTGGTGCTACTTGACCTCTCAGCGGCTTTCGATACCATCGACCATGGTATCCTTCTGCATCGGCTCGGCGAGTTGGGAGTGGGAGGCACCGTTTTGCGGTGGTTCTCCTCTTATCTCGCCGATAGGATGCAGTCGGTGCTGGCAGGACGGCAGAGATTGTCCCCTAGGCCCCTATCATGTGGGGTGCCTCAGGGGTCGGTTCTCTCGCCCATCCTGTTTAACATCTACATGAAACCGCTGGGGGAGATCATTCGCAGACATGGGGTGTGTTTCCATCAGTACGCTGATGACACCCAGCTGTACATCACCACCCTGTCTGACTTCAGTGAGGCAGTTGATGTAATGTGCCGGTGCCTGGACGACGTTAAGATCTGGATGGGGAGGAACAGACTCAGACTTAATCCCGACAAGACTGAGTGGCTGTGGATATTGCCTCCTAAGGACCATGACAACTGTCCCTCCTTGGTCTTTGAGGGAGCGAAACTGACTCCCTCGGACCAGGTCCGCAACTTGGGGGTCCTCCTAGATCCACAGCTAAAATTGGATCATCATCTTTCTGCTGTGGCTAGGGGGGCCTTTGCACAGGTTCGCCTGGTGCACCAGTTGCGGCCATACTTGGAGAAGGAGGCTCTACTCACGGTCACTCACGCCCTTGTCACCTCCCGCTTGGACTACTGCAATGCGCTCTACATGGGGCTACCCTTGAAGAGTATCCGGAGACTTCAGTCGGTGCAAAATGCAGCTGCGCGTGCTGTGGTGGGTGTGCCAAGGTACACCCACGTGACATCGATACTCCGCCAGCTGCATTGGTTGCCCATTGGTCTCCGGGTCCAATTCAAGGTGTTGATCACCATCTTTAAAGCCCTTCATGGCTTAGGACCAGGCTATCTACAGGACCGCATTCTGCCTCATACTTCCCTCCGACCGGTTAGGGCCCACAGAGTTGGCCTCCTCCAGGTCCCGTCGGCCAAGCAATGCCGGCTGGCGGGCCCAAGGGGGAGAGCCTTCTCTGTGGCCGGCCCCGCGCTCTGGAACCAACTTCCTCCAGAGACCCGAACTATCCCCACTCTGCTGGCCTTCTGAAAAGCCGTTAAGACATGGCTTTTCCTGCAGGCGGGGGGTAGAGCTTAATCCACTCGAGCTCACCCCCAAGTATGTATGGTGTTGAATGGTTGTCGATGTTTTTTTATACTGTGTTTTTAATTTTTATATTTGCTTTTAATTAATATTTTATATTTGGTTTATTCTTGTATTTTTCTCTGTTGTACGCCGCCCTGAGTCCTTAGGGAGTTGGGCGGCATATAAGAATACCAAAATAAAATAAATAAAATAACAAATAAGGTTGGCCAGGCAAGGTTGAGTTCGGTGCATCGATGGCTGCGGATGCCACAAGGTGCCTTTGTTCTGTGGTTCTTCTTCCAACACCTTTGTCGCCAGTGTTAGATTCACGTGTAAATGAAGAGACGAGTCACAGCAACAGTTCAGCACTTTATTTCTATCCAAGCTGTAGCGAATACTGAATGCCGGCAGGCTCCAGGCAAGCCGCTTTTAAGGTCTTGCCTGAAGCCAGCCAGCCACTGACAGCCATTTAAAACTCCCACTGTTTGCTTATCCAATCAGCGGCCAATATGCAAATTTTCCTATGTCCGTCCATACATAACAGATAGATAGATAGATAGATGTAGAATATATAGTATTCTACATCTATCTATCTATCTATCTATCTATCTATCTATCTATCTATCTATCTATCTATCTATCTATCTATCTATCTATCTATCTATCTACCTATCTACCTATCTACCTATCTACCTATCTACCTACCTACCTACCTACCTACCTACACACCCACCCACCCACCCACCCACCCATCCATCCATCCATCCATCTAGCTATCTATCTATCTATCTATCTATCTATCTATCTATCTATCTATCTATCTATCTATCTATCTATCTATCTATATCTCTTATTACCTCTCGCTCTTTCTATCTGCCATCTGTCTATCTGTCTATCTATCTATCTATCTATCTATCTATCTATCTATCTATCTATCTATCTATCTATCTATACATACATACATACATACATACATACATACATACATTCATACACACACACACATGTATGTATAGTGTGTGTGTGTGTGTGTGTGTGTGTGTGTGTGTGTGTATGTGTATGTGTATGTGTAAAGAATTGCTAAGAAAGGTACAGGGATTAAAACAGGTAGTATCCAAGAATATGACATGATTGGGAAAAAAGAAAAAGATCTATCATAAATGTTTTAAAACAACAAATCCACATTGTACTTAAAATATAGTTAAAACTCGTTAGAGACAAAGTTAAACATGACCCCATTCCCAATCATATTCCCCAAAACTCATCATTGATATAGACCAGTGGTTCCCAACCTTTCTAATGCCGCGACCCCTTAATATAGTTCCTCATGTTGTGGTGACCCCCAACCATAAAATTATTTTCGTTGCTACTTCATAACTGTAATTTTGCTACTGTTATGAATCGTAATGTAAATATCTAATATGCAGGATGTATTTTCATTGTTACAAATTGAACATAATTAAAGCATAGCGATTAATCACAAAAACAATATGTAATTATGCCAGATCAGAAATTCTTGGGCCAGTCTTTGCAAGAACACAAGGAATATCATCTTCCACAACAAGTCTACTTCTGTATTTAGACTTGATAACCAACAAGTGTACAGCAATATTTCTCAATCTCAGCAACTTTTAAGGTGCCTGGACTTCAACTCCCAGAATTCAAAGCAAAGCTGGCCCCTTAGCTGATGCTGTCAAAGCTCGGCCGCCAGGCGTCACAAACGCTTCTCACCGAATGGCACCTCTCCCGACCAATCGGAGGGCTCGGGCGAGTTGAGTCGATATGGCCAGGCTTGTGGCAGTGGGGGGGAGCTGAAGATGCTGGGGCGACCCCTGGGAAATGGTCATTCGACCCCCAAAGGGGTCCCGACCCCCAGGTTGGGAACACTGATATAGACAGTAAGGAAGATGAACTTGGCAGAGATATGCAGAAACCTAAACAAAAGGGACTAAAGTACCATATTTTTCGGAGTATAAGACACACCTTTTTCCCCTCTAAAAGAGGCTGAAAATTTGCGTGCATCTTATACTCCGAATGTAGCTTTTTCAAAGCTTTTTTTCCAGCCCTAATGAGGTGCTAATGATCTTCTCAGCTCTTCCTCGCTTGTTTTCATTGCTATTCCCTCCGAAAAAGGTTTTTTCAGCCCTAACGAGGTGCTAACAATCTTCCCTGCTTGCAGAATTTTTTCATTCCTACTCCCTCCGAAGAAGTGTTTTTCCAGCCCTAAGTCTTTGCAGGCTTCTTTTCATTGCTATTCCCTCCGAAAAAGGTTTTTTCAGCCCTAACCAGGGGACAAAATAATGCGCTGAAGCTGACCAGACTAACGACGCTAGCCAGATGAATACCTGGTAGGTAGATTTTCCCCCTATTTTCCTCCCCAAAAACTAAGGTGCATCTTATACTCCGAAAAATACCGTATTTCTTAATTCCTAAGAAGAGATGGTATTCAAAAGCAGCTTGGCAGATCCCTTCCTAATTTACAGAATTATAAGAAAGAGAAGATACAGCACAGTGAAACTTGCAAAATTCTGTAATTAGGATCAATCTAAAAAAGGGGGGGGGTGATTTCCTGGCCTGGTCCATCTAATGAGGCTGACAAATGTTTTTGGAAATGTTAATGTAGAAAGGGTTACCTTGATCTCAGCAGGTAAGTATCACTTTAAATTGTCCTTGGAACCAATGCAACTTTCAGGGCATAGGAGCCATTATTTTCAAGTGCTATTGCCTGCCAGTATTCAGGCTGCTATATTTTGTGCCAACCAGAGCTTCTGAGTACTCTTCAAAGACAGTCAAGCACTCTCCAGAAATCCAGTTTAAAGATGAGAGAATGAGTTACTGTTGCTAGGGTCTTCCAGTTCTAAAAAGGCCACAATTAGCAACTTCGTTAAATCTGGACAAAGGCTTCCCTAGATACCCGGCTATTTGCTGATTGAGTATAAACTCAGATAGAAGATATGGACTTCCCATTGACTGAAATATGCAGATTACTACATACAGTGTTGCTGGATGGCATTTTCTTGATGCAATGGGGTGATGAATTACCGGTACTGATGTTTTATAATTCTTATCAACACAGTATAGGTTCAAACACTCACACCTGCATTTGATCGTATTTGTTCTTCATCTTCTGCCAGAAGCAGTGAATTTCCCTGCAGTGATATTTAGAAACTAGATTAATCCCTAGAGCTAAATCTAGATTAATCCCTAGATCCCGGTTGGCAGCCAGGTAGGTGCCACAATTTTAAGGTGCAGCACTCACTTTGTTGCACAATAGAGGCTCCAGGAACATCCAAATTCTCATTCAAGATCACCACCATCCCCTATTCCAACTTGGAGTTCCAGTTGCTGAAATAATCTGTAGTCTTAGATAGGTACACTTCCACCTTTATCACCCAAGTCTTGTTAAACAGACCAAGTCTGTTTCCAAACAAGTTAAGGAAGAATAAAATCTTGCTAAAAAGATATGAAATGCTCTAAAAGCAGCCATCCCATCATGGTAGACCAGACTAGGAAAGCAAAGTAATGCATATTCATGTTATTTTTATTATAAGATTATATTAACAGAATCTTGAAAGTCTGGATATGTTCTTCCCTCTACACTATCTTCATGAGAACTACATAAGGTTCTATCTAAGATGCTTTCTCGGGTTACAATTCTGGGCCAGACTCAGATTTCTTTTATTTTTGTTTGTTTTCTTCATTGTTCTTCTTTTCATCAAAGTTATTCTTTCTTCTTGTGATAGTCTGAGACCAAAATGCTTAACAATATAGCATTTTGGACCCAGGAAGAAAGTCATTTAGCCTAGAATAGACATGTATTAATTGTCAGTCCCCTTGCCTTGAAATATAAGTTAGAACTACATTTACTGGGGAATGACAGGAGAACCATATTTAGAATATATTATGTATTAAAGAGTAGAATATTGCTATGAGCTTTGTTTTTTTAAACCTTCAATACTATGTAAATCAGTTTCTAGTCCTACTATGTAATTTAATTAAAGCAACTTGCAGGTATCCAAATATCTTCATATTTTGCAATAAATTGCCCCAAAAGGTTAGAGTAGTACTCCTAGGCTAGGTAACTCTTAGAAATGAAGGAAAAAAGTGTATGATCAAAACTAAAAAGGACTGAAAGCAAAAAAGGAAAATTGGTATTAAAATGGGGCATTGTGAATACCTACATTCAATCCAGGGGCGGGTTCCTAATTTTTTACTACCACTCTGTGGGTGTGGCTTATTTTGTGGGTGTGGCTTGCCAGCCATGTGACCGGGTGGGCATGGCTTTCCAGTCATATATTAGTTATTTCAGAGAGATGTTACTACTATTTTTGCTATTTTATACCTTACATGAAAAGTTTTGCATACAAAGTGTGTGTTACACCATGGCAACACAGCAACCTTTATATGCAGAAAATGCTATAGTTAAAAGACAAGCAAGTCTCATACAGCATTTTTGGCTTCAGTCATGGATTCCTTAGATGAAAATATTGAGGACTGTTAAAAGAACAGTATCTTTTAACAGTCCTCAATGTTTTCATCTAAAGAATAACAGTATAAAACTGTATAAAATTAACAGTATAAAAGGTTAAGCTTTCGGAAAACGCCCACTTTGGGAAGCTTTAGGCAAAAGCGAAGGAAAAGTGTCAAATGCGAGCTTCTTATTATTTTCAAGCGAAGGGACGGGGAAAGACTTAATTGTCAGGTTTTTGGGCGTGCGCAGGATAAATTTTTTAAAAAAAATTAAATTTTTTTTAAAAAAATGGCGGCCCCCAGGCACCGGCAACCGACCGCACCGGTACTGTGACGTCACCAGCGGGGCGCTACCGGTGCTATAGAGTGGACCACACCGGTAGGAACCCACCACTGATTCAATCCCTACAAGATGCAAGAGAAAAAAATACCTACTTAATCTAATGTGTGTATGTATGTGTGTATATGTATGTATATACACACACACACAGTATGATGTACATATACATACATACATACATGTGTGTATACATACATACATATGCATGTGTGTGTGTATACACACATATACATACATACACACACACAGTGCAATCAGAAAGTATTCTGACCCCAAACTGACTTTTGTCAATTTTGTTATGCTGCAGTCTGATTCTACAGTTCTTGAAATTCATTTTTTCTCATTAATCTACACTGCTTCTTCTTCTTTTGCCATATCCATTATCAGACGTTGATGATCATCTTGGCGATCCTATTTTTATCAATAGCAGCACAAAAAAGTGCTATTGAGTTTTGTCCCCTAGATTTGAAGCCATGATGTTCTTCTTCTGCCTGGACCTCATTTGCCTTCAATCTTTCCTTGGAGGATTAAGTGAAATATGCCGTATTTTTCTGGGTGTCGCATCGCATGCCCAAAATATTCTAACTTTTGCTTTTTTTATTTTGATGATTTCCCTTGGCTTTCCCAGGTGGCTTATCACCTCCTCATTTCTGATTTTATCAACCTGACTTATACGTAGCCGCCTGTAAATCCCCATTTCAAATGCTTCTAGTCTCTTCAAGTGGCTTTCTGTCAGAGACCAACTCTCCACTCCGTAGAGCAGGATAGAAAAGATGTAGCATCTGACAAGCCTGATTTTCAATCTTAGGCTTATGTCATGACTCAGGGGTGGGTTCCACTTCTAGTCTCTTCAAGTGGCTTTCTGTCAAAGACCAACTCTCCACTTCATAGAGCAGGATAGAAAAGATGTAGCATCTGAAAAGCCTGATTTTCAATCTTAGGCTTATGTCATGATTCAGGGGTGGGTTCCACTTACCTTCGCCACCAGTTTGCATCGCGATGTTTTGTGCGCATGTCCCCTCGTGCAATTTGGCTTCCGTGTATGCTCAGTAGCTGGAATCAGCCTGAAACACAGCTGAGGAGCTGATCAGTTGTGCTTTGGGCGAAGGAATAAAGGTCAGTATAAACCCGGGGGCAGGCGGGAGGGCCTGTTTACAAGTAGCAGAACAGGAAAAATCTTCAAAACAATAAAATTTTTCACAAAAAAAGGATGGTGGTGCCCACGGACCAGCACCTGCCAATCCAGTTCAGTGACGTCACCAGAGGGTCGCTACTGGTTCGGGCGATCCAGTCTGAACCAGGAGGAACCCACCCCTGTCATGACTGCAGAAGACCTTTTTCATTTTGAAGAATGCTGTTCGAGCTTTCTCTATCCTTGTTTTTACTGCAGTGGTCATGTTCCAGCTTTCATGTAAATTAGAACCAAGGTACATGATCCTTTCAATTTTTTCTAGTGGTATTCCTTCCAAAGTTATCGGTGGTATGGGTTGTTTGCTGACGACCATGATCTTGGTTTTTGAGGTGTTAAGCTTCAAGCCACATTTTTCAGATATTTCTGTGACTCTGTTGATGAGGAACTGAAGGTCTTCATGCTTACTGGCAAGCAGAACTGTGTCATCAGCATATTTATTTATTTATTTATTTATTTATTTATTTATTTATTTATTTATTTATTTATTTATTTTAATTTGTCAAACAGAAATAATATAAAAATACAATGACAGGGACGATGGGCACGTTTGTGCACTTATGCACGCCCCCTCTACGGACCTCTTAAATATGAAGTGAGGTCCACAGAAGTCAATTTGTGACTAAAACTGAAAATTTTAAAAATTTAATTTTACCTCAATAGCTTAAATTGTTGATCCGAACACCGTTTACTTTCAGACCAGCATCAATGTTTCTAGTGCTTTGTTGAAAATTTATTTTTAGTAGATATTAAACAACAATGGAGACAGAATATAGCCCTGTCTCACCCCTCTTCGTATTTCTGCATCATCTAAGTATTTTCGGCTAGTCTCACTTTTGCTACCTGATCTAATCTACACTTAGTACCCATAATGTCAAAGTGAAAACATAATTTTAGAAATGTCTGTAAATTTATTAAAAAGACAAAACAAAATTCACAAAATTCACAAAAGTGAAGGGCATCTGAATACTTTCAGAATGAGAGAGGGGGGAGGGGAGGGAGAGAGATTTGCGTAAAAGTCTTATTTTAGGCAGGCCTCTTTTAGACAACATGGATTCAGCAAGTTTTGAAATTTTAGTTAGATAATTTATAATGATATTTTTAGTATTGTAAGGTGAATATACATATTTTAATAAGTATTAACCCACAGAAATATGCAAAATTCAGATCTACAAGACATTACAGGCAATGAATGTGTCATCACAAGATCAACACTTGAAAGGTTTCTTTTTCAACATTTGGTGTCCAGAATGGGCTGATCTTTGTGATTGTATTATACCACAACTATTTAATGCTTTAGCATAATATGACATCCTATCTACTGAAGAGCTGGATTTCCCATAGTGCAGTTGCAGTAAACCACATCAGATTAATTATCTTCCATGTTGAGCGGTACACTTTACACCACATGCTGGGATTGTACTTTTACCAATTTTACAATGTTGTCAACCGACCCATTTCACAAGACTGGTTTGTAATTTACAAGTATAAAAAAAGAGGATCAAGACTACATGAGCTTGGACCACCATATTATTTTGAGAGTAATTATAATTCTGAAGGTTAACATTAATTATGTTACCTTAGCCAGTCAAACACTGATGAAAAGAGCAGCCTTTTTTGTGCCCCATTAATTTAGTATTTAAGACTTGACTAAAGATTCCTGGACTTCCGGTGGTGAGGTCACAGCATTGCCAGGGAAAAAGAACGGTCTCCGTTCTTAGACCTGGAATTTTTCATGTTTGGGGACCCCTTGGGGTGCAGTGAGCCTGGAGAGCCAAGCAGAATAGAGGGGAAGCCTGGAGGGCAGCGTGGTGAAAGACGATCACCACCTGCAATGAAGGAAATCCCTACTATCCCATTGCAAAAGTGCCTGTCAGCATATCATGGCTGGCCCGAGGCCGTGATGAGCCACAGAGATTAAGGAAGCAAAGATTTATTTAACAGTTGCAATTGACATTGCAATTGACATTGCAATTGATTGAAAATCCCACTGCCACACGGGTGAGAACTGACCGTAAAAGTAAGTCCTGGATAGTTGGCAAGGGAGGAGACTCTAGGAGAGAGGGGATTTTTCCTGGAGATTGAGTGGCGATTCAGTGGGAGGAGACAGAGTCAGCACTCTGAAGATAGCCATGAAAAGAGTTCAGAAAGAGAGGACATAAACCCTTGAGACAGAGAGACTGAAAGCTGGAGAAGTTGGAGGAAAGAAGAGAGGAGAGAAGGACCCTGTGAACATGGGAAAACGAGAGAAAGAAGATGGGCAAGAACAGCGAGCGTTGATTGCAGCGGATCATGGGGTGTGCGAGAGGATGGAGAAGACAGACATCGGAGATAGAGGCTGGAGATGGAATCCGGATGCTGGATCGTTGGGCAACGAGAGGAGAGGTGCTTAGAGATCGAAAATTTTGAAAGCAGAGTGGAAAGCTGCAGAGTGACTTGGAACTTTGAAAATGAAGTGAAGAGATGTAAAGGGAATTGGATTTGGTTGGTGAATGTAGACTGCAACAGATCACAAGGTGTATGAGAGAACGGAGAAGAAGGATATTGGAGATAGAGATAAAGGCTGGAGAAAAAAACCCGGATATCAGATTGAGAATTTTGAAAGCAGAGTGGAAAGCTGAAGAGTGACTTGGATTTGAACAGAGAACGTGGACTACGAGAGATGCTTGAAGTCTTAAAGTGTTGAAAGTAAAGCGAAGAGGTACAGAGGGATTTGGAAGTGAATAAGGAGGAAGAGGAAGGGGCAAAAACAAAAAATTAATAAGTAATAACAATAATAGCAATAGCAATAGCACTTAAACTTATATACCGCTTCATAGTGCTTTACAGCCCTCTCTAAGCGGTTTACAGAGTTCAGCATATTGCCCCCAACAATCTGGGTCCTCATTTTACCCACCTCAGAAGGATGGAAGGCTGAGTCAACCTTGAGCCGGTGAGACTTGAACAGCTGAACTGCTGAACTAGCAGTCAGCTGACATAGGTTGCAGTGCTGCTTTTAACCACTGCGCCATCTCGGCTCCTAATATATTAATAATATTAATATATTAATGAAGAAATAAGAAATAAGGAAGTGTAAGAAGAAATAATTGTCTGGGCACTGACTGTAATATTATTAAGAGATTGGTACTCAATATATAATAATTATTTTACCAAGTTAATTATATAAGAAGGAATATTTAAAGAATACATATTTAGCATAAATATAAAGTGGTTAAGTAAGTAATTCAGGAACTAACAATCATAACATTTACAGCGAAATGATTTGTATTTGTTTGCAACTAATATTATATCAAATCAGTAATTATATACTCATTATATATATATATATATATATATGTATGTATGTATGTATGTATGTATGTATGTATGTATGTATGTATATATATATATATATATATATATATATATATATATATATATATATATATATATATATATATATGTCTATATATTTATACAAGGAAAATCAATATAAAATATTTTATCGTTGGCATTTGGTGCACGCTAGATTGGCTAAGATGTACCCAAATCTAAACCCAAAATGCTGGAAATGCAAACAGGGACAAGATACCTTCTTTCATTCATGGTGGTTATGCCCTGAAGCAAAAAGATATTGGAAGAATATATAGGATTGGCTGCAAGACATAATTAAATGTCAAATAGAATTTAAACCCGAACTTTTCCTCTTGGGGATAATTAGGGCGAAACACAACAGAAAAGCAAAGTACTTGATGTTACATATAATAACGGTTGCAAGGATTGCCTTTGCGCAAAATATTGGAAAAGAGACAGTAGCCCACCAGAGGGTCTAGTGATTCAAAAAATATGTCAATATGCAGAGATGGACAAACTCACACTAGTGTTAAAGGATAAGGATGATTCAGAATACTATGCGGTATGGGATGATTGGTATGAATGCATAGACAATAGAAATAGGAACTATAAATGTACATTGAGTTAGATAGATTGTAAATAGAAGGTATTTAATGTACTGATTACACTGTTCTACAAATTTTCAATTTTTTTTAGTTTCAGAAATGAAATGTGCCATTTCTTAATGAATTTCACATGCTGAATTCAAATATAATAATTAAATGTGTTAGTTGGCTCTAGTTTTCATGCAATGGATATTTTATATTTTCCAACTACAGGTAATAGGCAAATAATATGCCAAAACTTAATACGTATATATGTATGTTACAACCAAGATTTTTGTAAGCCTGGATAAGTTTTTCAACCACTTCCTTGTAGTTTGCTGCTTTATTGTTTCCAAGAAAATTTGATGTCACTGACATGAATGCTATCCACGCAGTCTTTTCCTTGCCATGCAACAGAGAAAGAAACTCATCATCATTAATAAGTTCACGGATCTGTGGGCCAACAAAAATTCCTTCATTTATTTTTATGTACGAACATCACTTGCCAGGAGATTCCACTGCTTTAGTCTTGAACTTAAAACCTCTGCCTTGTTCTTCGGAAGATCCAGATCTCTTATTAGGTCATTCAATTCCATTTGTGTTATGAAGTGTGGTTCAGCGGATGTGGATGGCAGGTAATTTGGGTCATGTAAGGCTGTTGGTTCATCACTACAAGCTTCCTGAGGTTCTTCCTCACTGGACTCAACTACGAAAGATTCAGGCGCTTTTGGAATCAGTAGTCCTTCTCCATGAGGTACTGGACGTATTGCTGATGGAATGTTTGGATACTGCACAAACAACTTTTTTTTCTTAGTAAGACCTTTTTCAATTGGAGGCACCGTACAAAAATAACAATTACTGACATGATCTGTTGGTTCTCTCCAAATCATTGGCACTGCGAAAGGCATAGAAGGCTTATTCCCATTCAACCATTGGACAAGTCTCGATCCACATGAATTACAGCATATGTGTGGCACCCAGTTTTTGTCCTGGTCTCCTATTTTGCAACCGAAATACAAGTTGTAGGCTTTCATAATCACAGTTGTGATCCTTCGTTTTTGGGATGCAAAAGTAACTTCACCGCAAATATAGCAGAAATTGTCTGCTTTATTTAAACAGGTTTGAGGCATAACTAAATTTACTAGCATATAACAAAGTTTAAAGACGCTGTCTAACTTGCCAAGCAACAGATACTGTGACTTTTATAGAATTTGGTGATGTAATATTAGCTAATATTGCATCATCTTGGTATGCGTGGCGGTTTTCTATTGGTCACCAATATTGACTATGTAATCTATAGTGTAAGTTGCAGCATGCATTTTATAAAACTTACTTCATTAGTTGGTTGCTTATATCATGGAAACTAGAGCCAATATACATTTTTAAATGTTATTTTCGTTTTTAGCACCCCAAAATTGTGTAAGAACAGTTGTTTTCATGCTCGCAACTTTTTACCTGTAGAACAGTGTTATTGATTTCAATTGTATGTATAATGTCACAGACTTGTTAATTATGTGATAGAGTTGTGTAAAGAAAAATTGTGTAATAAAAATAATAAATAAATAAATAAATAACAAACAAACAAACAAACAAACAAACAAACAAACAAACAAACAAACAAACAAACAAACAAATACTTGACTAAAGGTTCCTGTTATGACCCTATCTAGCAACTATCTCTGCAGGACAGGATGTTTTGAAAGGCTCCTTTTTCTGGCATATGAAAAGGTCTTGCTCTACATGGTTTAAAATATTTTAAAAATCTAAAAGATGCATCTCTTTCCTTAGATATTTATTTATTTACTAGCTGATACCTGTGTTTCACTACGAAACTATGTGATGGGGCTTGATAAATTGACACTTAAAGCTTGAAAATTAATGAGTAGTTTAAAAAGGGACTGCATTATTTCGTTAGAGATAGTAAGCTAAGTTTCTCTTACAGATGAAGACATTATTTGCATAGCATAGACTTTCAATTCATCCCTCAAATGAATTCCTCAGGACCTCCCTGTAAACAACATTCCTAGTTTTACTGGAGGATGACCAGGCTGTCAGGTGAACTGACTCTGGAGCACGCCACATAGAACTGGCCATGGGAGAAACAGGCAGCTCCCTTACTTGTGTTTTCCTAATTGCATCTGTAAATCTTTTCCTGCATTTTTTGCCTCTTTTCCCTTTAACTAGTGTTACAGTAGAAGGAACAGATTTGTCTGAACTGAGGAGGAAAATAAGGGGGGGGGAAATCTGTCTCTGCCTACCAGCATCCATTGGTATTCATCTGGCTAGTGTCCTGTTAGTGTGTGAGAGAGTTGAGGGGTCTTTGGAAACTCAAACAGTATTTGCTGTGTGAGCAAGAAGGAGACAGGAAGGAGTCTGTGTGTGGCTTAGCTCAACTGTTCTTTAGTAAAGCTGCTTGCTGCTGTGAAAGCAAAAGCGAAACTGAAACTCCTCTGCTTGTGTTTTGCTTTTGGATCAGATTTCTTTTCAGGTTGGGAGGGGGAGTACAACTCCTTAGCATCAGAGCTTGTTAATGATAATATAAGAAATACTCATGCTCCAATGGTCATTTTGAAAAATCCTTACTTAGTGAGCATCTAGAAGCCAAGAGGAACATACGTGGCAAATTTCAAGTTTGTAGGCTTTACGGTTTTGGAGATTTCATGATTAATGTGTGAGTGGTTTTCGCTTTTATATATATAGATTTATTTAACAATTCTGCTGTCTATTTTAGTTTAGTTTAGTAATCTGTGTTTTTAATATTTTACATTTGTTTCTAAGAGGCATGATGGCTCAATGGCTTAAAGATGCTGGAGAAGGTCTGTGCTTTGGTGGTTCAAGTCCTAATACTGCATGACTGGGTGAACTCCTATCACTTTCCTTGGCTTCTGCCAACTTAGCAGTTTGAAAACATGCTACATAAAGTAGATAAATAGATACCACTTTGGTAGAGGAAATAACAGTGCTTCATGTGGAAGCACAAATCCAATCAATGCTGGGCCTGCCCAAATGCAACACTTGAATGTGAGATGACATCACCGAAGGGAAAAAGCCCCAGATGCTTCTGCAAAAGGTGGTTGCCATTCTAAGTGCAGAGCTAGTTTGCCCCCTGTAGTGCACTCTGGATAGAGCATGAGCATGAACTGAATGGACTAGCAGTCTTATGCAGCCAAATAACTACTCTGGGTTCACACTGTAGTCTCCTGGCTAATATACCATTGCCATATACTGAATAAATAATAGTTTGTTTTTAAGTTTTCATTATCTATCTTGAGCAGAAAGGCAGGGTATAAATCAAATGTATCAATCAATTTTAGTTGTCTTATGACAAATATTCAGATATACCGATTTGGCATAACTGATGGAGAGAAACTACATCTGATAAATTAAAATATAAAGAAAAAAATAGTTTAATATACAAAAAAGATTGAGAGTCAGGATAATAAATTTGGACTAGGATTCATGACCACACTGAACCATAAACTTTGTATGATTCCTGATGAGTTCTGGACCTATTTCAGAAGATTCGTATTGCCAGTGGTGGGATTCAGCCAGTTCACAGTGGTTCGGCTGAATTGGTAGCTAACTTTTTGTTCAGTTCGGCGAAACAGCTGAATCGGCCGGCCCTTTGTCCCTCCCCTTGGGACTGGCTCTCAGCTTCCGTGGGGCCTCCAGGCAGGAAGCCCAACAGAAAGCATTGGGCCAGGCACACAGCCCTCTACAATGGAGCCCTTCCCAGGAGCAAAGCCTTGGATAACCTGATCCATCGCAAAGGCCTCAAGGGGCACCAGAGTTTCCACACGCCTCTGCCGGCCCAAGTGCCCTGCTCTTCAGATCCCAATGGGGCCAGCGCCCGGTGGCGGCACTCCTGGCAGGAGGGTGAATGTCCTGGGGCTGCATGAGTGCACCTTGCCTCACCGCAGCAGACTAGTGGTCTCCGGCCCAGCACAGCACTCTCCCCTGAGAGCCACCCACCCACCTGATTGCCCACCCACCCACCAGCCAGGCTGTCCCAGAAGCAGCATGTCCCCCGATCATGGGCTGGATGTGGAACTCAAGGCAGAGGGGTGGGCGAGCAGACAGCAGACAGCAGTGGCCCTGCAGAAGCTGAGAGCCAGGCCCAAAAGGCAAGCGAGCCTCACTCTGTCCTCCCCAAGATGGCCCTTTGGCTGAATGCAGCAGGCCCAGAGCAGATCTCCCTCCCCCATCATCGGCCTTAGCTTTGCAGACAACTGCAGTGAGCAGAGCGGTGCGAGCCCTGCAGGCTGGAAGGTAAGGCCAATGGCGGGGAGGGAGACCTGCTCTGGGCCCACTGCATTTGGCTGAAGGCCGTGGGCCGCCTCAGGGGGGACATGGTGAGGCTTCCTCGCCTTTCGTGACTGGCTCTCAGCTTCCATGGGGATCTGGACGGCTGCTGCCTGCTTGCCTTCACCTCTACCTCAGATCCCGCATCCAGCCCATGATGTGGCGATGCACCATTTCTGGACCAGCCTGGCTGGCAGGTGAGTGAGTGGATGGCCCTCAAGGAGAGTGCTGCACTGGGGTGGTGGCCACTGTTCTGGTGCAGTGCAGCAAGGTGTGCACATGCAGCCCCAGGACATTCACCCACCTGCCTGCCAGGAGCGCCACCACTGGGCACTGGCCCCATTGGGATCTGATGGGCATGGTGCTTGTGCTGACAGAGTGCATGTAAACTCTGGAGCCCCTCGGGATAGATCAGGCTTTGCTTCCTGGGAAGGGCTTCATCGTGGAGGGCTGTGTGACCAGACCAGGTGCTTTCTCTTGGGCCTTCCACCTCACAGAGGGTGGCAGGAAGAGGAAGGCTGCCTGCAGTTCTTGCAGTCGAAGCCGGGATGTCTGCAAACCTGCAAGTATGTATGAGGGCTTCTGCCTTGAGAAGGTAAAAAAGTTAGGAAAACACTCCACTCCCTAAAACCTTTTTTAAAATGATGGAAGAAATAGGAACTCAAGATGTATGGAGAGAAACACCCCCCCAAAAAAATCAGTACTCATTTTATTCAAATAGGTATAAATCCTGGTCTAGAATAGATATGATATGGATGTCATCAGAACTGAAACATGTGTACGAGAGTTAGAAATAGAACCCAATGTTTGGGCAGATCACAATCCAATAAAAGTTGTATGGAAAGGATGAAAAAGAAAACTGAGATGGACGTTGAACCAAGCAATAGTGCAAGCTAAAGTATTTATACAAAATATGGAAAAAGAAATGGACTTTTTTTTCCCAAAGAGAACAGGAACGAAGAGACTTCTTTGCAAATTGTATGGGATACTGCTAAAGTGTATATCCGGGGACTAGTTATAACATGGGGAAGAAAAATAAGACAAAGAAACAAAATAAGAAAATGCTAGAAGAAGAAGAACACAAAAGATTAGAATCAGAATTACAAAAAGAACCACAAAAAAAGAAATTAAAAAATCAAATAGACTTAATAAAACACAAAATGAATTTATTGGAAAAAGATGAACTGGAACAAAAAAGAAAAGAAAAGTGCTAAACAAAACTCTTTTGAAAATGCAAATAAACCAGGAAGATGGCTGGCATATAAACTGAAAAAAAGAGAGAAAAAGAAAAATGATACAATGATTAATAGATGAGAAAGGGACCCTTTATTATCAGAATGAGGACAAAATTAATAATAATAATAATAATAATAATAATAATAATAATAATAATAATAATAATAATAATAATAATAATAATAATAATAATAATAATAATAATAATAATAATAATAATAATAATAATAATAATAATAATAATAATAATAATAATAATAATAATAATAATAATAAAAATAAAAATAAAAATAAAAATAAAAATAATAAAAATAAAAAGAGTATTATGGGAAACTGTATGATCGGGAGAAAATTCTAGAAAATAAAATAAAAAAATATTTGGAACAATCTGAACTCCCTAAAGCACCTGAAAGAGTTAAAGCTATGCTGAATGAGCAAATAACCATGATGGAATTGACAGAAGTGATTAAGAGACAAAAGAATAATAAAACACCAGGGCCTGATGGGCTACCGGCAGAATTTTATAAACAATTACAAGATATATTAGGCCCAGTGATGTTGGAAGTTTATAATGAAGTTTTGTTAGAAGCGAAAATACGAAATTCATGGATGGAAGCAAATATTACTCTTATACCGACAGATGACTCAGACTTAATGCAGATAAAAAACTACAGGCCAATATTTCTATTGAATATGGATTACAAAATATACGCTTTGATAATAGCAGAGAGACTAAAAAGGTTTTTGAATGAATTTATACATTTAGATCAGAATGGATTCTTGCCAAAGAGACATTAAAAATAACATGAGAATGATTTTAAATACATTGGAGTATTATGGAGCCGAGATGGTGCAGTGGTTAAATGCAGCACTGCAGGCTACTGCTAGTTCAGCAGTTCAGCTGTTCAAATCTCACCGGCTCAAGGTTGACTCAGCCTTCCATCCTTCTGAGGTGGGTAAAATGAGGACCCAGATTGTTGGGGGCAATATGCTGAACTCTGTAAACCGCTTAGAGAGGGCTGTAAAGCACTATGAAGCGGTATATAAGTATAAGTGCTATTGCTATTGCTATGAAACACACCCTGGAAAACAAATGGTGTTGATTTTCCAAATGCACAGAAAGCTTTTGACAATGTTAATTGGTAATTTATGCTATTACAATTAAAATATATGGACTTTGGGGAGAGATTTATTAATATGATTAAAGCAATATACCACAAACAATCTGCTAGGGTGATGGTAAATGGGGACATGACTGAGAACTTTGGTATTAAAAAAGGCACCAGACAGGGATGTTCACTGTCCCCTTTGCTATTTATACTGACTCTGGAAGTCTTAGCCAGAAATATTTGACAAGATGAAGAAATAAAAGGAATGGAAATAAAAAAGAGAAATATAAGCTACAGGTGACTTGGTCTTTGCAGATGACTTGGTCTTTATATTAGAAGACCTCTTAGAAACTGGACCGAAGTTAATCAGAAAGATAGAAGAATATGGGAAAGTTGCAGGATTGAAAATAAGTAAAGAGAAGACAAAGATTTTAGTTAAAAATCTCACAGATACACAAAAAAGGGCGTTGATGGAAAGAATTGATATACAGATAGTTAAAAAAGTAAAGTACCAAGGAATACAACTAACAGCAAAATGCGTAACAATTAAAGAGGACAATTACTGTATTTTTCGGAGTATAAGACGCACTGGAGTATAAGACACACCTTAGTTTTGGGAAAGGAAAACAAGGAAAAGGGGCTTCTGCCTCCCAGCAATTTGCCAAACAGCAAACAGTACAGATGATATACACTGTTTGCTGTGTATTTCTGTGGATGTGTCTCTGACCCATAGAAATAGCAAAGAATTGGAGAAATGTACATTATGGCAGTATATTAATGTCAGAAAGTTTTCTTAAATGTAATCACATTAACTCTTCCCAATTATTTAAATAGATCTACTCCAAACATGACTAAGTCAGGGTTTAACTCAGCTGCCTTATCTTAATACTAAACAGGACACTGTTACATTTCAGATTATACTTTTACAGATCTTTAAATCTGATGTGGCTTTCTGGAAGTATACATTCTCTGCTATTTAAAAGAAGATACAAAAGCACTGGGCCTCTTCAGAGCAAGCATTTACCTTAAAAAGCTTCTTCATTTTGTTAAGTTGTCTAGAACAATAATTTAATTTAATTAGTTCAATTTATTGTTCTTATAGGCCACCCAATCCCGTAGGACTCAGGGCGGCGTACAACAAAAAGAAGAACAATCATAAATAAAAATAATAAAAACAATTTAAAACATTACAAAAGTTAAAAACCAACCATCCATGGGGGAGTTCAGATCTATTTCACCCCGCCTGCAGGAAGAGCCATGTCTTCATGGCTTTACTGAAGGCCAGCAGGGTGGGGATAATCCAGATCTGTGGTGGGAGTTGGTTCCAGAGAGATGGGGCTCCCACAGAGAAGGCTCTCCCCAGTGGTCCCACCAACTGGCATTGCTTGGTTGATGGGACCTGGAGGAGACCAACTCTGTGGGACCTAACCGGTCGTAGGGAGGTATGCGGTAGGATGCGGTCCCGGAGGTAACCTGGCCCTGAGCCATGTAGGGCTTTAAAGGTCAAAACCAACACCTTAAATTGCGTCCGGAGACTAATGGGCAGCTAATGCAGCTGGCGGAGACTGGGTGTTATGTGGGTGTATCTGGGAAGACCCACCACAGCTCGCGCAGCTGCATTTTGCACCAATTGCAGTCTCCGGATACTCTTTGAGGGTAGCCCCATGTAGAGCGCATTACAGTAATCCAGCCATGAGGTGTTGAGGGCGTGAGTGACTGTGAGTAAGGCCTCCCTCTCCAAGTAGGGTCGCAATAGGTGCACCAGGTGAACCTGTGCAAAGGTCCCCCTAGCCACAGCTGACAGATGTTGCTCCAATTTTAGCTGTGGATCTAGGAGAACATCCAAATTGCGAACCTGTTCCGAGGGAGCTAATTTCTCTCCCCCAAGAACTAAGGAGGGGCAGTCGACATAATTCCTGGGGGGCAATATCCACAGCCACTCGGTCTTGTCAGGATTGAGCTTGAGCCTATTCATTCCCATCCAGATCCTAACATCGTCCAGGCAACGGTATATTTCATCCACTGCTTCCCTGAACTGAGATGGGGTGGAGATGTACAACTGGGTATTGTCAGCATAATAAAGCAGCCTTTAAAAAATAAGTCTAATAATTTGAACACTCTACAAACATATATAGTTATTTACTTACCTCCTTGCAGTTTCAGCAGTCCAACATTGCCAGCAGTTCACCTCCCAGCAATTTGTCTCCTTGCAGCTACCATAGTTAGTTTCATTTTAGCACGTGGCTTGCAAGCCTCAGTCAGCTGTGGGTCGGGAGGCAGATAATCACTTGCTCGTGCTAATCAGGCTCTGCCCTGTTTGCTGCAAGGAGGTAAATTGCTGGGAGACAGAGGCCAAAGGGTGGGGGTGGCTGGGTGGGGCTACATTCGGTGTATAAGACGCACCCAAGTTTTCTCCCTCTTTTGGGGGGTAAAAAGGTGTGTCTTATATTCTGAAAAATACGGTATTTCAAATATGAAATGATGTGACAAATTAAACTAGATTTGGAGAAATGGAAAGATCTGCAACTGTCATTAACAGGAAGAATAGCTACTATAAAAATGAATATTTTACCAAGACTATTATATTTATTCCAAACAATTCCAATAAAACTGGGGGGGAAATATTTTGAAGAACTAAATAAAATAATATTAAGATATATTTAGCTATGGAAAAAAGCAAGAATAGGTTTGAAAATGTTGCAAGACTCCAAAAAAAGAGGAGGCTTTGGGCTGCCAGATTGGGAATTGTATTACCAAGCCTCGGTACTTACATGGGCGAAAGAATGGATCAATTTGAGGCATAAAAGACTATTAACTTTAGAAGGACAAGAACTTCAACTAGGTTGGCATACTTTTTTATGGTATGGGAAGAATAAGATACATAGTTACTTTCAAAGACATTATGTTAGAAATGCATTGCTATCAGTATGGCTTAAAATTAAAGAACAACACTACTTGAAAATACCAGTTTGGCTTTCCACAATGGAAGCATTGATACATCCTAATGTTATTAACATGGAAAAAATTGTAAGTTATAAAAATATTTTGAATGAACAAGGGGAATTAAAAACCAAGCAGGAACTTAGTAGTCAAGATGTTAAATTGACTATGTCAACTGCATATAAAGAAAATTTGTATAAAATGTTCTATAGATGGCATTTTGCACCAACAAGACTGTCAAAAATGTATAAGGATAGATCTGCTAAATGTTGGAAATGTAACCAAATTCCTGGTTCATATTACCATATGTGGTGGACATGCCCAAAAGCCAAAAAATACTGGACGAAAATACATACTTGGTTGGAAAAAATGATAAAACAGCATGTAGAGATGAAACCAGAAATATTTTATTGGACATTCTGCTGGAAAGATATGACAAAGAGATTATATACTCGTTTTTATATGTATTTACTGCGGCTAAATTGTATATGCTCAACAATGGAAGTGTGACGATATCCCGACAGATGAGAGTGTAATTAAGAAAATATTAGACTGTGCAGAAATGGATAGACTAACACTTACTATTAAGGACAAAGAAGAAACTGAATTTTTTTGACATGGGACTTGTTTTACCAATGGTTAGACAATAAAAACAGAAGTTAGAAATGCAGGAACATAAAAAGGATAAATGTTAAAATGGAAATTTAATAAAATAGACAAACAAAATATTGTTATTATAGTATCAATGTTATTGTGAAGAATGTTATTGTAAACATTTTGATTACGATTGCCTAAAAATAACTGTACCCAGACCACATACTGTTTGATTGAAATGGAATTTTTATATGTTATTCAAATAAAATAAATAAAACATGAAAAAAAATAAATGGATGTTCACATATTCTTGGATTTGGTTAAAGCAATTTTTTGGATTCAAGGCAGTTGAAGAGTGAAAAGTTATTAAGCTCAATGAGAGAAACATATATATTTTTCCAATAATTTTATTCAGAATTACAAATCAAGAGAATAAAAGTCATACAAATTAAAAAATGCAAACAGAAAAATACAAAAAAGCGGATATGTGAAACAGAAAAAGAAAGGAAGAAAGAAAGGAGAAAGAAAAAAATAATCCATCCACTTCATTCGAGGAGGTAAAAACAATTTTAATAATATCACCTTCTCTAAATAAAACATAATATCTCTTCTCTGTATAGGTCGTCTCTTCAATAAGGAAAGCGAAGTCCAACATCAACAAATCTTTGTCAGCAACAGTCCAGTAAAAATCCTTTCCCTTTAACTTTTTTTTTACCTTGGTGAAACAAGCTAACCTTATACATCTTGCTTGGTTTTTAAAAAAATCCTTAAAAAAAAAGTTTCAGAGGTAGTTTGCTCCTCATCTATGTTTCAGAGCAAGAATCCTTCATAATTTTAACAAATTTCTTTTGAATGAATAGGTCACTTTTTTTTCTTTGTCACTTCTAAAATAAGTCCTTCTAAATCTTAACAGAACTCTTGCCTATCCAGAAAAAATATTATCCAGATCAGTTTCCTGTTTTAATATTTGTTCATCTCCTTTAGGGAATGAGTCATCCATCAGATCTATTTGTATAACATTTAAATTCTACTTCAAATTAATTTCAGAGACATCCATTATAGTTTCTTCTTCTTTAAAACCTCATTAGAACATGTTTTGTCAATTTTATCAAACATTTGATCCTTTTTGTCTAAAAACTTGATTGAAAGACATTGAAAAGTTGCACTAAGGATTTCTGCTCCATTTTCTTTATCCTCTGTTTCTAGTGTCAGGAAGGAAGGAAGGAAGGAAGGAAGGAAGGAAGGAAGGAAAGAAGGAAGGAAGGAAATTCAATTTTCACATGAGTAAACATCTTTTAAATAATCTCAAACTATTATTCTAAATCCATATGGCCCCATAATCTGTTATTAACTTTCCAAACTCCATATACTAAGCACCCTTCTGCTGCATAGTCCAAAAAAATCATATTTTTAAAATTTGTAAAATCAAATTTATGCCATCTCTTTTAAGGACATGGAAATTCACTCAATGAATACTTTGCCAGTCTGTCTTAATCTCTTCAATTTCCATTTTTTAAAAAACAACAACTCATGAAGATATAAACTTAAGTCGAGCTGAATCAGTGATGAAATCCAAAATTTTTTACTACCAGTTCTGTGGGTATGGCTTGGTGGACATGGCATGGCTTGGTGGGTGTGGCTTGATGGGAGTGGCAGGGGAAGGATACTACAAAATCTTCATTCCCACCCCACTCCAGGGGAAGGATATTGCAAAATCCCCATTCCCTCCTCATTCCTGGGGGAAGGATATTGCAAAATCTCCATTCCCACCCCACTCTGAGGCCAACCAGAGGTGGTATTTGCCGGTTCTCTGAACTACTCACAATTTCCGCTACCGGTTCTCCAAACTACTCACAATTTCCGCTACCGGTTCTCCAGAACCTGTCAGAACCTGCTGGATTTCACCCCTGACTGAATGTTTGTAAAAGCTGCTTCACAAGTTTGAGCTTGATGTAATTCCAACTCTCAACCACTCTACTCTTAAGCCAACAGTAAAAAAGGAAGTTACTACAGTCTAATCATGGAGGAGTGGCATGGTAATTCAGTTTGAATTAAATATCTTGGAATCAGCATCCAGCAATAGTACCCCACGCAAAATCTTTCTTGCTAGCTAGTGAAAGCATCTACTCATCTTTGCACTTATAGGAAGTCCAATGGACAGAACCATTTTTAAATGGTCACTAATTTTAAAAAGCATTAAATATCTCTTAAAGTTCATTGTACTGTATATTAATGAGTGGCAGAATGTTCTGAATGCATTTGGATGTAGGGAGATTATTTTATTATCTCGCTTTCAGTATCCCTGTTATAGTGGAAGCACTCTAATTCTCTTTCTTATTTTCTGATTTAAACCAGTAAAAATGTCATCAGAATTTGAACTAGTTCTATCTGACATCACAGTATTTCATTTTTTAAAGATGGATCAGTTTTGGGAAATTGATCATATCACATGTTTTTATAATACTGTAGTGTGACAGGAATAAAAAGTGAAAACTCCTCACTAATATTCAGATTATAATCCTTACTATATAGGACAAAAGTAAAGAAAAATCTAGTTTATAGCTATATCTTTGAAGCTTCTCACAATTTGGCCTTAGAGAAAGAAAGGCATTGTTTAATATTTATGGATTATTCCTGCAGTGACTTGAATTAATATTTGAGACAATTGGATACTAGCAAATCAAGTCATATCAATTTAAGGCAACTACATAATTTAGTGCTCTACACTGTTCCCCAATCTCCAGATATATTGGATTATAATTTCCAGTTATCATAAGGTGACCAACTTTTTTACAATGAAAAGGAGGACAAATAAATTGGAAAAAAATATTGTAAATAAAAGAAATATTTTATTCATTGCAACAATAATACACTATAATATGATATATGCGTAATAAAAACATTTGTAACATTTTATATTGTAATTATGCTTACATGCCTGTTAATTATTATTTAAATGAGTACTTTTCCATTGAATTAATATTTTTTGTCAATGTATCATCTTCTAACAATATATTGGAAATATCTGAACAAGAAATATCCTTCATATTGAATTTTACGGCAAGTGCTGCAGCTAGAGTATCAACATTCAATCTCGATTTCTCACTTGTCCAAAAATCATTGGCAATTGAAAAAACTCTTTCAACTGCTGCATTAGTTCCAGGGTAGCACAATGTAAATTGAACAAGTATAAATAAATTTTCACATGGAATATCCACCCATCTTTTATCAATTTCAATGTGTTGATTTTCCCATTGTATTAATTTTTCAGAATTTAAATATACCGTATTTTTCAGAGTATAAGATGCACCTTTTTGCCCCCAAAAAGAGGGTGGAAATGTCGGTGCGTGTTATACACCGAATACAGCAATTTTTAGCCTCCCAAAGCCCCACCCCCACATCCTATTTTTGCAAAAAATGGGCCAGTTTTTTTTTAAAAAATGGGGGGTTTGCCTTCCCCCACCCCCTAGGAGTGCTCTGCAGGCTTCCCAGATCCTTTGCATGCCCTGTTTTTGCAAAAAAATGAGCGAAAAACGGGCCGTTTTTTGCAAAAATTGGGGCGTTTTTACCTCCCCCCACCCCCTAGGAGTCCACTGCAGGTTTCCCAGATCCTGCATGCCCTGTTTTTGCAAAAAAAGAGAGAAAAAAACAGGCTGTTTTTTGCAAAAATTGGGGCGTTTTTGCCTTCTAATTACCCCATCTAGCATGACTGGAGGAGGAATTCTGGGAGTTGAAGTCTACTAGTCTTAAAGCTGTGAAGTTTGAAGACCCCTGGGTTAGGAGTGCATGGGTCTTCAAACTTGGCAAGTTTAAGACTTGTGGACTTCAACTCCCATTCCTTAGCTAGCATGACTGGAGGAGGAATTCTGGGAGTTGAAGTCCACTAAAGCTGTCAAGTTTGAAGTTTGTAAAAAGTATGGTTGTAAAAAGTGTACATGGTTGTAAAAAGTATACATGATTGTAAAAAGTATTCTGCTACACTGGTATTTTATTAAATAATATATTACTGCACCATTTGGTTCAGAATACTTTTTTCCTTGTTTTCCTCCTCTAAAATCTAGGTGCGTCTTATACTCCGGTGCATCTTATACTCCGAAAAATACGGTACATTCAGTCTTCTAATTTCTTCAAAGAGACAATTGTTGTCTATTTTAATGTCTGGCATTTCTTTAGATAAAAACTCAACAAAAGATTCAATATTTGTGTCGTGCCAAGGCTCAACATATGCACCTTGGTGGGAGGAAGAGACACTGGACTGGGGGATCGATGGTTGCCAACACAACAAACTCTTCTCAGCAGTTCAATGCCTGACACCAGTGATTAACGTCCTGTTACATGAGACGCCGAGAAAGCCAAGCACAGTAAAGCTGCAACCGGAAAGAGACAATCTAAGCCATGACCAGCTGAGAGGGGAGGGCTTCACAGCACCGGATGGTGGTTTGGGGGGAGGGAATTGTGAGGATTTGCATAAATAGCACTGAGAGGAGGATGATCTCAGAGCTGACTTTGACCTGAATAGGTTCAGCATGGTCTGAGTTCTTATCTGTAGCGTGATTAAAAGCTGAAGTCCTTACTTTTGAAAGTGTCTTGAAGTCATTAACGCACGGGTCTGACTTAGCCAGTCAGACAGAAAGTCAGCTCTCCTTCTTCCTTTTCGGAGTGGCATGGCAGAGGGAAAGGCTGTGGATGTCCTGGAGACGCCTATGCCTGCAGAGCTGCAGGGGGAGGGGCAGGAGCCCCCACAGCCTGATGAAGAAACCCAGCTGGCCGTGTGTCCAAAGGAGCAGAAGAAGAGGGAGGATTTTCCTTCAGAGGCCCAGGAGCTGCCTGATACTGGAACTGGTCTGCCATCTACTGGCGAGTGGTGGCATAGTTCTGCATTAACAAGCAAGGTAGACCTACAAACGCACCCAACACCACCCCTTGGAGCCCAATTTCAGGGATGGAGGGAGCGAAGGTGGACTGGAGATGAGGAAGGTGAGTGGAGCTACTCCACAGACCCTGGGGCCAGTACCCTGGATATTTTACGGGACCGTTTTGGGGAAGGTAGCTTTAGAGATGCACCCTCTTGGCAACCTTGGGTGTCAGGGTTGGACCCCTTAACCAAGCGGCACGGGGCCCCCACTGGGTCTAGCTTGACTACGTGCTTCCGTCTTGCCAGTCCGAGATTTGATGTGCCTGTTGGTTCTGAGAGAGAAGGGAGAGAGAAGGCATCCTCTACTGGACTACAGGATGAGTCTCACGCTCAGCACAAAGCTTCTGAAGTGCCTGGAGGAGGTCACAGAAGTGACAGGAGCTACCAGGGCCCTCGTCAAGGTGGTCGAGATGCTGCTGGAGTGACAGGCCAGTTGCCACCATGGCTGATGGGCATGTGGCCTCATCAAGCGATGTGGGCCCACCTCCTATACCAGCCATGTTTGATGGCAGTGCTGATCGAGTGGCCTTGTTCATTAGCCAAATAATCAGCCACATGGACATGTATGGCCACGTTTACCCCTCTCAGTGGGCGATGGTGGTAGCGGTCACAACTGTACTGACGGGGGAGGCTGCTGATTGGGTTGCTGACCTCCACAGTGAGCATGCTAGGGAACTAGCTAACCTGGGACTTTTTCTCGAGGCACTGAGAGTGCAGTTTGAGGATGTATCCAGAGCAGAGGTAGTGAAGGGGGAACTATTGGCATTGAGGCAGAGAAGCTGGTCGGCACGGGACTATGTACGGGACTTTCGTAAGCTAGCGGGTTGCCTTCGAACATGGCCTGAACGAACGCTGGTTCAGCAATTTCAGTTGGGGTTGGACAAGGAGCTGAGGCAATCGTGTATTTACCGGGGATTGCCTCCACATTTGAATGACTGGTTTCGAGCAGTGGTGGAGCTGGATGTAGGCCTAAGGGAATTTAGGTCTCGAGGTGATGGTGGATGGAGTCAGCAATGAAGACTTATGATACCATCGCCGGGCCCCAGGGCAGGGAGGCCCAATGTGCCGGCTCCAGATACACCGGTCCGGAGGCCCCTGTTCTGGTGTTTCAGGTCCAATCAGGTGGAACACCGAGCGGCAGAGTGTCAGTTGCCATTGCCAAGGCCCCCAGCTGCGAAACAGTCATTTGGTGGAAGTGCGGATCGAACTCATCCAACACCTGAACGGTCCAGGAGAGCCACGCAGACGCCCCAACCGGACACTCCCACTCCAACCAAAGAGACTAAAGTTCATAATCAAATCTTGGTGATGTCTGCCGATAGTGAGGATGAAGATCTGGAGGATCCTATGGTACGTGATCCTATACGTCCCTTTATCATTCAGGTGAACGTCCAGAACCTGAGCATCTTGAAATGGATTTATAGCAATAGCAATAGCACTTAGACTTATATACCACTTCATAGTGCTTTACAGCCCTCTCTAAGCGGTTTACAGAGTTCAGCATATTGCCCCCAACAATCTGGGTCCTCATTTTACCAACCTCAGAAGGATGGAAGGCTGAGTCAACCTTGAGCCGGTGAGATTGGAACAGCTGAACTGCTGAACTAGCAGCCTGCAGTGCTGCATTTAACCACTGTGCCACCTCGGCTCTTTTAACCACTGCGCCACCTCCCTCATTTACCAGGGAGCCTTAATTGATTCGGGGTGTACTCAGTGTTTAATACGCCGCGCTGTGGTAGACAACTTGGGGGTCCGGGTTCTGAAATTACGCCAGCCCATTAAATTTGAACAAATGGATGGCTACGTGCTGGGAGGGGTGCTGGCTACCCATGTTACTGAAAAAATCAAGCTTGAAATGGGGGACCATTGGGAGATCATTAGGTTTGTAGTCGTGGACCATATGGTTGAACCAATCATTTTAGGATTGTCTTGGTTAGACAAATGGAAACTGACCATCTGGTGGGAGGAGGGGTTCTGGAAGCTAAGGTTGGCATTGGGACTGGATCCACCAACTATAGATCAAGAAACAGGGTCTGTAGGGAAGGAGGGTAATGAACAACGTCTGGAGCAGCGGTTCCCAACCTGGGGGTCGGGACCCCTTTGGGGGTTGAATGACCATTTCCCATGGGTCACCCCGGCATCCTCAGCTCCCCCACCCACTGCCACAAGCCTGGCCATATCAGCTCAACTCGCTCGAGCCCTCCGATCGATCGGGAGAGGTGCCATTCGGCAAGAGGCATTTGTGACGCCTGGCGGCCGAGCTTTGAAGGCATCAGCTAAGGGGCGGTGCGTCACAAGACTGTGTGCTGGAGAGTGCAAGGTGGTGCTTAAGACATCTGTGTCCGCCCCTGTCTCCTGCTTGCAGCGGCAGTTTTTCCCCGCTGGTGTCGAAGGGAAAGGGAGTCACGGGAGGGAACGGCCAGCCAACGACCACTTAAGTTTAACAGCGCACGACGGTGGGAAGGAGGACAGCTGGGTCGGGCTCGTCTGTCTGCCCTCTCGCCCTCGGCTGGCGCGGAGACCCAGCGTACTAAGAGGCAAACAGGAAGGGAGGGAAGAGAGAGACTGAGCGATATTAGCGCAGGGCTAGCCTGATCATACAGCCTTGGTGCTGAGGGTGCCACCGCCGGGGGCAGGAGGAGCTAAGCCGGAGGGAACTGGAGAAGGAGGTGGTGGTGGAGCATGGTCCTTCGCCGCCGCCCTGCTCCATATGATCATGCTAGCCCTGTGCTAATATCTCTCAGTCTCTCTCTTCCCTCCCTCCCTTTTTGCCTCTTTGTTCGCTGGGTCTCCGCGCCAGCTGAGGGCAAGAGGGCAGACAGAGAAGCCGGACCCGGCTGTCCTCCTTCCCGCCATCATGCGCTGTTAAACTTGGTTGTGGTTGTTGGCTGGCCGTTACCCCCGTGACTCCCTTTTCCTTCAACACCAGTGGGAAGAAATTGCCGCTGCGAGCCCCGGCCGGCCTGGTTTGCGAGTCCCGGCTGTAGTCGGAGATGTGGGACGTGGCAAGCGAGGAGACGGGGATGCTGGAGGGGTAGCAGGGAGTGTCTGGGTGGGAGGATTTAATAAAATATAAACTATAGTTCTTAAAGCAGAAGACATATAAACCCAAGAGGACAAATGGGTGTAAGGAAGGAGAGAGTTTGACGCTTCTCATGAATCAAATTTGGAAAGAATGAAGGAGGAACAGAAGAGTTTGAAGGAATTGTCCTCCAGCCGCAAAGGGGAATCTTTGAAAAGGCGGCTGGGTGAGGGGACCATAAGTGCCTTGTGGGCTGTCTCGCTGCAGGACCCGCGGCTGCGCTACGAGCTCATCCAGCACATCGGCTCCGGCACTTACGGTGATGTTTACAAGGTGCGCAACAGCGTGCACGGCTGGCTTTGGAGAGGGTCACCCCAGGTGCGCTTGGGGAGGGAAAGGCGCCGCAACTGGGGCGGAGAGGAGCCGCAGAGGCGGCCAAGCAAGCAGGAAGGAAGGCAGGAGGATCCCGAGCCGCCCAAGCTCCGCCTTGCAAGCCCGCCTGGGCTCTTCCTCCACCACAGAAAAGGACGGCCGGCAACGCGATGGAGAGACGGGCTCTGCAGCTGGCAGTCTCCAGGAGGGAGGAGAGAGAGCAGGGGGAGGGGGTTTCTAATTGGGGGTCCCTATGACTGGCAGCCCCCCTTTTTCTTCCTGCTCTACCCTCCTCCTGTTGGGCAACTTCTCCAAAGCGCGCTTTTCGAGATGCGCAATGGGGAGCAAGGAGTCGTGGATGGGATCGCTGCGCAGTGGTGGGGATTTGCAGTCTCCCATCTCCTGGGTGGGGTATGGATCGGACTGGAGAAGGGGTGCAGAGGGGTGGGGGAGAAGCAGGAAATTATCGCCGGGTTTCCAGGGCTGCTCTGTCCGGGGCGTGTCCAGGTCTCTTGGGGCCAGCATTTTTTTTTGAACCGGGAGCTTTCTCCAAAGGGTTGCCCGCAAGCGGAGGGTGACTTTTGGAGAAGGTGAGGTGAGGGTGGGGTGGGCTGGCTGGCTGGCTGGCTGGTTCCCAGGACAAGATCAGCTCTATGGGGCAGGCTGGCTTTGCTACAAGTGTAGGCAGGGCGGGCAGGATCCCCTTCCTGCTCACTCCGCTTTCCTGGAGTGACTGAATAACTACAATGCACTTATTTGTCCAGGTTGCCAGAGAGTTTGGCATGCGTGGATCTTGCAGTGCTGAGGGCTAGGAGAGGGAAGAAGAGAAAAGAGAAGGAAGGAAGGAAGGAAGGAAGGAAGGAAGGAAGGAAGGAAGGAAGGAAGGGAAGAAGAGGAAGGAAGGGAAGAAGAGGAAGAAGAATGTTAGGTGGGAGGGTGGGAGGAAGGAAGCAAGGAAGAGAAAAAGTGAGAGAGGGAAAGAAAGAAAAAGAAAGAAAAAGAAAGAAAGAAGAAAGAAAGGAAAGAAAGAAAGAAAGAAAGAAAGGTTGGGAGGGAGGGAGGAAGGAAGGAAGAGAAAAAAGCGAGAGAGGGAAAGAAAGAAAAAGAAAGAAAGAAGAGGCAGGTTGGGAGGAAGGAAGGAAGAGAAAAAAGTGAGAGAGGGAAAGAAAGAAAGTAAGAAAGAAACTGTTGAAAGAAGAGCCTTGCAAATTAAAATTGTTGTCTTTGCAGGGGTTTTGGAAAGGGTGGGTGAGCAGGCCCCATGGGGGAGGAAGGAATATGGGGTGTTTTAAGAAGAAAGAGCTTAAAGAGGAAATTGGCTTTGGGGGCCCTGGCAATGTTTTTGGACCAATCATGGGTTTTTTTGCCCCCTGTTTGCCTCCTGAAACTTTGGAGTCCTGGGAGAAAGCTACTAAACAGGGATTACTTTGCTGGAAGCTTATCTGATTTCTAGTTTTTTGACACTGCAGGCCACAATTTCTCAACCTCAACAACTTGAATATACCTGGACTTCAACTCCCAAAATTCCCTAGCCAGCTTTGCTTTGAATTCTGGGAGTTGAAGTCCAGGCACCTTAAAAGTTGCTGAGATTGAGAAATATTGCTGTACACTTGTTGGTTATGAAGTCTAAATACAGAAGTAGACTTGTTGTGGAAGATGATATTCCTTGTGTTCTTGCAAAGACTGGCCCGAGAATTTCTGATCTGGCATAATTACATATTGTTTTTGTGATTAATCGCTATGCTTTAATTATGTTCAATTTGTAACAATGAAAATACATCCTACATATTAGATATTTACATTACGATTCATAACAGTAGCAAAATTATAGTTATGAAGTAGCAACGAAAATAATTTTATGGTTGGGGGTCACCACAACATGAGGAACTATATTAAGGGGTCGTGACATTAGAAAGGTTGGGAATCACTGGTCTAGAGGAACATGAGACTGGAGGGTTCCCAAGTATGTATAATGATTTGGCACAAGTCTTTAATGAGGATGAATGTGACGTCTTACCACCTCATCGACCAACTGATTGTGCTATAGAGTTAATTCCGGGGGCGACGCTGCCAAAGCCCCGTATGTATTCCATGACTCCAAAGGAACTTGAGGAGTTATGTAGATATATTAATAAAAACCTGGCCAGGGGTTTTATACACCCTAGTACAGTGATGGCGAACCTTTTTTCCCCTCGGGTGCCAAAATAGTGCGTGCGCACGCTATCGCACACGAGTGTGTGCCCATACCCATAATTCAAAGTCCCTCACTCTCCCCACCCCCCTGTGCATGTGGAAATGACCCCCCCACTCCCCTGTTTCCCGACTTCTAGTGGGCCCGGTAGGCCCGTTTTTCGCCGTCTCCAGGCTCCAGAGGCTTTCTTGGAGCTTGGGGAGGGCAAAAACACTCCACCCCTGCCACTCTGGAGGCTGAAATTGCCCTCCCAGAGCTTCTGCACAAACCAACAATCAGCTGGTGGGCACGCACATGCACACTGAAGCTGAGCTAGGGCAACGGCTCGCGTGCCAGCAGATATGGCTCCACGTGCCACCTGTGGCACCCATGCCATAGGTTCGCCATCACTGCCCTAGTAGATCTCATATGGCCGCTCCCGTTTTATTTAGGGAAAAGAAGGATGGTGGCCTGTGTTTGTGTGTTGATTTTCGTGGGTTAAACGGGGTATGTGTGGAACATTTATATCCATTACCACTAATGAAGGACTTGCTTGCCACATTAGCCACGGGTAGAGTGTTTACTAAACTAGATCTAAGAGAAGTGTATTACCGAGTGTGTATCCGACCAGGTGATGAATGGAAAACAACATTCAATTGTCCATTAGGGAGCTATCAGTTCCAGGTGATGCCATTTGGATTACAAGGCGCCCCGGCTGTCTTCATGCAATTGATAAATGAGGTCTTGCATGAGCATTTGTATTGGGGGGTACTTGTATACTTAGATGACATATTAATTTATACAAAGACAATGGAGGAACATACCCGGTTAGTACGACATGTGTTGAAAAAATTACTAGATGCCAAACTCTTCGTGAAACTCTCCAAGTGCGAGTTCCACCGAACTAGGTTGGATTATCTAGGTCAGTGATGGTGAACCTATGGCACGGGTGCCACAGGTGGAACGCGGAGCCATATCTGCCGGCACGCGAGCCGTTGCCCTAGCTCAGCTCCAGCGCGCATGTGTGTGCCTGCCAGCTGATTTTTGGCTCACATGAAGGCTCTGGGAGGGCGATTTTGGCTTCTGGAGGGCCTCCAGGGTGGCAGGGGGAGCGTTTTCGCCCTCCCCAAGCTCCAAGAAAGCCTCTAGAGCCTGGGGAGGGCAAAAAATGGACCTATCGGACCCACTGGAAGTCAGGAAATGGGGGAGTGGAGGGGGTCACACACGCATGCGCAGGAGGTGGGGCGAATGGGGGGTTTGAATTATGGGTGTGGGCACACACACACGCGTGATAGCGCGCACATGCACTATTTCGGCACCCGAGGAAAAAAAGGTTCGCCATCACTGATCTAGGTTATCGCATTTCTAGTGATGGGGTGGAGATGGACCCTCAAAAAGTAAAGGCTGTGTTAGAATGGCAAGCCGCAAAAACCAGGAAGCAATTGCAAAGTTTCCTTGGTTTTGCAAATTTCTATAGACAGTTCATTCCATCCTTTGCACAGGTGGCTTTGCCCCTAACTGATTTGTTACGCACTAAACCCACAACAACCAAACCATGACCAGGCCAAGCTCTAAAGTGGATGATGGAGTGTCAGCGTGCATTTGAGGCCCTGAAAACACTCTTTGAACATGAGCCTATACTGAAACATCCTGATCAAGATTCACCTTTTATAGTACAGGCAGACGCAAGTGATGTAGTGGTGGGGGCTATTTTGTTGCAGAAGAATAGGCAGGGTAAACTTCAACCTTGTGCTTATACATCCCGGAAGCTTACGCCCACAGAGCGTGGTTGGGCGATTTGGGAAAAAGAGGCTTTTGCAGTCTGTTGGGTCCTGTTCACATGGTGGCACCTTCTGGAAGGTGCACAGCAACCATTTGAGGTGTGGACGGGCCACAAAAACCTAGAAGCCCTCCAAACACCCAGAAAACTGTCCCCGAAACAGGTGCGGTGGGCTCAATATTTCCAACGATTCAAGTTCAACTTGAAATATGTACCAGCTGGTAAGAACTTCATGGCCGATGCCTTATCTCACTTTCCACAATATAACAGTAAAAGGGAAGATGTAATACAAGCCATGATAACCCCATGTCAACAAGTGGGAAGGGGAGTAGAGGGAAATCTCTTAAACCCATGGCATGATAACTTAAGGAAAGCATTAGCAACAGACCCTTGGCTAGCTGAACACCCAAGTGTATTGACTGACAGGGATGGCCTAGCCTGGAAGGGAGATAAATTATATGTGCCTATAACCCTTCGTGCCTCAGTGTTAAGAAGATGCCATGATGTTAAGCCGGCCGGCCATTTTGGATTCTTAAAAACATTACATCTTACCAGATGGCAGTTTTGGTGGCCACGGATGAGGACAGAAGTTGAGGCCTATGTACAGAGCTGTCCTGTTTGTACAGTGAACAAACCACGGCCTGGTAGGCCGTTAGGATTGTTGCAACCCGTAGCTGATCCCAGTAGGCCATGGGAGGAGATTAGGATGGACTTTATAGTCGACCTGCCAGACAGCAATGGGCATACTGTAATATGGACAGTGATATATTTATTCTCAAAACAATCACATTTCATCCCATGTATTGGCATATCATCAGCCAAATGGCTGGCGAAAATGTTTTTACAACATATATACTGGTTACACGGAGTACCACGATGAATAATCTTGGATAGATTATTCTATCTCACCAAAACTGCCAAGTTTTGGTGAGAATTTGTACAACTAATAGGCTCCTCGCAGGGATTGAGCTCGGCATTCCATCCTAGCACTAATGGAGCTGCGGAGAGAGCTAATGCTATGATAGAACGCTACTTAAGATGTTATGTGTCATACCAGCAAACAGACTGGTCTAGCTTGATACCTTTTGTTGAAGTAGCGTATAATAATGCTGTACATCATAGTACTGGTCTCACACCTTTCCAGGTAGTATATGGAATGGAATTCCCCACCATTCCAGAGTTAGCTATGAACCCCCAGTGCTCCAAAACCCCAAAGGAATGTGCTGACAAGATTCGAGAAGGGTGGGCACAAGTGAAAGTAGCTTTAAGACAAGTGGCCGAGGAATACAAAAAGTATGCGGATAAAAGCCGAAGGGATCATAAACCATTCCAGATCGGGGATAGGGTGTATTTATCAACTAAATATCTAAAACTTTGAAAACCTAGTAAAAAATTAGGTCCTAAGTATCTCGGCCCATTCCCAATCACTCAGGTGATTAACCCTGTAACGGTAGCATTGAAATTACCACCCTTATTAGGGAAGGTGCATCCCATTTTTCACGTTAGTCTCCTTAAACCTGTAGAAGTAACTCGAGACCTACCAACAACCCCTGGTCCCATATATAGGGACCATTACGAGGTAGCTGAAGTCCTTGACTCCAGACTATTTCGAGGCAACCTCCAATATCTGGTGTATTGGAAAGGATATCCGATTATGGAGGCTACCTGGGTGGCTGCGCATGACATACAAGCTGAACGACTATTAAGGCGATTTCATCAAAAATATCCACAGAAACCAGGTCCCAATCAGGATTATTCGAATGTTGCTAACCCTTTTGCTTAATCCCCTGCAGGTGGACCCCTGGTAGAGGGGAGCCGCCTGTCGTGCCAAGGCTCGACATATACACCTTGGTGGGAGGGAGAGACACTGGACCGGGAGATCGATGGTTGCCAACACAACAAACTCTTCTCAGCAGTTCAATGCCTGATGCCAGTGATTAACGTCCTGTTACATGACACACGCAGAGAAAGCCAAGCACAGTAAAGCTGCAACCGGAAAGAGACAATCTAAGCCATGACCAGCTGAGAGGGGAGGGCTTCACAGCACCGGATGGTGGTTTGGGGGGAGGGAATTGTGAGGATTTGCATAAATAGCACTGAGAGGAGGATGATCTCAGAGCTGACTTTGACCTGAATGGGTTCGGCATGGTCTGAGTTCTTATCTGTAGCGTGATTAAAAGCTGAAGTCCTTACTTTTGAAAGTGTCTTGAAGTCATTAACGCATGGGTCTGACTTAGCCAGTCCGACAATCTGTCCAATATACTTGCTATGAAGTCAAAAAACACCATTGAAAACTGTTATTTCCCGTGATGGTTGTTTCAGACCATTCTTCAATATATTGAAAACATGTTTGGTAAAAATTCGGCACTTCTTTGATAAACGTTTCCGTTATGCCCGGATTTGATTCCTCTAAGTCTGACAATTTTCTTTTTATAATTAAAGGAAGAAATTTTTCTTCAAATCGAGATTTATATTGAAAGATAAAGTCATTTAAAATAAGACTAACTTCTGTAGCTGAAATGTGTTCACCTTCAATCTTTTGAATCATTTTGTGAAAAATAGATGATTGATTATGTACAAAATACATTAATATCTCAGATATTTCATTATTGAAAAACGATTCCAGGATTTTACGACATTTGTCTAAACTTAAAAAATATGAATGGAGAGGCTCAAATAATTGTAGAACATGCTCTACAGCAGGTGTTAGAGCAAGCCATCTAACTTTTGAATATCCTAAAAGTTTTTTGTATTCAACATTTGCTTCTTCACAGAATTGTTTTAAAGTAGCCACACGAATGGTAAAATGACTAAAATACAAATAAATTGTAGTTATTATTACTTCTACATCAATTGGCATGGCACATGACGCTGTGTTGATTGCATTTGACAAAATATGTGCATTACAACCTATTCCTAGTATTTTCTTTTGGAGTAAATCTTGTAATTTTACATACACATTATTCACCCCTTTGCATCTTCGCCCACCAAAATTTGTGTTTGTATTATCAGCTGTTAGTGCAACAACTTTGGATTTCAAATTGTTTTCATTTATTACTCTGTATAGATGGTTTGACAAAATTTCAGCAGTTTCTCCCTCAATGGATTCTAAATTTAATTTTTTTACTTGAATCTCCTTGGTAACATTAAAATATCTTACTAGTATTGGATACAATTTGGTTTCATTATGATTTGATGCATCAGATAAAACCGTTACAAATGCTACAATTTTCAAATCTGTTGTAAGTATTTTATCACAGTAATTTTTAAATACTGATTTAATAATAGCCTCGCATTTTGTCCTGGCACATGAAAATTTAGCATTGTGAAACTTTTTCAATAATTTAGTTGTACAATCCATACTTCGAAAACTTTGATTATGAATTATGGTATGAAATGCAAATGTTCCCTCCATTGCAGCTAACTGTTTTTCATCTTCAGAATAATTTGAAGTTTTTTAAAAAACCTGTTACTTTACCACTGGAAGCTGATGCATCTAATGATTGCTTATGTTTGTTGGTGGACAAGTGTTTCGTTATAGCTGCTCTGCCCCCAACTGCAATACAAAATTCTCCTCTGCAAATATTGCAGAAAACAATGGCATCTTTCTTTGATATGAGGAATGGAAATTCCTTTTTCCATTGATCATTGAAATGGCATTTCCTCTTTTTTGATTTTTCCATAACTTAAATGAAATTTAAAATTTAAAATAAAATATAAAGCTACACTAACGATGCAAGCACATTATGAATAAATAAAATTAATTATTACAACTGAAACTTTAATTTAGCGAATAAACTTCACTAAAATTTAAATTTATATTATTTTACACTTTTGTTGACAACAGGGTTGCATAAACTTGTAAATAAAATTATACATATTTGGAAATTATTAAATAGATAATGAATTAATAAAACGTGAATTGTACTTACCTCTGTATAATTGAATATTCACTGAGAAAGAAATAATTACCATGAGTCATTCAATTGCCAACATGCCGTGAGTCTACTGTGTGCATATGTGCCGTGTCGTGTTTCAGTAAGAAGTAAACAAAGCCACTTGTGCGCGGTGCTCTCTCTCAAGGTCTCCCGTGTGGAGCGCATGCATCTCATAATCACGTCTTATACCGCACTGTATCGAGCCTTGACGAATCATCATGTCAAATACAAATACTGTACGTCACCTAACGCGCAACAGATTAGTCTTCAAATATTGAAAAGGAGGACATGTAGGAGGACACTTTTCGAGGGAGGACAGAACTTACAAAAGAAGGACTGTCCTCCCTAAAGGAGGATGATTGGTCACCTTAGTTATCATGTCCTACTACAGGGGCATCAAACTCAAGGTCCGCAGGCTGGATCCAGCTCGTAAGGTGCTAAAATCTGGCCTGGAAATAGCAAAGGACCGGCCCGTGGTGCCTCTGGCAGCAAAATGACCCCCTGTGCCCTGTTTTGGCCAGCAAAGTGCTGCAGGAGGCCACCCAGACAAAAAACGGGCCATGGGGGAACTGTGTGCAGCCCCCCATGCCCCATTTTGGCTGCAGGAGGCAATCCAGCCAAAATGGGGTGTGGGGGAGGCTGCAGGGTGCTGCAGGAGGCGTCCATCCCATCTCCCCCCCCAGCCAACCCACAGAGAACTACAATGCTGATCTGGCCCTCAAAGAAATCCAGTTTGACACCCCTGTCCTACTAGCTTAGAATTATGGGAATTCCAGCCTGCAATAGATATGACCTGTTGAATCAATCATTCTTTGAAATGTAACTCCAGTGATAAACTGAATGACAATCTCAATACACAATACTTTCTTACTATTAATTTTGCTGTCAATAGTGAAATAATATAAATTATATGGTTTGCTTGTTTTAGGGTTCATATTTGTAATTAATAGATATTTTTCATTGGAATTAAATTACATTATATCCAAAGTACTGTTTTACAAGTATGCTTACTCTGCAAACATAAGTAATCTAAATTTATTTTGGACTGACTTGTAACATTTGTAATTTTGCTACTCTTCTAGAAAGAATTGTCTTCATTACATCATTAGGCTACTTTCATGTTTTGTCCTCTTGTCCTCTTTGAGAAGTTAAAAAAATGTACTCCAGATAAAAAGCTCATGTTCTTTTGCCAATGCTTGATCTGAAGACCACCCTGTTTTAAAGCAAAATTAGTTTATCTTGCCTTTTTGAAAGTTACTAAATATTACCCATATTTTCTGTGTGGCCTGATTTTGATGCTTAGGCATTTTGTTCCAGTTATCCTTAAAGGACTTTACAAGAACTAAGTTGTTCTTAATTATTCTTATCTGAGCAGCTGTATAATACTTGATGAAAAAAAGGAAGTTAATAATGGATCAAAGTTAATGATGAATCCAGTCTGTTAAAAATGTGATGTAATTTTGTTCCTGGATCAGTAAGGAATTTCAGGATAATGCCATAATGTTCATGTTTCCCCACCAATATAGCTCAGCGTAGCCAGCTATAGTCCATCTGTTTCTTTGCTGGGATTCATATTCTCATTTTTATTTTCATTTAGAAATAGAATTTTGTATGCTTTGCACTCTCTTAGCTGTAGTGGACATAACAGAAGAATGAAATAGCATATGAATTATATTCACACATAAGGCTGGAAAATGTTATATATTTTATAAGTATTAGAAAGATTAAATCAGACTTCTGGTTTGGCGTCGCTGCAGGACAGTCATAGGAAGTGGGCTCCGCGAACCTAGGCTGAACTCTCCTCGTGGGGAGGGCCTTAAAGGGCTAAAGTCACCTTGTAGAAAGGAGGGGTGCTTTGCACATCGCACAGAGTGGCAACTCTCCTGCTTGATCTGAGGCTCACTCTCCTATGCATCAATTTTTATTTATTTATTTATATTTATTTATTTATTTTGTCAACACGTGTACAAGATAACAGGTATGATATAAACATAAACAAAAGTAAAATATGTATAGGTAAATTTAGACAATAGGACAGAAGGACAGGGATGGTAGGCACGATGGTGCACTTATGCACGGCCCTTACAGACCTCTTAGGAATGGGGTGAGGTCAACTGTAGACAGTCTAAGGTTAAAGTTTCTGGGGTTTGGGGAAGAAACCACAGAGTCAGGTAGTGCATTCCAGGCATTGATTACTCTGTTGCTGAAGTTGTATTTTCTGCAGTTGGGTTTCGAGCGGTTTACATTGAGTTTGAATCTATTGAGCGCTCGTGTATTGTTGCGGTTGAAGCTGAAGGTAGGACATTGTGGCAGATGATTTTATGAACTACATTTAGATCAGATTGAAGGCGACATAGCTCTAAGTTGTCTAAGCCTAAAATTTCAAGTCTGGTGGAATAAGGAATTCTGTTGCGAGCAGAGGAGTGGAGGACTCTTCTTGTGAAGTATTTATGGACTCTCTCGATTGTATTAATGTCCAATATGCAGTGCGAGTTCCAGACAGGTGAGCAAAGGATTGGTCTGGCAAATGTTTTGTATGCTCTGGTTAGCAGAGTAATATTGCCAGAGAAGAAGCTACGCAAGATTAGGTTGACAACTCTTAGTGCCTTTTTGGCAATGTTGTTACAATGGGCTCTGGCACTTAGGTCATTAGATATGAATACTCCAAGGTCTTTAACAGAGTGAGGATCGTCTACAACAGGGGTGGCCAACCGTGGTGCATGCGCCAAATGTGGCACATTGGATGCTTACAAGTGGCGCATTGCATCCTTGCGCCTACTTAGCTCAGCTCCTCTGGGCTCTGCCTACAGCAATTTAAAATGCACTTCTGCCCGTGAGGAAGAGGGGGCGAGCATCGATCCCTGCCTCCGCGCAGGCAGGAACGCATTTCAAAATGCTGCCGGAGGCAGCCCAGAGCAGACGAGCCAGTCCAGCAAGTGAGGGAGGCGTCGGCTAGAGTTCCAACATTTCTAACTTTCTTTTAGTCGTCCCTTTCGGCTCCGCCTCTTGCTGCCACCTCCCTCACTTGCCTGGAGGTTGCGGGTGGGTGGAGTAATGTGCGTTACAGTTAAATAGTGGATACAGTGCCGCAGAAGCGGCGCTTTCTGGGGACCGGATGAAGGACAGGGACTGAGTGAAGTGGGAGGAGCTGCGGCCGGAGGGGAGCACTCGGGCTGGGTCACAGCTGCTGAGTGCTTGAGGAGAGACTGAGGCGGTCAGTAGAGACAACAGACTGCGGGGCTCCATGGCGCGGTGTTGCCAGCTCCACTGCCACAGCTGTGCGCGGTGCTCTGTCCCCCTGAGGAGCGCTCCCTTTGATCCCTCCTGATGAGGAAAAAGGCCTCTCTCACCCCATCGGTGTCCTCAGGTTGGACCCAAGAGAGAAGGGGAGCCACCGGGACCTCCCTCGTCGTTCACTTCCCTATCACACAGGCATGCTTGCTGGGGGCTGGAGTAGGCAGCGGCAGCGGCGTTCCTGCATCTATGATAAAATTCAAGCCAAACCAGATGCGGACTTACGACCGGGAGGGTTTCAAGAAGCGGGTGGCATGCTTGTGCTTCTGCAGTGAGAGGGAGGATGAGGTGAGAGGTGGCTTCTGGAAGGCTGCGGCATATGGCGGGTGGCCTGAAGAATGAAAGAAGTTGGGGATACCCCCTTTCCCTGCCCGCAGCTCCCTCTTCCTCAGTCGGGGCTGCTGTGCCCAGACCATCTTGCCCTTTCCTTCCTTCCTTCTTTACTTCCCTCCTTCGCTGCCAGCCATCGGTCCATTCAGCTCCTTTGTGTGCGGGTGTCTGCCGGAAGGATTTGCCTTGTCGTCCCTGTTGCTACCGCCTTCCTCACTCGAGCCCTGCAGGAGACGGCGACAGAGGCTCCTTCTTCCTCTGAGGGGAGGGGAGGGGAGCAATCCACCCACCTACCTCGCTTGGTGCGGTTCCCCCGGGAGTGACCCCCAGCCGGGACCTGGAAGTGCGATGCTCTTCCAGGCTTCTCTTCCAGGACTTGGCGTCTTGGAAGAGGGCTGGGCGAGGGAGAAAGGAGCCATGGTGGGGATTGGTTTGCAGGGAGAAAGAAAGAAAGAAAGAAAAAAGAAAAAAGAAAAAAGAAAAAAGAAAGAAAGGAAGACAGAAAGAAAGAAAGAAAGAAAGAAATGTTAGGAAAGAAGAAAGAAGGAAAGAAGGAAGGAAGGAAGAAGAAAGAAGAAGAAAGAAGACAGACAGACAGACAGACAGAAAGAAAGAAAGAAGTTAGGAAGGAAGGAAGACAGAAAGACAGACAGACAGAAAGAAAGAAAGAAATAAGTTACGAAGGAAGGAATACAGAAAGAAAGAAAGGAAGGAAGAAGTTAGGAAGGAAGGAAGACAGAAAGAAAGAAAGAAAGAAAGAAAGAAAGAAAGAAAGAAAGAAAGAAAGAAAGAAAAAGATGTTAGAAAAGAAGAAAGATGAAAGAAAGAAGGAAGGAAGGAAGAAGAAAGAAGAAGAAAGAAGACAGACAGAAAGAAAGAAGTTAGGAAGGAAGGAAGGAAGGAAGGAAGAAAGGAAGAAAGAAAGAAAGAAAGAAGTTAGGAAAGAAGAAAAATGAAAGAAGGAAGGAAGGAAGGAAGGAAGGAAAGAAGGAAGGATGGAAGGATGGATTGGAGGAAGAAAGAAGAAGAAAGAAGACAGAAAGAAAGAAAGAATAAAGGAAGGAAGGAAGGAAGGAAGGAAGGAAGGAAGGAAGAAAGAAAGAAAGAAAGAAAGAAAGAAAGAAAGAAAGAAAGAAAGAAAGTTGTATGGCCGCACTGAGTCCTACGGGAGTGGGGCGGCATACAAAAACGACCCAAAAAATAAATAAATAATAAATGGCGGATTGGAACTCGTCTGCGAAAAAATTTGGCGGATGGTATGCTTAAGGTTGGCCACCACTGGTCTACAAGGTCGTTGGCCACCACTGGTCTACAAGGTCGTGTCCTCCAAATTTATATTTTGTGTACGGATTCTTTTTGCCAATGTGTAAGTCAGAGCATTTGCTTGTTGAGATTTGTAGTTGCCAGTTATCAGACCATTGTGATACATGGACAAGGTCTTTTCGAAGGGTAGAAGTATTGTCTCCTTCCTCAAAAATGAGGAAGGAGAGATGGCCATTATGGCTGCCGTGAAGCTGGGACAATCGAAGAAAGAAATGTGCTGGAGCGATGTTTGAACAGTGGACGGGAGCTGGGTGAGATGATCTTCAACTTCTTTACTAGAGATTAAACCCCAAAGAAAAGAAACTCCAAAAAGATAACTCTCCAAAATGTTAAAAGCGGCAAACAATTACTTAGAGAAAGATTACAGACTCAAAAGAAAATGAAACCTAAGAGAGGATATAGTTTTTAAAATATAGAATGACTGGATTTGAATATCTTAATGGAAATATCTTGAATAGGCATTTTGAAATGCTTGAAAGATTGGGCTGATTATTGGGAAAAAGTGAAATAAATTATTTGAAGAAATTGGAATGCTGTCAGATTGGGTGTCACATTGAAATTTTAGGCAATGATGCCATCTGTTGGTGAAAGAAAGGAAATATACTATATTTTATAAGGCTGTGAAGTCCTTGAAATAATCTCTAATACTGAGTGGAGGTAAACACATCTGGAAGACTGTGTTTTTTGCTGTATACTGTTTGATACCTATTTCATGACTAAGGAGCAAAAAATTCCAAGACTTTTGAAGATTGCTAAGTAGACTGGTTCACAAACACTTGGAACTATTATTGAAATCAAAATGCTGGTTATGTGGCTGATGAAGACAAAGGAAAATCTGGAAAGTAAATTGACTGGTGAAGGACTATAAAGAACTATAAATATTGCGTATCTTGAGGAATGACTCTGGGACTGAGTGAATAGTTTTAATATTGGTTTTTTGATGTTTCAGACAACTAAGAGTTTGGGATTTTGATAGATTTGTAATTATTTTTGGAGTAATTATCCTCTAAAATAAGACATCCCCCGATAATAAGCCCAATCGAGCTTTTGAGTGCATGGCAATAAGGCCAAGCGCTTATTTCAGGGTTCAAAAAAATTTAAGACAGGGTCTTATTTTCGGGGAAACATGGTAGTATACAGACAGATCATATCAAGGTGTGATTTCTAACTAAACAGAAGAGTGTTTAATTAACTTTTACCCTAGACAAACAGAAGAGTGTTTAATTAACTTTTTCCTTAGATCAGGGGTCCTCAAACTATGGCCCGTGGGATGGATCCGGCCCTCCCAATTTATCTGGCCTGTGGAGTGGTGGGGTTCAGCCCCGCCCCTTGCCCAACTCCTCCAAGCCAGGAAGAGAAAAGGTAGTGGAGACAGGAGAACAAAACAAGCAAGTGAACCTTCAGTCTGCCGGCTGGCCCCTTTATTCCCCTTGCTCTGCTAGAGGAAGAGAGGCCGGGTGAGACTCAGATGCTTTCTGGCTCCCCTCGTCACAGAAGCATCAACCCCGCACTCTCCCCTCTTTGCTAGCAGCCGCCCTATTTTTTCACACGGGATTGGCCAGGAGTGAGGAGGGAGAAAGGGGCAGCCACTAGCAGAGAGGAGAGAGCTTCTGTGATGAGGGGAGCTGGAAAGTATCTGGGTCTCACTCTCTTCCTCTCACAGCCACTTGTGCTGCTGCTGCCGTTCCAGAGGGCTGCCTCGAGAGTGAGGGAGAATAAAGAGACCAGCCAGCAGGCCAAAGGTTCACTTGCTTGCTTTGTTCTCCCGTCTCCCCTCTTGCAAGGAGGAAGGGAGCTGCGTCCTAAGCTCCACGGGGTTTGCGTAGGGACTGCGCGAGGGGCCTAACAGGGAGATGCATTCCCGTCCCCATTAGGGGAGATTTTCTCGCTGGCATGGGGGATTCTGGAGACTTGGCTGGGGGAGGGGGGAGGGAAGGGCCAGGATTTATGCAGCAGCAACAGCAGCAGCAGCAAACGGCAGGCCGGATGCATTTTGCGTGCAGGCTGATTCCGAAGCACGGTCCCTTTTATAGGACTGATTGTAGCGAACTTTGCTTGCTTGCTTGCATATATATGTACATGTGTATGTGCTTTCTAGGGGTCTTCTCTTTTAAGGGACGCTAGCTTTGGGATTTACAGGATTGATCTGCTCCCCTCCCCCTCCCCTCCTCCCCTCCCCTTTGGGATAGCTCTGCGCTGGGGTGCTGTGTGCTCTCAGTCCTCCCACCCATGTCTGCTTCTGTGAAGCAAAAAAATCTTCACTCGCACCCTCCTGGGGTCTTGGTCTCAGCACTGATTCAAGTGTGTCTTCTGCGGACCGCTAAGAGCCCGAGGCTGTTGGCGCCAAGGCAGCCCACGCCTCCCGCTGCTTTGAGCTTGGAGCTGTAAGCCACATCCATTCCTAGCTGCAGTTTACTCACGAGCACCGTTGGCCAGGAGAGGCAGGGAGAAAGGTGAGGGGACAGCATGGTTGAGGGCGCAGGAGCTGGGCACAGGCAGGCAGATTAGATGATGCTGGCAAATTGCTGGCTTCCTCGCTCAGCTGCTCGCAGCCCAGAGCACACAGGCAGAGAACAAAACCTGGGTCATAGCCGCCTCCTCCTGCCTGCACACATCGAGGAGGCCGAGCAGCAGCTGGGTGAGCACGGACCTCCTGAGTCACAGGAAGCAGCTTCCAGCGATGCCCTCAGGTGAAGATGTTGCGAGCGAGAAGGCTGTGTGTTACATTTAAAAGTAAATGTGTTACTTTTGGGGAGATTGCAGGATTGCCCCTCCTCCCCGCCGGCCAGCTGGTCTTCAGTACGTGGCTGGTCGGCCTCCGGACATCAGATTCCCACCACCCAGCACCAGTTCAGGAGTTCTTCCCCCCCCCCCGACAGAGAGGGAGGGAAAGAGAGAGGGAGATGAGAGAGAGGGAGAGAAGAGAGAGAGAAAGAGAGAGAAGGAGGGAGGAGAGAGAAAGAGGAAGGGAGAGAGGAGAGAGAGATATGTTGTTTATAACCTTCTTGGGGCTGAGAAGAATTGCTGCAAAACTGAATTTTCTGAAGTGGACCACTAGAATCATAAACAACTTAAAAATGATCTAGTAAAAAGAAAAGTCAAACAAAAGTAAATAAAACACCCCCAGGAGCAAAACAAATTAAAGTTTAATTTGTGTGTATTATTTAATTGGCCATGCCCACCTAGCCACGCCCACCCAGTCACATGACCACCTAGCCACACCCAGCCAGCCACTCCGGCCCCCCAACAGTCTGAGGGACCGTGAAGTGGCCTCCTGTTCAAAAAGTTTGAGGACCCCTGCCTTAGATAAACACAGAGCTGAGTAAATAATCTTGACCTTAAACAGGACAGAGAGCTGAGTAAATAAGCAGGACAAAGAGCTGAGTAAATAATCTTTACATTAAGCAGGATGTTCAGTCAATATTAACCAATGACAGGCATTCCACATTCTTTGGCAATGATTGATAACAATCTACACTTTCAATCTATGAAAATGTTACAATAAAAGACATTTTTCTTGAGATAAATGTAGAGTTTCTCTTAATGTATCACTTTTGTTTTGGATGTAGGTATGTTCTGTTTAGTTGGGATTTTGGAGTTATGTTCATTTTTATCCATTTTAATTCCTTTTTATAAGTTTTTGCGTACCTCCCATTAAAAAGGTTGAGAGCTCAATCCTAGACAATGGCAGATGTTTGTCTACTGCGAACTCCATGCAGATGTGAGGAAGGGCATCCGGCCAGTAAACAGTCTACCCCAAATTAAGGGATTAAAGGATCATAACAAAGAGGTTTTTTAAAATACTGTTAGGTGCACAGAATGTTATATTGGCTTGGTGATGGACTCATAAAACCTGGAAATACTATGTTTCCCTGAAAATAAGACCTGGTCTTATATTTTTTGGGGGGGCTCCAAAATAAACATTACAGCTTATTTTCAGGAAAACATGATATCAGGGTGATCAGCCTGGCTGGGTGCCCTGCCTCCTGGTGCGCACACAAGAGGTGGCAAGCACGCGGGAACCAATGGTATCCGGCAGCAGCTGCAGCTCATTGGTCCCTGGGTTAGTGCACTCTGGGGTTGCGCAGCCCACACAGTGCAGGTGAGTTGATTCCCTGTCCAAGCAGCAGACAGAAGCAGAGGCATGCAGGGGGGAGGCAGGCAATCCGGATGTGCTCCATGGGCCACAAGAAAGTTGAGAGTCAGTGGGCTGGAGCAGCTGTCTGTCCATGGGAAGCTCATCTTCACATGGTGGCACCAGCAGCAGATGGAGGCAGAGGCATGAAGCAGAAGGCAGGCCACAATCAAGCCAAGTGACGCAAAGATGAACCTCCCGCATCCGCCCACCCACTCTGGCCCACTGACTTCACTTTCTTCAGGCCCGCATGGTGCATCTGGATCGCCTGCCTCCCCCCATGCCTTTGCTTCCATCTGCTGCCAGGGCCACCGCACAAAGATAAGCCTTCCACAGCTGGCTGCCACTCTGGCCCACCGACCCTTGGCTTTCCCATGGCCCACGCGGCACATCCAGATAGCATGCCTCCCCCATCTCTGCCTCTGCCTGCTACTTGGACAGATAATCAAATCACCTGTGCTGCGTGTGCTACAGCTACTGCCAGAAACCATTAGCCCATGCATGCTTGCTGCCACCTGTGCTGGGTATGCCCACCCCTCTTCACTAGGACTTATTTTTGCAGTAGGGCTTACATTAGGAGCACACTTAAAAATCAGGCTAGGGCTTATATTAGGAGCACACTTAAAAATCAGGCTAGGGCTTATTTTCAGGGTAGGTTTTATTTTCAGAAAAACATGGTAGCAATGGCAAAATTAATAATCTTCTTGTATTTCTTTAAGAAATCTATTTTAAAACTATCCAAAATATGAATTTTGTGAGAGAGCAGGCTAATCCCTGTGTGATGATGATGATGATGATGATGATGATGATGATGATGATGATAATGCTGAGTGCAGCAAATGTGAGTGCACATGTGAGTGCAGCAAAATCATGCAAACTGATTACAAAGCTAGACATGACTGAGTGCTAAATTAATCCATTGGTCATTATATAAAAATAGGACTTACCTGTATCCAAAAAGTCATGGGAATATAAAGTAGAAAAAGTTGTCAAAAATGAGGTGAAGATCTTGTGGGACTCTTGAATGCAGATGGATCATCATTTGGAATACAACATGTCAGATATTACAGTTGTTGAAAACTGAAGCATACAATTTATTGATATTGCTGTATCAGGAGACAGAGTCAAAGAAAAAGATGAAAAAAATCATGAAATATCACAACCTGGCCATCAAAACTATGCGATTATGGATGAAGCATGTAACAGTGATACCCATTGTCATGAGGACATTTGATACCATGTCCAAGAATTTTATAAAATACATCAAGAAATTGCAGCTTCCTGCAATAACACCAGCGGAACTGCAAAAAACTGCGCTACTCGGAACATTGTACATTTTAAGAAGATACTTGGTTGATACTTAGGATGCTGGCAGCAATCCATATCAACCATCAGTGCCAGTCAATGATATTTGTGATACATTCTTAAATGTTCAGTTGACGGAGTTTCATGTTTAATGAATAAAATAATTAACAACAACAGTAATAGTAATAGTAATAGTCTGGGGTGGGTTCCTACCGTTGTGGTCCAGTGCGCAGCTCTGGTAGGGACCTGCCGATTATGCAATTTGCGCACGACTGCTCAGGTACCATCTTCACTGGACAGTCGCGCACGTCGCCATCTTTTTAAAAACTTTTCGGCTTTTTTGCTTCTGCGCATGCATGGAAGCAAAATCTCGCCAAAATCTTGTGAGGGAATGTGCAAGTTGCGAGATTTCAGTGAGATTTTGCTTCTGCGCATGCGCAGAAGCAAAATCTTGCCGAAATCACATGCGCACGCTTGTCCCCTTGCGAGATTTTGGTGAGATTTTGCTTCCGCGCATGCGCAGAAACAAAATCTCACCAAAATTGCACAAGAGAGCGCGCTCGTGTAGTGAGCGTGATGCGCACAAAACATGGAGATCAGTAAGTAGGCAACCTGCCCCCAGTAATAATAATAATAATAATAATAATAATAATAATAATAATAATAATAATAATAATAATAATAATAATAATAATAATAATAATAATAATAATAATAATAATAATAATAATAATAATAATAATAATAATAATAATAATAATAATAAATACATTTGTTTCCTATCTTGCTGTGGGGTTTATGACTGTTCGCCTCCTCCATTTCGGCGCTCCTGTTTTGTCCCCTGTCTTCCAACCCCAATCAATCGGGCGCTGCCTCTTCTCCTTGGCCTGTTCGCCGAACGGGCCAAAAAGCTCATTCACCCTGGCCTTTTGGCTGCACAGGACACTTTGCCGCCAGCCAATCAGAGGAGCAAGAATCCCACCCCCTTCTTCCATTCCCCTGGGGGGGGTGGATATTGCGCGCATAGGCTCTTTCTCTCTCTGGCTGGGCTGGCTCACTGGCTGCTCAGTGTTTGTGTGTGTGTGTGTGTGTGTGTGTGTGTGTGTGTGTGTGTGTGTTCCTCCTGCTCGCTCTAGGAAACCCATGCAAGTCCAAGCACGCTCTTGGCTAGGCTGCGGGGGGGGGAGGCAGATCGGTTGTCCCCCCCCTTTCTGGTAACTCCTCGCCTTCCTCTAGCTCCTTGCCAGCCTTCCAAAGAAAGAAACAAGGGTCGGCGCCTCAACTTCAAGGAAGGTGGCACCAACTTCCCATTGCTGAAAGTTTATTTATTTATTTTATTTATTTTAGTGTTCTTATATGCCACCCTACTCCCTGGGGACTCAGGGCGGCGTACAACATTTAAGCCGTTTGACTGCGCAAAGTTCCCGAGTCGGTGGGAAGGACAGTGGCAAGTCCCTATTTCGAAATAAGGGGAGCATGGAAAAACTGTTGTGAATGTGCTCCGGAGAGGAGTGAATGGGGGCCAGCGGGGGAGAAGTGCATATTTCACTGACAATCCCTAATTTCTAGTGGGGAGGAAGGTTCCCCCCCACTTCCAGTTTATTGCAGACTCAGAACAGCTTACAAAGTCAAGGAAACTCCCTCCTTCCGAAGGGGGGAGAACCCATTAAGGTAATTTGGAAGAGTGTGGAAAAGTACTGGGGGGGATGTCCGCAGGGAAAAAAAGAGGATGGGTGAGTGGAAGGCAAGGTAGAGAAAGGAGAGGAAAGATAGAGAGAGGAGCCGATCTTTTAAACAGGTGGCGGGGACGGAGAATGGCAAAGTCACTTACTTCACAGACCAGGGGGTGGAATTAGAAACACGCTGGGGGGGATCTGGATGCATCCTTTCCCCTCCCTCATCCCCCAAAAATCTCACGTTTCTGTGGAGGAGGAGGAGGGAAAAAAACACCACTGATCCGCGAGAAATCTGCAACTTTTCTTTTCTTTTTTTAAAATAAATTTTATTGATTTTCAACACTTTTCTTTAAAATAACAATTACCATGTTTCCTTAAGCATTTCTACAATCACACAAAATTATTTTTCATTTTCACATTTCCATATTACAATTGATTCTATATCACATATCATAATTACATATATGTTTTTATTTACATGTTTACATTTTACTACTTATGGTTTCACTATTTCCTTTCTTTTCTTAATTTAGCCCATTGGTACCATTTTTCCCAGGTAGTATAATATTCAGAATCTTTTTTGTCCTTTAGATACATTGTAAGTCTATCCATTTCTGCACATTCATAATTTTTTTTAATTACTACATTTTCCGGTGGTGTTTCTGCATTTTTCCATAGTTGTGCAAAGGTTATCCTGGCTGCGGTCGTAATATGAAGAACTAGATACTTAATATTTTTATGATAATCTTTTTTAAATATACCCAAGAGAAATAGTTCTGGGGTAAATTCTATCGTCTCATTAGTTATTTCCAATAACCATTTGTGTATTGTATTCCAGAATTTTTTCATTTCAGAGCACAACCACCACCTGTGGAAAAAGGTACCCTGTGTTTTTTTTACATTTCCAACATGTGGGATTCGAATTTGGATAATTTTAGCAAGTCTAATTGGGACTAAGTGCCATCTATAACTCATTTTGTAAAAATTTTCTTTATATGCTACAGATTTAGATATTTTAAGGTTTCTGGTCCATATCTGTTCCCAATCTGCCAGGTGAATATTGTGTCCAACATTCTGGGCCCATGCTATCACGGGACCTTTTACAACATCTTCGAATCTTTCATATTGCAGTAAATAATTATATAATTTTGAGATAATTTTATTTTCTGGGCAAGTCAATAATTTATCTAATGGTTTAGTTTCCATTTCAATTCCACATTCTTCAATGTCTATCTTGTATCGAGATTTTATCCATGCATAAGGCCACCAGTCTATATTTATGTTTTGTCTTTGTAAATCTTCTCTATCTCTTAATTTACCGGTTCCATCTAATATATCTTTATATTTTACCATTTTACTCCTATCAATTGTGTTTGGGTATATGATTGCTTCCATTATTGAAAGCCAATTTGGCATTTTAATATAATATTTTCTTTTTATTTCTAGCCAAATTGTTATAAGCGCATCTGTAATTATATGTCTCTGGAAAAATTTTGAAATCTTCTCTTTATTCCAAAGGCAAGAATGCCAATCCATAAGTAGATTGTGGCCTTCTATGGTCAAAATACGGTTATTATTTAGATTGATCCAATCTCTTATCCACACCAGAGATGCTGCAATGTAATATAATTTCCAATCTGGGAGTCCAAAGCCGCCTCTACTCCTACTGTCTTGTAAATCTATTAATTTAATTCTAGATTTTTTATGTTGCCAAATAAATTTAGTAGTTATTCTGTTCAAATTTATTTAAAAAATTGTATTTAATTTGATTGGTATTGTCTGAAACAGGTATAGTAGTTTGGGCAAAATGTTCATTTTAATAGTGGCAATATGGCTTAGAAACGAGATTTGTAAGTTTTCCAATTTTTTGAGATCTATTTCTATTTGATGTATCAATTTATCATAGTTATTTTCTTTTATGGATGAACATTTGTTTGTTAAATTAATACCTAAATATTTAATTTTCTTCACTACTTGTAAGCCTAATTCTTTTTCTAATCATCCCTCTTGTTTCCTTGTCATGTTTTTGGTTAATAATTTAGTTTTTTGTTTATTTATCTTTAGTCCAGCTACTACACCATATTTTTCTATTTCATTGAGTAGAGTTAAACCTGATTCATGTGGGTCTTCCAAAAAAAATACTAAATCATCTGCGAATGCTTGTAGTTTATAATTTTCTTTTAAAATTTTGGTTCCTTTAATGTCCGAATTGTTCCTAATTTTGTTTAGTAGTACCGTATTTTTCAGAGTATAAGATGCACCTTTTTACTCCCAAAAAGAGGGTCAAAAACTGGGTGCGTCTTATACTCCGAATGTAGCCCCACCCTCCTCCAGCAAGCGAGAGGTGCCTCAGAGACAAGGCTGGGAAAGAGGGCATAGATTACTGAGATTACTGGGAGGAGGGTTGGGGCACAGCCTGAGGAACGAACCCCTTCGGGACGGTCTGGGGGGGGGAATCTGTCTGGTGGCTTCGGCAAAAAAGCAATGTGAGGAACCGCCACCACTGCCTAAGCCCTCTCCGTGCCCGGGAGCCAAGCCAAGCAGGAGCTCCAAAATCAAAACATCCCTCCTTTCCAGCCATCGCTGCCTATTGGCCCAATTCCCTGATGCAATTGACAGCCGTGCACCCTCATGAAAATGCGGGGACGGTGGTTTTCGGCCGGTTCCAAGCACTGCCGAGACCGAAAATGCGAGGCTTGTTTTTGCCAATCCCCGTTGCCTGGAACAGCGTGTTTCAGGCGGTGGATCTGGCCAGGAGGAAAGAGAAGTCTGCGGAGAAGGAGGAATCTGCTGGAGGAAAGTGTTTTTGGGCAGCAGACCCATGGTTCCCTTCCCAATTCCAAGAATGGGGCATGCGGAGGCAAAAAAAGTGCATCGCGTTTCAGTCGGTGGCCTGTTCCAGCCAGTGCTGCCACCAGAAAATGCTTGCCTCCTCAATTCCCTTGATTCCCCGATGCACATTGCAGAGCCACGTCGCCTCCTCCTCCTTCTCCGCAGACTTCTCTTTCCTCCTGGCCAGATCCATCGCCTGAAACACGCTGTTCCAGGCAACGGGGATTGGCAAAAACAAGCCTCGCATTTTTGGTCTCGGCAGCGCTTGGAACCGGCTGAAAACCACTGTCCCTGCATTTTCATGAGGGCGCACGGCTGTCAAATTGCATCAGAGAATTGGGCCAATAGGCAGCGATGGCTGGAAAGGAGGGATGTTTTGATTTTGGGGCTCCCGCTTGGCTTGGCTCCCGGGCACGGAGAGGGCTTAGGCAGTGGCAGTGGCTCCTCACATTGCTTTTTCACCGAAGCCGCCGGGCAGATCCCCCCCCAGACTTCTCTTTCTTCTTGGCCAGATCCTCCACCTAAAACACGCTGCTAGCCGCCTTGCCTTACACCTCCTGTGCAGCGCCTGCTTCTCCACCAAGTCACGACCTCTGCACTTCCCTGGACCACTCACCATGTTTACGAGATGGCAAGCTTTCAACCCCTATGGCTATATGTAGGAAGACGGGGGTGTCACAGGAGTGGAGCCTTCGGTGCCAAGTCCCTCTTCTGCCCCCATGAAAATTATCCCCCACCCCATTCACTCACTCCAGATAAAGTAGGGTGATAGGGTTTGTTTTAAACAGATAAAAAAAATCTGTGCTGCTTGTTATCAAAATCCGTGGAAGTGACAACCCCGCTGATCCTGATGGTGGTAGGCAAAGGCAGAATTTCTTTTTTCCTTGTTTTCCTCCCCCAAAACTAAGGTGCATCCTATACTCCGGTGCGTCCTATACTCCGAAAAATACGGTATTTCCAAAGACAGTATGAAGAGTAGAGGCAACATTGGACATCCCTGTCTTACACCCTTTTTGTATCTGAAACATTTTAGTTACACTTCCATTTATTATTACCCTGGCAGATTGGGAAGAGTATATTGTTTCAATTATTTTTAAAAATTTGTCGCCGAATTCCATTTTTTAAATTAATAATTTCATGTATTGCCAATCGACATTGTCAAATGCTTTCTGTGCATCCAGAAAGACAAGGGCAATTTGCCTTTCTGGATGCGCTTCATAATATTCCAAAATGTTTAACACAATTCTTAAATTTCTCCTAATTTGCCTCATTGGTAAAAATCCGTTTTGATCAAAATGAATAATTTTATTTAATACTTTTTTCATTCTTTCCGCCATTATACACATAAAAATTTTATAGTCAGCGTTTAACAATGCGATTGGCCTATAATTTTGAATCAAATCTGGTTCAGTACCTTCTTTCAGCAATGTGATGATGTGTGACTCTCTCCATGACTCTGGGATCTTCCCTTTAATCGAAACCTCATTATATAGCTCTAATTATATTTGTTGTGTAGTTTCATTAATTATTTTATAAAATTCTGCAGGTAGGCCATCTGGACCGGGTGACTTATTATTTTTTTGTTTCTGAATTGCAGTTTTTAATTCTTCTAATGTTATTTCTTTGTTTAATATTTGCTTGTCTTCTTCACTTATAATAGGGACAGATGTTTGTTTAAGGGTTGATATACTGTTATATCTTTTATTTTTTCTTCTGAATTTTGTAAATTTCCTATTTTGTCTTTTAATTGGTGAATTATTCTATTCCATCTCTCTTTTTCTAATCTTATAGGCAAGCCACCTGCCTGGTTTATTTGCATTTTCAAAATGTGATTGTTTTACAAATTTAAGATTCCTGGCATATTCTCTTTGGTCTATCAAATTTAATTTATGTTTGGATTGTATTAGTAGTTCTTCAATCTTTTTATTTCCTGGATTTTCCTGTGCTTCACTTTCCAGTTGTTTAAATTCTCTTAATGCGTCATTGTATACTTGCTTTCTTTCTTTATTTTTTTAAGCTATTTTTTAAAACCCAGTCGTAGGGAACATGGCTCTATCAAAGAAATTTCCCCCCCCTTTAGCTTAGCCATTGTGGCGTCCATAGGGCTCTTCAGGTGGGAAAAAAGGAGGGGAGGCAGAGAGGAAGGAAAGGAAGGAAGGAAAGGGAAAAAGAATGGACCTGAAAGAAAGAGAAAGGGGAGAAGAGAGAGAGAGGGGGGAAAACTGTGGGTGTGTATCCTACAGGAATCAGAACCAACTTTGATTTTTTGGGGGGGGGGAGGAATGCCCATTCACACCACCGGGGATTTTGCAGCTGAAAGAAAAGTTGCAGATTTCTTGCGGATTGGTGGTGTGTTTTTTTCCTCCTCCTCCTCCTCCTCCACAGAAACGTGAGATTTTTTAGGGATGAGGGAGGGGAAAGGATGCATCCAGATCCCCCCAGTGTGTTTCTAATTCCACCCCCTGGTCTGTGAAGTAAGTGACTTTGCCATTCTCCGTCCCTGCCACCTGTTTAAAAGACCGGCTCCTCTCTCTTTCTTTCTCTCCTTTCTCTACCTTGCCTTCCACTCACCCATCCTCTTTTTCTCCCTGCGGACATCCCCCCCAGTACTTTTCCACACTCTTCCAAATTACCTTAATGGGTTCTCCCCCCTTCAGAAGGAGGGAGTTTCCTTGACTTCGTAAAACTGCTCTGAGTCTGCGATAAACTGGAAGTGGGGGGGGAACCTTCCTACCCACTAGAAAATAGGGATTGTCAGTGAAATATGCACTTCTTCCCCACTGGCCCCCATTCACTCCTCTCTGGAGCACATTCACAACAGTTTTTCCATGCTCCCCTTATTTCGGAATGGGGACTTGCCACCGTCCTTCCCACCAACTCGGGAACTCCCCACCCTGCTGGCCTTCCGTAAAGCCTTAAAAACATGGCTCTTCCGGCAGATGGGGTGAATAGGACAATCAGATTCCCCCTGAATGTTGTGTTTATAATGTTCTTTTTAATTATATTTTAATTTAAATTATGATTGTTTTTAAATGTACGTTCTTATTCATGCTGTACGCCGCCCTGAGTCCCACGGGATTGGGCGGCCTATAAGAGCGTTTAAATAAATAAATAAATAAATAAACTTTGCGCAGTCAAACGGCTTAACTTTCGGCAATGGGAAGTTCGCACCACCTTCCTTGAAGTTGAGGTGCTGTGGTGCCCACATACAGGTACTGAATGTAAAATAGTGAGTTGTTGTATAAAGTTATAATGTTGTTAAAAGGAACTGTTTAAACAAGTAAGTATAGAGCCAGTCAGCTTTTAAAATGTATGGTAAGTAGAAAGGGGGAGGTGTTTATCCCAGTGCTCCAGAAGGGAGGGGGGATAGATGACATCATAAGAGACAGCCAATCAGATCATAGATAGCAGGGCCAGGAACTATAAAAGGCCTGGCTGAGAGAGATATGGAGCTCTCTGTCTGTATTAGTGAGAAGAGCTGAAGAAAGCTCTCTGTTATGTGTGAAATTCCAAAGAAGGAAGGTGTAGTGTGAAGAGCTGAAGAGAGCTCTCTGTTATGTTATGTGGTAACTGCCAAAGGAGGGAAGATTTAGTGAGGAGTGCTGTGAAGAGCTGAGGGAAGCTCTGTTATGTGGTAAATCCCAGGAGGGAAGGCTTAGTGTGGAGAGCTGAGGAGCTCTGTGTGTGACTTCCAAAAGAGGGAAGATTTATAGAGAATCTCTGCCTGAATTTGACTGTCCAAGAGGGAAGTTGACAGGAGAGAAAAGATAGGCCCTAGGTAGTTCTGTGGGAAGCAGGAGCCAGGGTCAGGGAACAAGATTGATTGATATATATTGAGTAATCTGTAAATAGAGATAAACCGTGAAACGTGCTCTTATCTATAGGCCTAGAAACAAAGAAGAATGGGAGTTGCTTAGATTTAGCAAAGAAAGCAAGGAGAGTCTATTGAGGGAAAGAAGAGAAAAAGAATTAAATAAGCTGCTTGTGGCTGTAACAAATTCGCTTGACAATTATTGAGAAGTTGTATTTACATAAACCGTTTACTAGTTTGTTAAAGAAATGTGTCAACGTCTGTCTATTCCTCACATAAAGCAAATCTCAAATGATCCTGCAGAGCTTAGAGATATTGAAGAAGAAGTAAAAAGCAAGCCTCTAAAGAGAGAGAGAAGTGAAACAGAGTGTGCAACCCTTGGTCAGGGAGATATAAAAGGAAAATTAAACACAAATCGCTATCAAGACATATAAAATGATAAACCTGACAGAAAGGGAACGGGTGGCATCCCCCACAGGTGCCGATCCTCATTTCTTTCTTTGGAAGGCTGGCAAGGAGCTAGAGGAAGGCGAGGAGTTACCAGAAAGGGGGGGACAACCGATCTGCCTCCCCCCCGCAGCCTAGCCGAGAGCATGCTTGGACTTGCGTGGGTTTCCTAGAGCGAGAAGGAGGAACACACACACACACACACACACACACACACACACACACACACACACACACACACACACACACACCAAGCAGCCAGCAAGCCAGCCCAGCCAGTGAGAGAGCGAGCCTATGCGCGCAACATCCACCCTCCCAGGGGAATGGAGGAAGGGGGTGGGATTCTTGCTCCTCTGATTGGCTGGCGGCAAAGTGTCCTGTGCAGCCAAAAGGCCAGGGTGAAAGGCTTTTTGGCCCATTTGGCAAATGGACCAAGGAGAAAAGGCAGCGCCCGATTGATTGGGGACGGAAGTCTGGGGACAAAACAGGAGCGCTGAAATGGAGGAGGTGAACAGTCCCATTCCGCTTGCTGTGGGACTACCCTAGGTATCTGTAAGGCCTCTCCCCAGTCAGCATGGCAATGTTGACAATAAAGACTGAGAGACAGTTGGGTGGGGTGTTTTTGTGTGAAGAGAGAAAAAAGTGTGTGTTATGTGTGGAAATAAAGCAGCCTGAAGTAATTAGAAAGATATATTTTTCTCTAGCAATACTCATGGGAATAGGAGTAGTAGGGTTCGGGAGGAGGAGGAGTGCAGTAGCAGTAGAAATATTAGCAGTGGGGAAGAGTGAAGTACTGGTGGGTATTGTGAATGTGTGTATATGTGTGTGTGTGTATGTGTGTTGTATAGGGACCTGTTTTGTGTTGGCTCCTTTGTATCTTAAAGCCAAAAAGTTGGGTATAGTTAAAGAGCTTGTGACAAATTTGACAACCTCATTTTCAACATCATCTTTATAATGTTTGATGAAAATGAAAATGTTGCCATTCCAGCATTTGTATAAGATAGGGACAAGCATGGAGATTAATGAGGTTTTAGCAGATGTGAAACTCTTTTTATTGAAGATTCTATAGCTCCCATAATTTTTCCTACCAATGTAACTGATAAATGTGCTTGCCATTTTATAATTTGTGAACATGTTAACACTTTTCCAAATTTATTTCATTCTGTATATATCTCATCAATGTTAGGCAAAGGAAATGATTAAATAAAGCAAATGGGAGAATAAACTAAATGAATGTGAACTAAAACTAAATTCTCAAATGCAACAAATGGCATTGCTGGAAAAACAAATGCCAAACTATCTATCTGTAGATTTTAAAAGACAGTACCTACTCCCTTGAACTAAGTCAACTCTAGATATTTTCCCCTCATGGTCACCCAGTCTATATCTTCTCCATTTCTTTTTATTATATAATCCCTTTCATTACTCACTCCTGAATATCAAGAATTCCTACTATTCACTAGAATAAGGTAGTTACTGATTTCGGAAAACTTTTGGAAATGCTAGTAAGAATGCTAGTTAATTCTTTTTGTTATTATTTTCCACCTAGAAACACTTATGGGATTTTCTTTCTCAAATAGGGCAATACTTTGACCAACCTTGACATTTTGCCTCAGCCAAATAGAGCATATTGAGCTATTCCACCAGCCGGAAGTTTGTATAACTATGAAAGGGATGCCAGGAAAAGAATTTATCTTAGCTCAGTTTCTTGACACTTTTACAGATATCAGTTTTGCATTTGAATGTCATACACCAAAAACATATGCCTTGTTGCTAAGGTATGAAATATTGCATGTTTTTTAAGCATTCATTTACACTTAAATTGTGGGATGACATAGGAATCTTAAAGAAGGAATGAACAATATTTTTCTTAGCAACATGGATAGTTTTGACTAGCAAATTGATAGAGAGCTATTAAGTTCCTTTAAATTGGGTTAGGAAGGTATACACATCTTTATTTAAACAATTTAGTCAAATAACATAGAATATCTCTAAGTCCTCCTCAAATATCTATGTTGTGTTAGTGTTTCCAATCACAAATCTTCACATTTAGCAACAAGGGGCATAAAACTGAACAAGATAACCTTTACATATTCTATAGTCAGCCATGACGTAAACATTTATTGGTAAAAAAAAAACTTTAAGAAAGGAGAAGCAGATTCAAATAAATTGGAAACATTGCTTTTTAGCTAACCCTTACTTAGAAAGTATGTCTAACTGAAATCTACAGGCCTATGACAACATATGCACATATAGTTCTATGGTACAAGCATATAAATCAAGGGTCAGAGGAATATTTCTCAAATTGAAGCTAAAGTTCCTCATGCTAAGGTCACAAAAAGCCATTCAACAATTATATCTAAGGGCAAATATAGCAATTCATTAAATATCCCTGTTCCAGAAATCTGCACTCAGCTTTTATAGTTTCTGATCTTAATTTGTGTTCATCAGGCAAACCACACAATTTGCTGTGATTGCCAAGTTACTCTTTGAATTAGTTCAGTTTGAAACTATGAATCTATCCTCCACAAGCATGTAGAAGATATCTAAAAATAAACAAAACAAGTCTCAGAATGAGTGCCCCTAAAAACCAAGACTCCAACTCTGATCTAAACCAGACTTTTCCTCCTCTTCTCTCTCCCTTTTGCTCTATTTTTCTCTTGGTCATGTACTTATTTTAAGAGAATTGGAAAGGAAAAGGGCTTTCATCAGACTGAAACTCTTCAATACTCCCACCCTAATCTCTTGTAGAAGACTTCAAGAGGAACTTGTCTGGACTAAAACATGAAAAAAAAGTTCTGAATAATGACTAACAGCTAATGCTGTCACTGTCCCATGTTTATTTTTTTTGCTTTGATGTCTGATGTCAAAGAGAAAATAATGTCATCTGCTGGAAACTTAAGCATGTTTGCATTTTGAGGTAATTAGAATTAATGTTGGAGGGCAAGACTAACACCAAACAATTCCAGTCGTTCCCATGTGAGGAAAACATTTGGTGCGACAGAGTGTTTCAGAAATATATTTTTAATTATTTGCATATTTTTAAAATGATGACAAGGACTTGCTTATTTTGGATATCTTGTGTGGGGTGCCATGTTATTGGAATCAACAGAATCATACTGTTTAATGGCTTTGGAATAATATGGTTTGCACTGGAATGCTGCAAATGTGGTGACATTTTTAAAAGAACGTAAGAAGAAGACTCCTGTTTTGTGATCCTCATGGGCAGGTTTTCAGAACACAACATGTTGAAGTCTTTTGAAAACCTGGCTGCTAATTTTGAGGTCAACATAGGAAACAAAGCTCCTTAAAATATCTAACCACAGCTATTTTTTGTAGTGCAAATTCAACTGTCTGTTGCTAATAACAGTTGTCAATAGGTCTCAGAGAAGTTAAAACATTTTAAGTGACAAACATATTGGTATCATGAAGTAACTTTGTTTTACAAAAGCATCATCTCAACTGCATATCCTTATCCTATTCTTTTGTCTCCCAGAAGAAGCCACCATATTTAACTTTCATTGTCCTTCCATTACAAAGGTTAAATCCAGTAAAAGAGGTAAAGATCTTCTGTTTTCCAACTTTTTTCACAAAACATGAGAAGAGGCTATTAAGGTTGTTGAATCCAACCTCCTTCTCACTGCAGGAATCCTTTTTAAATAATCCTCCAGAGTTGGTTGTGTAACCTCCGCTGGAACCTTTCCAGCAAAGCAAAGTTCACCACTTGCCTGGATAGTAGGTTCCACTGGCAAATTGCTGTTATTGTTAGGATTTTTTCCCATTAATTTTTAGCTAGAATTTCCTTCATCCAATTTGAATCCATTATTTTATGTCCCACATTCTGGAATCATGAAGATCATATATTGACTTTCTTCTGTGGATATCCATTCAGCTATAGATGATGATGATCACACAATGGATTTCCTTAGTCTATTTTTCATTTCTTCAGATAGACACATTTCTGACCCATAATAAAAACTAATATTTTGTAACCATACTCTTCAAGAAAAAAGTTATTCTCATCTGACTTATCTTTATCTCTGTACTATAATTAATAAAGTCTGCTTGAGCTGGGAAATTCGTAAAAGATTTTGATTAATAAAGTGATACTTATTCCTCTCACTATTTTAATGAAGAAACTGACAATTCTGTAAACAGAGAGAGCTGGTAGAAGACTGATTCAAAAAGGGCAAAATATATTGTGTATTAGTTTGCCATATTGCTATTAACAAGAGCTATGCAGTTAGGTGGATAAATATGATTTTTAAAAATAGTCTAATAAAATGTTCTGCACATCAAAAACGATAAACACAAAACACAGAATTCTTTATTCTTTATAGGAACTTTAAAAACAAATCTAACAATGCTATTGTGGAATAGCTCATTTTAGGGACCCAAAATAAGGAAATGATTCATGATTTGTCTTCATAACTGAATAGTGTACTCATAAATACATAATATTATGTGTTATCATTGTAGTTTCCCAATTGTTGAAATACCAAAAAACCTAAATGATATCATTCTTATAAGTCATAAATATATTGTTTATTTCTTATATGAGGTTATATTCATTACATCAGGAGTCAGTAAATAAAAAATCAATCCCTTATTGCAGCAACTGTTTTCAAATAAAAACTAGCAGAGGATAGTACTTCATGCTAAGGGTAGGACTTTTGCTAATGCCTTGGACTTTATTGTAAGACATTAGGAGAATCAAATCATTATATATATATATTTTCAATAGCAGGAAAAATATTTAGGTCATTTCCTAAGCTTTCCTTCATTGAAAGCATTCAAAGATAGTTCTGTTGTTGATCACTATACTTCTGCTGGTATTTTGGACCACAGACTTTAAGATTCTGAAAATGTCAACTGAAATATTTCTCATTTTGGAAAAATATCAGTTAGCAAAGTCTGTGGTGCACTTTGTGCAGTGCAATACAAACCATCAGTTGTATCAGTGAAGTGATCAATGAAAAGTCTAGGTTTAGTACATAAATATATAAAATGATATAAAAATATCTTAGGACAATTGTTTAGGTTTCCCATGCATTGTTCATTGCTCATTAATTCTGCTCTGATCTCATTGACATCAGCAAAGCAAATTAACATTGAATGGGAATATGAAAGCTTGATCCCCATATGCAATAATGTACCTATGAAAAGTGCTTATGCCATGTTATACCAGAGGTTTGTTATTTGATGAGAATCACCTGAGACACACTACCTTGAGAAAGTGCTGAGAAAGCAACAGTATAGGTATATGGGAAAGACATATAATCCATTTTTATCTCTCTTCCTCTCCCCTCCCCCAATAACTAGTCTGTTCCAGCTTACTCTAGAGCAGGGGTCGGGAACCTTTTTGACTAAGAGAGCCATGAAAGCAAAAAATTTGGAAATTTATTTCAGTGAGAGCCATATAATATATTTTAAAAGTGAATTCAACTAAATGTCAATAGGGACAATGGGATATTGAGAGAATCCCTGTCTTTGTGCTGTTTAATTTGTTGCTGCTGTAGCAGCTTCCTTGCTCCAAAGTGATATTTGTCTTTGAGTTGGTGATTTCCATCATAGCATTGGTAATGATTCTTTCTTTCTTTCTTTCTTTCTTTCTTTCTTTCTTTCTTTCTTTCTTTCTTTCTTTCTTTCTTTCTTTCTTTCTTTCTTTCTTTCTTTCTTTCTTTCTTTCTTTCTTTCTTCTTCTTCTTTCTTTCTTTCTTTCTTTCTTTCTTTCTTTCTTTCTTTCTTTCTTTCTTTCTTTCTTTCTTTCTTTCTTTCTTTCTCTCTGCAAACCAATCCCCACCGTGGCTCCTTTCTCCCTCGCCCAGCCCTCTTCCAAGACGTCAAGTGCGGGGAACCGCACCAAGCGAGGTAGGTGGGTGGGTTGCTGAAGAAGCCCCAGAGCCCCGCCGCCAACCTGCGTCTCCTGCTGGGAAGGAGCCTCTGTCGCTGTCTCTCGCGGGGTTCCAGCCACCCGACAGAGTCCCCGACCGCGGCACCGGCAGGGTTAACGTGCATGGGAGGGAAGGAGAGAGCGCGCTACCGCCGCCGCTGCTACTTTCGCTGCTCCAATATTTCTTTGGTGGGCCTGCGCAGGAGGGACCGCTGAGCAGAGGCACCCGGCGAGCGGGGTGAGAGGCGTGGGGATGCCAGAAGTGGCGGCGGCGGCGACAGGCTCCTGCCCGCGTCTCCCACCCGCCTCTTGCCTTAAGCTGCCGGGCGCCTCTGCTCCATGGTCCCTCCCGCGCGCGCCCACCAAAGAAATATCGGAGCGGTGAAAGCAGCAGTGGCGGCGGTAGTGCTCTCTCTCCTCTCCCATACGCATTAACCCTGCCGGTGCCGTGGTCAGGGACTCAGTAGGGTGGCTGGAGCCCCGCGAGAGACAGCGACAGAGGCTCCTTCCCAGCAGGAGACGCAGGTTGGCGGCGGGGCTCCCGGGCTTCTTCAGCCGCTTGGCTGGAGAACGGCGGGGATGTGGCCATGGCCGTTTTTTAGCTCCCCCCGTCCCGGCTGAACGCCGCCATTTGGGTTATTTTTCCCTCTGTGCATGCGCGCGCATGCACAGAGGGAAAAATAACCCAAATGATTGTGGTCAGCCGGGACGGGAAAGCGGTGATTGTGTTCAGCCGGGACTGGAAAGCGGGCAGGAGAAGCTCCGCGCCGCAACCGCCGCCAGTTCCATCGGCTATACGCTATACGAAGGACTGGCCCGGGCGAACCGGGAGGATTTCACCCCTGCTGCGAGCCATATGCAATCATCAAAAGAGCCACATCTGGCTCGCGAGCCATAGGTTCCCGACCCCTGCTCTAGAGGCTTGGATTAGATTCTTCCACAATTATATGGTGCAGAAATTTCCTAGTCTTGGATTCAACTTGTTCATACAGAAAAATTATTTTTCTGCAATTTGATAGCCTGTAGGAAAGGATTCCTTAGGGGCTGGATCCCATCTCATTTCTCAGTGAATAAAGGAACAGATTTATTTATTTATTTATTTTATTTTTTAATTTATTTTTGTCAAGTACGTGTTGGTAATATACATAGATATAACATTGTTTATATACATAAGATGGGTACTGATAAGAGGGAACATTAGGACAGGGACGGTAGGCACGCTGGTGCACTTATGCACGCCCCTTACTGACCTCTTAGGAATCGGGTGAGGTCAACAGTGGACAGTCTAAGGGTAAAGTTTTGGGGGTTTTGTGACGAAACCACAATGTCAGGTAGTGAGTTCCAGGCATTTACCACTCTGTTGCTAAAGTTGTATTTTCTACAGTCAAGTTTGGAGCGGTTCACTTTGAGTTTGTATCTGTTGTGTGCTCGTGTATTGTTATGGTTGAAGCTGAAGTAGTCATTGACAGGAAGGATGTTGTGGCAGATTCTTGGAAGGTTTTCTGTTTTTTTTTTAAACGAGCACAAGGATACACTATTTTTTTCTCAAGTCATTATGCAGATCCAGGAAAAAGAGTTAGGTGGAACTGGATCTATTTGCAAAACATTACAAAAATAGTTACTTACTTGAAGTGAATCATACAATCTCTGTATAGTTCCCCTTTCCTATTTTCATCAAAGTAATGTCATCTGGCTCCTTGATTTGTAGAAACCTATGCTGTCCTATGGTTGCAAACATTATAAGGTCACTCTGCCTGTTTTCCATTTTTGAATCTCCCTTTCCATACTACACAATCAGTAATTCAAAGTGTACTAATTCTGTTTCCTATTACCTATTACATTTTTTTGAAGTCAGAAAACTTCAAACAATTCTCATATGCTATTGCCCAATCAAAATAGCATGATTAATAACCAAACCAGAAGACAGGAAGCAAGCAAATATATACGGTAGCTACTGCTACTACATTTTTAGAGGAGAAAGATATTGCACAAAACAAGTGTCTGAAGAACAAAGGCTTTTGCCTTCTTACTCATCCAAGGAGATTTCAAACAAGATCCAAGACTTTATCATAGCAAAAACAAAGCCCAAAACTATAATGAAAAGCTGTGTCCAACATATTCAGTATATCTGTGGTTTAACTTCAGAAATAATTTCTACAGAATACAGTGGGACACCTTCTCTAGGAAGCATAAGCTGCATTTCTGATAGAAAAATCAATGGATATGTATGCATATTCAGACACGAGGATGAAATGTCAGTTTATGTGCTGATTTTATGCATTGTTCACTGAAATCTGCTTTATTCTCCTGTATCACATCCTGTCTGTTAACATGTCCTTAAACTGCTTTATACAGCATGTTAAGGGCTAAAACATATATAGTAACACAGAGAGTGGCACTCTAAATGAACACTTCTGTAGTTAAAAAAGGCACCAACGTAGCATAAAAACTATGCATCTAAAATATTTTTAATAGTATGGAACAGCCTGATTTTTCCATATAATACTTTTGTGGGTTTGGCTTTATGCAGTAGCTGTACAGTTTGCAAATGTTGCAATAGTTTAGCATTAACTTGATTCACAGTATTTTTGACAAGTACTGAAAGGAGATTTCCTGGTTTGAGGTAAGGACTGCCAGGATGTTCCTTAGATGCCTTATTAAAAATAAGCATGGTGTGCTGACTTGCAAATATCCAGCAATAACAGATATATTTAATGATATATAATATGTTCTTTTTATATTCCTCAGCTATTTCGTATTTAATTTTCCTCATATTCCTATAATGGAAGTTCTCTGCAAGAGTGATTCACTGGATGTGAATTTCTCTTTTTTTAAAAAAAAAATAATTTATTCAGTTTTTTGACATTAAAAACATACATGCTAACACACAACATCAAAGAAAGAAAAAGAGGAAAAGAGAAAAGAAAGAAAAGGAAAAAAACAAAGGAAAACAACAACAACCCCCCCAAAAAAGAATACAAACACTAATACACAAAGAACAACATTTCATTTTAACAGCTATACCTTAGTACAGGGGTGGCCAAACTGTGGCACATGCGCCAAATGTGGTGCATTGGCTGATTGCAAGTGGCGCATTGCAATCATCCAAAGGACAGAAAAGGTGACGCTGTTTTAGCGAGCGAAAGCGATTCCGATTGTGGAGCAGAGGTGCCCGGTGATCGGGGCGAGAGGCGCAGGGATGTCAGAAGTGGCAGCTTCGACGGCAGGTTCCTGCCCGCATCTCCCGCCAGCCCGCCTCTTGCCTTAGCATTTAAAAGAATGAGAGGCGGGCAGGCAGGAGACGCGGGCAGGAGCCTGCCACCGATGCTGCCACTGCCATCCCCGCGCCTCTCGCCCCGCTTGCCAGGCGCCTCTGCTCCGCGGTCCCTGCCGCTTGCGCAGTGTCTCCATCGTTAATGACCAGGACGCAGGCTCCCCGGTGCAGCCACAGTGACCGGGGAGATTTCGCACATGCAGCGCATTGCACGAAGGACACGCCAGAGCGGCAATAGCAGCAATGGCAGCGGCAGTAGCATGTACTCTCTTTCCCTCCCATGCACGTTAACCCTGCCGGCGCCATGGTCGGAGACTCAGTCAGGTGGCTGGAGCCCCGCGGGAGACGGCGACAGAGGCTCCTTCTTCCTCCGAGGGGAGGGGAGGGGAGCAATCCACCCACCTACCTCACTTGGCGCGGTTCCCCCGGGAGCGACCCCCAGCCGGGACCTGGAAGTGCGATGCTCTTCCAGGCTTCTCTTCCAGGACTTGGCGATGCTCTTCCAGGCTTCTCTCCCAGGACTTGGCATCTTGGAAGAGGGCTGGGCAAGGGAGAAAGGAGCCATGGTGGGGATTGGTTTGCAGGGAGAAAGAAAGAAAGAGAGAGAGAGAGAGAGAGAGAGAGAGAGAGAGAGAGAGAGAGAGAGAGAGAGAAGAAAGAAAGAAAGAAAGAAGTTAGGAAGGAAGGAAGGAAGGAAGGAAGGAAGGAAGAAAGAAAGAAAGAAAGAAAGAAAGAAAGAAAGAAGGAAGGAAAGAAGGAAGGAAGGATGGAAGGAAGAAAGAAGAAAGAAGAAGAAAGAAGACAGTCAGACATACAGAAAGAAAGAAAGAAAGAAAGAAAGAAAGAAAGAAAGAAAGAAAGAAAGAAAGAAAGAAAGAAAGTTGTATGGCCATCCTGAGTCCTACGGAAGTGGAGCGGCATACAAAAATGACCAAAAAATTAAATAAACAATAAATGGTGAATCGGAACTCATCTGAGAAAAAATTTGGCAGATGGTATGCTTAAGGTTGGCCACCACTGCCTTAGTACATCTGAATCCAGTTTTGCAATCAATCCTACTACGTTGGTTTCTTTTAACCTTTATCACTTTTACGATTTACTTCAAACTAACTCAAAACATATTTATTCATATTTACGTTATTTTTCATAATTATATTCCCAAATTATACACATCAATAATAATCATTTTTGTTGTTATGAAGAAGATGATAAGGAAAGAGCAATCAAATCTTCTTCTGTGACCATAGTTTAAAATTTTTGTTTAATTGTAACCAGGAATACCATTTCCTCCATATTTCATAGAATTCAGAGTCTTCTTTTTGATGAATCTCCATCGTTAGCTTGCTCATTTCTGAGCATTCAAATTTTTTCCTAATTATCATATTTGAAGAAGGAATAATATCTGATTTCCAAGTTTGAGCATACAATAATCTGGTTGTGGGTGTTATTTGCAGTATTAAATATCGTTCTTCTTTAGTAAATTTTTTCCGAAAGATCCCCAGTAAGAACATTTCTGGTTTTAAATCCATTTTCACATTTAACATCTGCTCCAACCAAAGTCTAATCTTTTTCCAGAACCTTGGGGGATGACCACCACATATGGTAGTAGGTCCCTGCTTCCTTTTTACACTTCCAACACTTTGGCGATACAGATGGAAACATCTTTGCCAGGCAAGCTGGGGAAGATGCCAACAATATACTATTTTGTAAATATTCTCCTTATAGGATGCAGCTAGTGTCAATTTATAATTGGTTTCCCAAATATTATCCCATTCGTTCAAATTTATCACATACCCAAAATTTTGTGCCCATGCGGTCATATGACCTTTAACCTCCCTCTCTTTTAATTGAGTTTTCAACTGCAGGTTGTAAAACTTGGAGATCATTTTTTCATCTGGGCCCATAAATATTTTATCTAATTCATTAATGTTTTGAAAGCCAAATTGGGAGAGATCTTTTTTGTATCGGGTTTGAATATTTTGTTCATCTAAAAGCTGTTGATAGGTAATAATTTTGTTCTTGTCTATAAAATTTGGGTGTCTAATAGCTTTAGACGTTGGCTTCCGGTTTGGCTCCGCAGGCATCGAGGACGCTCCTCGTTGAGCGCCTGTTCCGGAGTCCCGTAAAAGCCGCCAGAACAGCTGTCTGGCGGCTTGAAAATCTTCTCCCTGGGAATAGGGGAGAGATGAGAGCTTGACAGATGGGGTAGAGCCCCCCTAGTGCCCCAGGAGACAATCTGGGGCGCGAAGGGTGACGGCTCCCCAGGTAGCCTGTCACTTGCTCCAGGACCTCGGACGCCTCCGCTTATGCGGAGCAAGATGCCGCGACCACCTCTGCTTGTAAGATGGAATTTACAATAATTTGAGGCACTGCAGATAGCAGACAGAGAAAGGCAGGAGACCAGAATGGCAAGTATCCTAATTTTTAACTCCATTGCGGACTTTCACTTTGGGAAGTTACAAAGTAGCTGAGTTAACAAGCAACAAAATGGCGATTGAAGAATCAGGGCATGGAAGTGAAAGTTATTAAGTTTCATTTCGTTAGCAGCCCTCTTCATGGAAACCTCTGATTCGGAGGAAATTTTTTTCCTTCTCTTTGACTTTGGATTAAAATAACAATTCAAATTTTAAAATCTAAATGGCTTCAGCATCTGGAAAGAATCTTTTCAATTATGGATTTGGTTTTTTCTTTGTATACTTTTGAAAATGCTGGACTTTGATGAACTCTTTTCTCTCTCTGATTTTGGACTAAAACTAAAAGTTTAATCTTACATTTTAAATGGCTTCTAAACCTGGAAAGACTGTCTTTAATAAAAGACCTGAGCATCCCTCTGTTTATACTTCAAGAATGCAATTCACTTCTAACTCAACACCCCAACAGACTTTAACACCTGAAAACTTATTTGATACTTTGAAAGTTATGAAGAATGAACTGGTTATGGAATTTAATTCAAAAATTAATGAAATTAATGAAAAAATGCAGGCTGCCCTAGAGGAGATGGATATTAGAAACAAACAATTTAGGAAGGATATGATATTTGCATTTGAAGGATTAGTAGGAAATATGGAAATCTTGGAGAAGGATGTGGAAGTAATTAAACAGTCTGTGATAATTTTGGGGGGAAAAATAGACAAAACTCAAAACAATATTGAAAATTTTGAAACAGAGGTGTTAATGACTCAATTCAGAAGCATGGAATTTGCTTTAAGACTAAGAGGTTTAAAAGAGAAAAAACATGAAGATTTAAAAGGGAGGATGGTGGAGGCTCTGGTGCATGTGTCAGGAATGACTAAAGAAGAACTGGTCATGCAAATTGATAAGATATACCATGTTAATTCTTGGATTGCTAAACAAAAACATCTGCCAAGGGATATTGTAATATATTTTACTACAAGGGTATTACATAATAAAATTCTACAGGCGACCTTCAAGAATAAGCTTCAGGTAAATGGACAGGAAGTAATGACACTGAAAGAAATTCCTCCTAAAATGCTCAGAGCCAGAAAGGATTATACCTTTCTGGTTGAAGAACTTAAAAAACAGAACCTACAGTACAAATGGGATGCCCCAACGGGGATAGTGGTGAAAGAGATACCGGCTCAACACGATAATGAAAGCTATTGATTTTTATGTTAAAGTGTTAAAGGCCGATATAGCTAAAATTCCAGAAGGAAGAAGCATGAAAGCAACAGAAGAGGAGAGAGGAGAGTCATTGATAGTTGTGCAAACGGAAAGAGCTTTGATGATTCAAGGTGATTTACAGAGCCAGAGAGATGTTTATAATGTGGAAGAGGATACAGAAGATCAGAGTCAGACAAGAGCAGAGCTGACAAATCAAAAAATTGCTAAGCTACAAAAGGCTGCAAGAACCAGATCTAAAATCCGACCGAGAAGAAGGAATGATTAGAATTTGGGAAGTTATAGGACAGATGGAGAGATGAATGAAAATTGACATTTTGCAGTAAGAAGACTCATTGACTATTGAGGAAATGACCCTGATGGTTGTGTTTTTTTTCTTTTTTCTTTTTCCTTCTTCTTTTTATTATTATATCTTAAAGTAATTAAAGATTTAGAATTATTGTGACATTAGTAATTTGATATATTGTAATGTTAGGTTATTAATAATGTGTTTGACTCTTAGATTATGTTTAAACATTTCTGAGTTATAAGGGGTGAAAGAAATATAGAAATACTGGAATTAACAATTTGTTAGAATATTTTAAATTTTTATGTATATTGAAGAGGTATTGCCGGAAGAAGGAAGTTTTACTTAAGATTGAGGAAATGATGTTGAGGGTTGTAATTGAATGAAATGGATTTCTTCTTCTTTTTTTACTTTTTTCTTTTATTATTATTATACTTTAAAGATTATATAAATTTTATACAAAGGAAAGATAATCAGTGGAGTAAATTATCAGCCTGAGATATTGAAATGATATTTGATAAACAATATGCTTGATTTTTAGATCATGCTTAAAAGGTTTTGAGCAACAAGGAGTTAAAGATTCAAAGAAATGTGGAAATTAAGAATTTGTTAGCATAATTGAAATTTATTTTATTGAATATTATGCCCTGTGCTTTCTCTGGGAAGTCGGGGGTGGGTGGGTGAGAGGGAGGGGAGGGGGAGGGGGGAAGGGGGGGAGAAAAAGAGAAAAATGTTTGTACTTTGTACTAATAAAACTTTTTGAATAAAAAAAATAGCTTTAGACGTTGATAGCCATTTAGGAGTTTTTTTATAATAATCATTTTTAACGTTAAGCCAAGTTTCTAATAAAGGACCCCATATGTAATGTCTCTGAAAGTACGCGTGTGCCTTATGTTTCCCTCCCCACAGGAATGCATGCCAGCCTACTTGACGATTAAAGCCTTCCAATGTTAAAATCCTCCTATTTCGTAATAGAACCCATTCCTTAATCCAACTCAATGCAGCCACATTATAATAACTTTCCCAGTCCGGGAGTCCAAATCCACCATTGATCCTACGGTCGTACAGCGTCTGGATTTTAATTCTGGCCTTTTTCTTTGACCAAATAAATTTACGGACCATATTATTTAATTCCTTGAAAAAGTTCTTTTTGAGTTTTATCGGTGCAATTTGAAATAGGAATAATAGCTTAGGTAAAACATTCATTTTAATAACTGCAATTCTACCCAATAATGATAATTGTAATTTAGTCCAACTCTGCAACTCTTTTTGTATTTTTTGATTTAATTTTGTGTAATTGTCTTCTTTAATGGAACTACATTTGGCGGTTAGCCATAACCCAAAATATTTTACTTTTTAAACTATTTTAATTCCCAATATCGTTTCCGAAGTCCTATTTTGTTTTTCGGTTAAATTTTTCATTATTATTTTTGTTTTTTCTTTATTAATTTTTAATCCTGCCACCTTTCTGAATTTTTCTATCTCTTCTATTAATATTGGGCCCGACATTAGGGGATCTTCCAGGATATAGGTCATGCCATCTGCAAAGGCCTGCACCTTGTAATCCTCCTTTTTAATTTTTAAGCCTTTTATATTGTGGTTATGTCTTACACAATGTCTCACACAAAAATTAACTCCCTCGGAACGGGTTCGCAATTTGGGAGTCCTCCTAGATCCACAGTAAAATTAGACCAACACCTTGTAGCTGTGGCTAGGGGGGCTTTTGCACAGGTTCGCCTGGTGCACCAATTATGACCATACTTGGAGAAGGAGGCTCTACTCATGGTCACTCATGCCCTTGTCACCTCTTGATTGGACTACTGCAATGCGCTCTACATTGGGCTGCCCTTGAAGAGTATTCGGAGACTCCAACTGGTGCAAAATGCAGCTGCGCGTGCTGTGGTGGGTGTTTCAAGGTACACCCACATAACACCTATACTCTGCCAGCTGCATTGGTTGCCCATTAGTCTCCGGGTACAATTCAAGGTGCTGATCATCATCTTTAAAGCCCTACATGGCTTAGGACCAGGCTATCTCCGGGACTGCATTCTGCCTCATTCTTCCCTTCGACCGGTCAGGTCCCACAGAGTGGGTCTCCTCCAGGTCCCGTCAGCCAAACAGTGTCGACTGGCGGGGCCTAGGGGGAGGGCCTTCTCAGTAGGGGCCCCTGCTCTCTGGAACCAACTGCCCCCAGAGATCCGAATTATCCCCACCCTGCTGGCCTTCTGAAAAGCCATTAAGACATGGCTCTTCCTGCAGGCGGGGTGAGTCTGAGACAACTTTATATCTGATGTCTCCCCCATGTATGTATGTTGTTTATATGTTTTTTAAACTGTTTTTAAAAATTGCTTTTTTAATGATTTGTTTGGAGTTTTCATAAAATGTTGTACGCCGCCCTGAGTCCTGAGGGAGTAGGGCGGCATAGAAAAACTGCCAAATAAATAAATAAATAAATACACACCTCAAGAGAATTTCTAAAGCCAGAATAAATAATAAAGGAGATAAGGGACATCCTTGGCGAACTCCTTTCTGAATGTTTACTTTCTCCGTCAAATCATTATTAACTAGGACTTTGGCTGTTTGCTCTTTATAAATTGCTTTAATCAAATTTAAAAATTTAACGCCAAAGTTCATCATCCCAAGCTGGGCTAAGAAAAACCGCCAATCAAGATTATCGAAAGCTTTCTGGGCGTTGATAAAGATTAATGCCAATTGTTTTTCTATATGTATGTCGTAGTACTCAAGAATGTCCAGTATGATTCTTGTATTGTGGCTGATTTGTCTATTCAGCAGAAATCCATTCTGGTCAGAATGTATTAGTTTATTTAATATTGGTTTGAGTCTTTCTGCCATAATGGAAGCTAATATCTTATAGTCAGTATTTAATAATGAAATGGGTCTGTAATTTTTGATTTGTAGTTTGTCTGCTTCTTCTTTTGGAATTAACGTTATGTACGCCTCTTTCCAAGACTCAGGGATTTTGGCTTCTTCCATTGCCCCATTATAAATGTCTAACATTAATTTCTCTAGCAGTTGTTGAAATTTTTTATAAAATTCTGAAGGTATACCATCTGGGCCTGGCGTTTTTTTGTTTTTTTGTTTGGAGATGGCCTTTCTAATTTCTGCAATTGTTATGTTTTTGTTTAAAATAATTCTATCCTCTTCCGATAAGGCTGGCATTCTAGTTCTTCCATATACGCCTTGATTTCTTCAAGACTAATATTCTCTCTTTTATATAGTTCGGTATAAAAATTTCGCACTATGATTTTCTTTTCCTCTGATTTAAGATATAACACCCCATTCTCACCTCTCAATTGATCAATTTGTCTGTCCGTCTTTTCTTTCTTCAATTTATGAGCTAGCCATCTCCCCAGTTTATTAGCAAATTCGAAATAATTTTGTTTTGACATTTTAATTTTCTGTGCCAGATCTTCCTGAGAAATCAGATTTATATTATGTTTGATTACATTCACTTCCTCCAAAATTTCATTATCCTGTGGGGCAATTGATAACTCATTTTCTAGCTCTTTAAGTTTTGAATTTAATAAATTTAAATTATTCCTTCTTTCCTTATTTCGGTTGGCAACGTAAGCTATCATCAATCCTCTAATGTATGCCTTGGTTGTATCCCATAAATTCGATAATGAGGTTTGTTCTTTCACATTAATTTTGAAAAAGTATTCTAATTCTTTTTCTATTTTTTGTCTATAGTTTTTCTCCTGGACAACTCTTTGGTCAAGAGACCATCTCCCCCCCTCCTGGTTTAGTCCTTTCCATTTTATTTTTAATGGGTTGTGATCAGGGGTGAAATGTGAAAATTTTCCCTACCAGTTCTGTGGGCGTGGCTTATTTTGTGGGTGTGGCTTGATGTCTGGTGGGCGTGGCTTCATGTGGGTGTGGCTTGGTGGTCAGTTGACTTGTTGGGCGTGCATCATGGTCATGTGACTGGATGGGCGTGGCTTGGTGGTCATATGACCAGGTGGGCATGGCCAAGTCAACATCACTTCTTTGCCCTTTTTTGACCTACAAAAAGAAAATATACCAATTATTTCATGCAATTAATACTTAAATAAGATTAAACTAAGCACACAAAACAATAAGAGGTACACAAATACTTACATAAGAACAATAAAAGTGTTGTCCTCCACATCACTTCTTTGCACCAATGATAACGGCCTACAAAAAGAAGATATACAATGATATACAAATTTAACCATTTAATACTTACGTAAGAATAAAAGAAGTACACAAAACAATAAAAGAGGTATACAAATACTTACATAAGTGTTAGTTGTCTTTTGCTTTAGTTTTCAGTTGTTTGAGGTATTTCTAGCTAGGGTCGTCAGGGGCACTCTCCTCACTTCCACTTTTCTTGCCTTTGATGCGCGGATCATCGGCTGAGCGATGTTCTTTGAGCCACCTTCTCACTGCAGGAGCAGGGTCCCATTTTGAAAGAGGTAGGCCAGTAACGCTGATGGTCATGAGGTTTGTTAAATTGGAAACAGTTAGGCGGCTTCTGCTCTCTGAACATATGAAGTTCATTTTTGAAAAACCTCTTTCTGCTTCTGCAGAACTTACAGCAATTGTTCTGACAATATCTCTTGCTTTTTTAATGTTGTCAGGAATTGCATACCTCTTTGAATCTTTTAACACATTCTCCACAAAATCTCTATAGTCGTTGATGTTAATCTTGTGCTTGAAAATGTCATCAAATGTGCGCAGTTGTTCTTCAGCTTCTGCCCATGGAACGACTACTTCCACTAAATCCCAGTACTCTGGCACCAAAAATTGTAGAAATTGCAATTTATTTGTGGAGTCTTGCAATTGGCTACCTGTTTTTAAATGTTTACAGTCCATCAGTCGTTTCTGCAAATTGGTTATGATGCTTCCTAAAAGTCTTTCCCGGTGAAGTCCAACAAATCGATGATTTTCTACAAAGTTTATATTTTTGAAGGTTTCTGAATTTATTTGCCCGTCAACTTTTGTTTCGTATTTACCCTTTCGCTGTGTAAGCACTTCAAATGCTTTTATCGATCTTCTCACCAGTTTTTCAGCCTTTAAAATGTCCGTGTTATGTTCTTGTAGTGCAGTTGAAAGAATTGAGATTTCTTCCAGAATATCTATCATGAGCGCCAAATCATTTAAGAAATATTTATTTTCCAGACGGGCAGCCATACCTGAGTATTTTGCATTCACATGAAAATACTGATGTAGCACTGGATAAGCACGCCACACAGCTATGGTTGCCCTTAAACTACAGGCAGCCCATCTTGGCCCAAAAACTCTACCAATCTTTACAATGTTAATGTCCAGTTCTTTGGATATTTCATCAAGTTCAATTTTGTTCTTATTGGATTGCTGAAAAATGGAGCATATCTTATCAATAAATATTTTAAAATGATTTACTTGCTTTATTTCCTTTATGGCGTCATCTAAAACAAGTTGGAGGTGATGGTTCAAGCAGTGCCATATGATGATATTTGGAAAGTCTTTTGCTATTCTGGTGCTCACTCCAGATTTTCTCCCAAGCATAACGCTGGCACCATCAGAGCAGAAAGCTATTAATTTTTTTTGCAGGTAGTCCTGGGTAAACCCTACCTTGTGTATACTTTCCAAAACAGCAGAACATATTGTCTCCGCATCTTGTTTCTTCAATTCAACGAGCTCCACAAAAAGTGTTAGTGGCTCCTCTGGGTCCTCAACTTTCACAAAAACTATCAAAACTGGTATGCAGGATACTGTTGAGGCTTCGTCGATGATCAGGCATATTTTAAGATTCTGTTTAATGATGCTGGTAAACATTTGGGTTCTGATGTCGCTTGCAATGCACTCAACTATTTTCACAACTGTTGGCCTTGAATGCAATCCTACTCCCAGATCTACTCTATTCATAGTTTGTAATTCTATCGATTCAGCAATGCTTGAAATTGGTCTGCATGATTTTGCCAGGCTGTAAACAGTTCTGAACATGTTAATAGTGGCATCACATTGGGTATCAGGAACCTTGTCCATTGCTTTTTCTATGGCTTCCTCCTCCGCTTGTTTTAGGTTGTCTCTGCAAATGGCATGCGATTTCGATGTGAAGTGTTCTCTCATTTTCTTCCTTAGAGACGCCTGCTGCACTTCCTTTTTTATCCCAGCTGCCTCAATCCTGAAATGCTTCCATTCCTTGGACACATGAATACCACCGTCCAGTGTGAACCCATGTTTTGCGCAGTACGTGCAACCTAGTTTCTTGTTTGAAACATCCAACCCCTCATACTTCTGTTGGAAACTGCTGTACTGTTGCATAGACCAGCAATCTGGAAGAATTATTTCTATTTCAGGCTTGGGCGACTTGCTGCTTTCTCCGCATGCAAGTGGTGGAAGTGGTGGTGCTTGGGGTGGTTGTGGTCCTTGGGATGGATCATCCAAGGGCGGCACTTCTGATGGTTGTTGTTGTGCCAGTTTTGGTTTCTTGGCCAAGAAACCCATCATTGTCTGTTGCCTTTTCATCCTTCCTGGTAAAGGCTGCTACTGCAAAAGGGAAAAAAGGAGCTTTGTTAGCTGAGGACACACAATGTAAAAGCACATAAAAAGCTCAGATTTAACAGATTTACAGACTTGGAAGAAGGGACCTTGTGTGGTCATCTAGTCCAACCCGCTGCCTTTTGCAGCATTGCAAAAGCACACAAAATGGCCCCTGCCTTAAGTAGGAGCCTCACAGAGCAACAGAGCTGAAAACACAACTTTACACAACAGCACAACAACACAAATGGTTCACACACCATGAAAAAGCAGCTGTACTGACTCACACACCATGCAAATGGTTCACTGTGTGAACCATTTGTGTTGTTGTGCTGTTGTGTAAAGTTCTGTTTTCAGCTCTGTTGCTCTGTGAGGCTCCTACTTAAGGCAGGGGCCATTTTGCGTGCTTTTGCAATGCTGCAAAAGGCAGGGGGTTGGACTAGATGACCACACAAGGTCCCTTCTTCCAACTCTTTAAATCTGTTAAATCTGTTGCAGCAGTGTACATTTGCATGGTGTGTGAGTCAGTACAGCTGCTTTTTCATGGTGTGTGAATCACCATGGCTGGGGCCCGGGGGTGGGTGTGGGTGTTGGGAAGAGCCCAGCTGATAGGTGGGAAAAGCGGCGGCCATTTTTTTTAAAAAAGAAAAAGCCGGGAGCAGGAAAAGTGGCGGGTGGGCAGTTAGGTGGGCAGTTAGGTGGACATGGGCGGCGGGGGCTTGGGCTGGGGGCCTGGGGCCCGGGCCCCGGACCGGTACGGGGGCGTGGCCAGCAAGCCACCGCTACCGGTGCGCCGAACCACCGGTGCCAAGTCCTACCGGTCCCCACGAGCCGGTGCGAACCGGGACCATTTCACCCCTGGTTGGGATCTCCCCAAGCATTACGAAGAATATCTAATTCCATTGTTTCATCTAACAATTTAGGGGTCATCCAAGCCATGTCTATTCGTGACCATGAGTTATGAGGATACGAAAAAAAAGTAAACTGTTTACTTTCAGGGTTTAAATACCGCCAACCATCCATCAATATAAATTCTTTTTTCATTTCCTCAAAAGAATCAGGTAACTTCCTTCTCCCCTCCCCCTGCTATTACTTTTACAATCGTTCTTTCGGTCTACTACCACATTAAAATCGCCAATTAAGCAAAGATGTTCCCATTGAATTTCCAAGAGTTTTTTTTTATGAATTTTAGAAAAAAAGGGTTTCTGTTTTGTATTTGGAGTGTAAATCATTACCAACAATATTTTCTTGTACCCCAACTTTATTTCCACCATTAAAATTCGCCCATCGTCATCACAATATATTATTTCTGGATTTAACCATTTCTTTATATAAACAAGCACACCTCTCTTTCTTCCTTTAGCTAATGCCACGAATAGTTTGCCCAGAGAAGATTTCTCCAAAATATTAGGTTGGACATTATTTACATGGACTTCCTGGAGACAACATATATCTAAATTTAATTTCTCTAATCTGGATAGAATTTTCTTTCTTTTATTTGGAGCATTTAATCCATTTATGCTCATAGAAATGAGATTTATTTCTCCTCCTTTTGATCCTTTATTTCGTTGGTTCCCTCTGTCCTCCTTTCCTATACTCTGATTGGGCCCTTGTTCTTGCACCACTCTTTCCTGATATACTATCCTTTTCCCCTCCTTTCTCTGCTGTTCTATCACATTTATGTTAACATCTTGTTCCTCTCGACATATTCTGTCTCTCTCACCTGCAAGTCCCTGTTCTTCTTCTTCCTCAATGTATTCTTTGTAGAAGTCTCTGGCTTCTTCTACTGAGAGAATCTTAAACTTTTTGTCTCCTATGGAAATCAGTAACCCCTCAGGTATCAACCATCTGTATAATATTTTTTGTTTTATCAATTGTGTGGTTAAAAAGCTGTACCCCTTCCTTTTATCTCTAATTCTTCTGGGGACCTGTCTCAGTACTATGATTTCTTTCTCCTTAAAAATAGAAATCCTTTCTCTTGCATTAATATATATTTCATTTCTAATGTCTTTTTTAATGAACCGAATATGGACCTCTCTAGGCAACTTATGCCTATGGGCATAATTCGTTTGCAGTCTAAAGACCTCATCCATTTCACCCAAAATCTCCTGTTGGGATCTATTTCTTAATCCTGCAATAATCTCGGTTGGCTCCGCGCTCGGCAAAGACGCTCCCTCTTCGGGGCGCCAGTCCCTGGCTCCGTTAAAGCCTCCAGAAAGCCGACAAACAGCTGACTGGTGGCTGAAAACCCCCTCCCCGGGCAAAGGGGAGGGTGAAGAGCTGGCGGGCGCAGGTAGAGCCCCCCTAGTGCCCCAGGTGGAAATCCTGGGGCGCGAAGGGTGAGGGCTCCCTGGAACCTGCCTAAAGCTCCAGACCTGGGACACCTCCGCTTTAAGCGGAGCAAGACGATCGCGACCAATTCTGCTTCAGATGACAGAATTCAATGTTTTCCAAGAGAAGCAGCAGAAAAAGACAGGAGGCAAGCTGGGCATGTAACTATTTTTAACTCTACTCTGATTTCTACTTTGAAAGTTACAAGATAGCAAACGGTTTTAAAATGGCGATTGAAGTTGGAAAGGGCGTTTCCTAAAAGTGAAAGTTTAAAAGAAAGCTTCCTTTTGCAGCCCTTATTATGATCTTTGATTTTGGGGGAAAAAAAATTCTTATCATTTTTGACTTGGACTTTGGACTAAACTATAATTTTAATTTTAAAATTTAATTGGTGTTGCATTTGAAGTGAAAGTAACTTTTGTTTTGTTACTAGCTTTTTTTTTTCTTATGGAAACTCTGACCCTGAGAATTGATTTTTTCTCTTTTTGTTTCCTGATTTTGGATTAAAATAACAACTTAAATTTTTGTAAAAAATAAAAGATTAACTGGCTTTGGATCTGGAAAGAACTTTGCTAAGTAGAGATCTGGTTTTTTCTTTGTACTCCTCTGGAAATACTGAAATAGCTTCTAAACCTGGAAAGACTGTTTTGAATAAAAGAACTGAGTATTCTTCTGGTCATATTTCAAAAATGCAATTTACTTTTGACCTAACACCCTCACAGTCTGTAACACCAGAAAATTTATTTAATACTTTAAAAAGTATGAAAAATGATCTGATTATGGAATTCAATTTAAAAATCAAAGAAATAGATGAAAAAATGCAGGCTGCTTTGGAGAAGATGGATCGACAACTGAGGGCGGATGTGTTGGTGGCTTGTCGGGAACTGGCAGTAAATATGGAAGTTTTAGAGATGGATTTGGAAAAAAATAAACAAGCCTTGATAACTTCAGAGGAAAACATAGACAAGATTCAAAATGATATTTTGAACTCTGTAAACCGCTTAGAGAGGGCTGTAAAGCACTATGAAGTGGTATATAAGTAAAGTGCTATTGCTATATTGCAAATTTTGAAACAGAGGTGATGTCTCAATTCAGAAATATGGAATTTGCTATAAGAGTGAGGTGGTTGAAGGAGGGAAAATATGAAAATTTGAAAGGAAGGATGGTGGAGGCCCTGGAGCAGGTGTCTGGAATGTCTAAAGAGGAACTGGCTATGCAAATTGATAAGATATATAGCGTCAATTCTTGGTATGCAAAACAAAAACATCTGCCAAGGGACATTGTAATATATTTTACCACAAGAGCTCTGCGGAATAGAATTACACAGGCGACTTTCAAGAATAATCTCCAGGTAAATGGCCAGGAAATAATGATATGGAAAGAAATCCCTTCTAAAATGCTTAAAGCCAGAAAAGTTTACAACTTCTTGGTTGATGAGTTAAAAAAATGAAACTTACAATATAAATGGGATGTACCAGCAGGAGTTGTCATGAAATTTTCGGGAAAAAGATACCGGCTCAACACAATAAAGAAAGCTACTGAATTTTATGCCAACGTTTTAAAGGCTGATATATCCAAATTTTCAGAGGAAAGAAACATGAAATTAACAGAGGAGGAGAAGAAAGAGCCACCTATATTTGACCAGACCGAAGCAGTTTCAAAGATTCAAAGTGATTGGCTGAGCCAGACAGATGCTTAAAACGTGGAAAAGGAGATGGAGGATCGGGGTCAGCAGGGAGGCGAAGTGACAAATTTAAAATTATCAAGTTATAAAAGGAAGCAGTGAGGAAACTTATAGGATGGACGGAGAGGCTATAATATGATTGTATTTCCTTTCTCTATTTCTTTTTTATATTCTTAAGATTTTTTAAAAGATTCAGAAGTTTTTTGAAGCTAATAATTTGATATATTATAATACTATGTTATTAATACTGTATTTGATTTTATGATCAAATTTAAGGTTTTTGAAGTATAAGGGGTTAGTTTTAAAATATTGGAATTAATAATTTGAAGAATATTTTAAATATTTAGGTATTTTGAATAAGTATAAATACTTAATGTTTAGGTATTGTTTATGTAATATTTATTCAAGTGTTAGTTAGTTTTTAGGAAATGTTCTGTGTTGCAATTGATTGAGAGGGGGAGGAAAGATTTTTTCTTCTTTTTTTTTACTTCACTTGTGTTTTTCTCTTATTTTTATTTCTTTTTATTTTTATTTCTGTTAGCCTATATATAAATTTTATAAAAGAGAGAGGTTAGTGATGTAAACTTTGTGGTATGATGTTTGACTAATATAATGTTCCTATTTTCTTATTTGTTTGTTTTTTCAATTTCTAAAAAATCTTTTTATTAGTATTATTAATTTTTTTAATTATTATTTTTTGATTACGCTTCAAACGGTTTTGAATAATGTGGAGTTAAAGACTTAAAAAAATGTGGAAATTAACAATTTCTTTTAACTTAATTTAAATTTATTGTTTTTTGAATATTATGCCCTGTACTTTTTCTGGGAAGTCCGGGGGGGAGGTGGGGAAGGAAAAGGGGTGGGTTGGGGTTAGGGGGGAAGGGGAGGGGAAAAAAAGAAAAATGTATGTACTTTGTACTAATAAAACTTTTTGAATTAAAAAAATAATAATCTCGGCCATTTTTTTCAGAAAGGCATTCTTCTTGCTCCTCTAACACATTCTGGAATCTCAAGTAAAAAGAGGCCTTTTCATTTTCAAGATGTGCTATGGCCTCTTCAAGGTCTCTGTTAATTGTTTCCAGTCTCCTCTCAGTTCCCACTACTCTTTGACCTATTTGTTCTGTTCTGCCTTCTACTGATTTCATTCTTTTTTCATTATTTATTAATGCTTGTTGTATTATTCCCATTTTCTCATCAAGATTACCCATTCTCTCATCCACTTTTCTAATGTTTCTTCTCATTTCCCCCATATCTTCCCTCAGGCCCTCCCAATGTTTATCCATAGAGTCTTGCATTCTTAGCATCATATCTTGCATCCCTGATAGGGTGATCTGTGAGTTCTGATTTTATTTTTTACTAGCACAGTTCTGTGCCTGTCTACTGAAACAATACATTCTGTATTTTCTCCCAGGCAATATACATGACTTTATAGAGTAAGCATGATTAAACATTCAGTTTCTATAATAGAATTACATAATGGTGGTTCTGTACAATGGAAGTTCCCTGTCTTGGGAATATCTTGATTAAATTGTTAAATAACAATGCAGGACAGTTGTGGAGATTCTAAAGACTGATATAAACATATTTTGCTCTTCACATTATATTTAGAGACCTGAATCATCTTCATTATTCCATTGCATCCATCTTTTGTTTTTTTCATGTAGTAAAGGATGAAAACTTTTCCATAACGTCAGATATTTTGAAACTCAAAAAGGAGCAAGCTCTTTTTCCCCCTTTATTAAAATTTCCTTAAAAATTCTCATTGGTTATTTTCAGTAATAAGTTGCAAATCCCATCGTACCGGTTCGTAGATCCGGGCCATACCGGTAGCAATCCACCGCTGGTTATTTTGCTTTCTCCTTAAGGTACAGCTTACAGATTTTTCAGAATTAAGTATGTGACCTGGTCAGTACTTTACCAACCCTAAGAAGCGAGTGTTCACATTTGTTTGCTTGTTTGTTTGTTTGTTTGTTTGTTTGTTTGTTAAATTAATTTATGGGCTGCCCATCTTATCATAGATTTGTCACGCAGTGATTTTATATTGCCTGTTATATGTATATGCAGGGAGATGCAGGGAGATGCATCCCTATCAAATATAATGGTTTATTCCTGAGCACGTGATTAATGTTCCTAGTACGCATGTGTACATTCCATTCTTTCCTTTTGTTCTACGCTTCTAACGAAGCAACATCTCTTTTATATAGCCAACATGTGATTAACTATTTTTGTATCAAAATAAATATCTTTTACATTAGAATTATAATGCGGTTTATTTTGGCAATGTCAGAGTTCCAGGAAAAGATTCATTTCGCCTCTGATAAGAGTAATTCTTATCTCAACATGATAGCAGACGGGATGGTTCTGGACTTTAATTAATTCTGACAGATTTATTGCGTTTAGCCTAGTAAGAGAAAGATAAGAATGTTTCTGGCCGTTTTTGAAGTGAAACTTTGATCTGATTAAGAATGTCTTCTCCGGAGAAAGAATTTTTATCTTTCCCCGGCCAGCCGGGTGAAGAAACAAAAATATCTCAAGAGGCACCTTTTTTTTGCCAGCACCTTCTTTGCTTCTGATAACTGCACCAAGAAAGACTGACATCGCTTCTCTACAAACTTCTCCGATGCCGTCTCCCATGCCTCCAATTACAGCGGAAGAGGCCCTCCAACAAGAAAAAGATTTTGAAAGGTCAGTCAAAGTCAAAAACACATTTTTTCTCCCGGGGGCAAGTTCAACTCAAATAGGGGCCGTTCAAATGGGGGCCGTTCCAAAGATTACTCATTATGAGCCAATTCCAACTCAATTGCTTGAAAGTTTTTCTGAGACAGAGAAATATATTGATTCACATTTTAAAGACCTTCTTGCTAGTAAAGACAGAGAAATTAAATACTTAAGGAGGCAGTTACTAGAAAGCCAACGCCCATATGAAAAACAAGATGTCCGCCAGTCCCACATTCCAGAAGTCTTTCCTGGGCCTTCTTTTCCGGTCTCTCCAACATTAGATTCCCACCCCAAAATGGGTGTTACCTTTCATAAGCCGGAAAGGGAAAGGACATATGACTATACGTCAATAGGGGCTGGCTCTGATCAAAGATTTTATGAACAAAGAGACTCTCCCAAAAGTAATGTTGCAGTGCCATCTAGTGGACAAGATAAAATAGAACAACTTTTTCAAGCAGTCCTACACAAAATAGACATTCTGATGTCAGGCAAAAGACAACCTTTGTCACCTATGCCAACTGAAAGTTTTGGATCGCAGATTGCTCCACCTACATCTTTAGTTCAACAATCTTTTCAGCCTGCCCAAATAATACAGGCCCAAAGTGCACCATCCATTCCTATGGCCGCACAAATTATGCTGAAAAACCAAGCTGCTTCGCAAGCTGAAATTGCTACGCCTGCCCCAACTGTGGCCCAGTTAGTGCCAATTTCTCCACTACCTGCTCCTATGCAGCCAGTCCCTGCTGTACAACAGCCAGTCCAGGCACCTCCCGCAGCCCCAATTTTGCAACCAGCTCCAGCTGGTGCACTAGCAGTACAACAGCCAGCCCAGGCACCACCACCTGCTCCAGTGCAGGCTACTCTGCCGCCTCCTATTCAACCCCAAGTGGGTCCACAGGCAATTCCTCAAGCAGCACTTGCAGCGCCCCCTAGCTGCAACACGTCTTCCAAATAGAAGACCCCCAAAGAGGAGATACACTCCAAGATTGCTACGTTGCCAATATTGTGATCGTGTAGGTCATACAAGCAGAAATTGTCTTAAATTGCAACGCACTCAATATCCTGTCCAGCCCAGAGGAACAGATTTTAGAGATCAGTATCAACCCAGAGCCACAGCCTACAGGAGAAGTGCATCCCAGCCCAGAGGAACAGTCTACAGAGGCAGCAGAAGCAGAGGTGGCAGCCAACGTCGCCCAGGTCCAAGGCGCGACCCATTTGGCCCAAATGCCACTCTTGCCATCACACAAGCTGTCCAACCCTATCAGCAATATGATAGACATTTACTGTGGACTTTGGACTCAGGTGCCTCAATTAGCATTACTTAGCAAAAGCACCTTTTCAAAGAAATGCATGCACCAGAACCAGAACTTCGTGAACTTTATACATTTACTGAACGTCCTTGCAAAGTCGAAGGAAAAGGGACTGTTTACATTGAAGAGTTAGATACACTGGTTCCAGATGTTTATTATGTTCCCGCTGCAGCTTTTAATTTGCTTAGTTATACCCATTTAATCAATATTTTAGATTTTCAGATTCATCATTTTAAGAACGCAAGCTACATTGTTAAGAATAGTATGATTGTTGCAGACACAATTGTGATTGCTGGAGTCTTCTACTTAAGGCCAAAACCTGAGCCTCAAAAACAAGCAAGTATAATACCTTCCATTAATGGCAATGCAGGCCCAGAGAGAGATGTCCAAGAGAGAGATCCTGTGGTTGCCTCACTGACTCCTAAAAGCAAAGCTAAGGTTCCTAATTCGAATGTTAACCTTGTTAATTCTCTTACAGGCAGACCCTTACATTACAACTGTATACATAAATGGCACAGGAGAATGGGGCATGCCAGTTTTGACGTCCTTAAGCGCATGCCATTGTTTGCCCAAGGTTTGAATTTCAAAGGATGTAAGGTACATTTGGATTGTGCTGTTTGCAAAAAGGCAAAATCAAAGGCAGCAACCATTCCAAAACATGCTATACGTAAGTCAACACGCATTTTTGATTTGGTTCATATTGATATTGTGGGTCCTTATGGCCCAACTATTGGCGGTAAAAAGTATTTCTTAACTATTGTTGATAATCATTCTAGATATGGTTATGTCTTTCCTATGAGAGAGAAATCTGAATCGTTTCAGACCTTTAAAGACTTTGCAGTTCAAATCTACAATCAACATGGGGTGAAGATCCGCAGAATCCAGAGTGATCGTGGTTCCGAGTTCATGTCACAACGTTTCCAGGACTGGATGCGCAGAAACGGTATCATTCACCAAACATCTGCCCCATTTACGCCGGCTCACAACGGAGTGGCAGAACGACGGCAAGGCGTTCTCCAAACCATGATGCGCTGCCTTCTGGAAGATGCCAATCTGAAACATTCATTTTGGGGCGAAGCACTTAAGTATGCAAACTACCTTGTTTAATCGCACTTGGAGTAATGTGATTGACCAAACACCTTTTTACATGCTGTATGGCTACCAGCCAGATCTTTCTAATTTACACATTTTTGGTTCATATGCAATGGTGAACATTCCATTAGTGCGAAGAAGAAAAGGTGGCCAAATTGCTAAAAGACTGAGATATATGGGCATTGATGACAATTCAAAATGGGGAAAATTCATTGACTCTAACAATATGATTACAATTTCTAATTCTGCTAACTTTGAAGAAGATTCAGATTGGTCCAAAATACATTCTAATGATCCTGGAGTTTATTTTCCCAGAGATGATCCATCCAACATTCCATCTTCACCTGCCGCGGACGCTCATGCTAGCGACAACGATGGAGATGAGGAAGATGAAGAAGATTGGACAACCGCTCCAAGACGTTCCAAGAGAACTACAAAAGGTATTCCTCCAAAGAAATACACATTGCAATGCACAAACAGACCACCACCATTGGTCTGTAATGTTACACTTCTCCAGAGACTTATGCTCAAATCAAATATCTTCCACAAGATGAACAAGATAAATGGCACACCACCATGCAAGTTGAGATGGACAGTCTCCAGAATCTCAAGGTATTTACACCTGCAGCACCTCCTCAAAACAAGAAAGTCATTGGCACACGATGGGTGTACAAAATCAAACAAAAACCAGATGGTGAACTATTATACAAAGCAAGACTAGTAGCACAAGGTTTCGCACAAAGTTATCCTGATGATTACACAAACACTTACTCACCTACAGTGCGGACTGAAAGTGTGAAAATAGCCTTAACTACAGCTTCCATTCTTGGACTTGAAGTTTTCCAATTTGATGTTGAAACTGCCTATCTACATGCAGACCTAGATGAAGAAATCTACGTGAAGTGCGCCCCCGGATTCCGTGACGACCTCCGTGGCCGAGAAGGGGACACGTGGATTCTCAACAAAAGTCTTTATGGTCTGAAACAATCAGGTTTGATGTGGTATAACTGTCTCAAAGACAAACTAAATTCAATGGGCTTTATTAAGTCCGAAACTGATGAATGCGTGTTTACAAAAAGGTTTAGGGATGCATATGAAATTGTTCTTGTTTATGTAGATGATATTGTTTACATTGGTCCTAACAAACAAATGAGTGAAATTTTTGTTTCAGGTCTGAAGAGATTTTTCACATTGAAGTCACTAGGTCACATCAATGATTATTTAGGTGTACAGATTGAAAAGACACAGAAGGGGTTTAGCCTCTCACAACATGCAAGATGCTACACCGACACACACTCCTATGCAAACAGATTTTTGTAATTTGAAAGATGAACAAAGTCCTGAGTTCAAGGATCAAACACTTTATCGCTCAGTAATTGGTTCACTACTATACATTAGTGGTTGGACTAGACCAGACATAGCACTTAGTGTCAATTTGTTGTCACGACATGTAGGCAAAGCCACAGAATTCCACTGGTCATGTATTAAGAAGCTACTGAGATACCTAAAATACACTCAACACATGAAATTAAAGCTAGAACCTACACATTCTGATTTTGCTGACTTGTATTGTTATGCAGATGCTGACTGGGCAAGCGATAAGGAATCAAGAAAAAGCACATCAGGTTTCATAATGTACCTGAATGGATGTCCCGTTCATTGGAACGTGAGAAAACAGAGTTTTGTTTCCTGTTCTTCCACGGAGGCGGAATATGCGTGCATTTCCGATGCTAGTAACCAGTTAACGTGGTTCTATTCTTTAGTTACAGATATCTGGACCAAACCGAAGAAGCCAATCACCATGATGGAGGATAATCAATCAGTTGTTTATATTTCAGAAACACGTTTCACAGGTTCTAGGTCCAGACACATTGACATTCGTTATAAAAATGTTAGAGATTTAGTAAGACAAGGTTTCATTAAGTTAGAATATGTGCCAACAGAATATCAGATAGCTGACATCCTGAACAAGCCGCTACCGGCAGCAAGACATGAATCTTTGACATATCTGATGTGTGTAGAGGGATATAAGCATATCCATCCAACAGACAAAGAAGGGGTGTCACGCAGTGATTTTATATTGCCTGTTATATGTATATGCAGGGAGATGCAGGGAGATGCATCCCTATCAAATATAATGGTTTATTCCTGAGCACGTGATTAATGTTCCTAGTACGCATGTGTACATTCCATTCTTTCCTTTTGTTCTACGCTTCTGACAAAGCAATATCTCTTTTATATAGCCAACATGTGATTAACTATTTTTGTATCAAAATAAATATCTTTTACATTAGAATTATAATGCGGTTTATTTTGGCAATGTCAGAGTTCCAGGAAAAGATTCATTTCGCCTCTGATAAGAGTAATTCTTATCTCATCAAGATTAACTCTGGGAAGCTTAAAATATTAGATCTTGCCCTTTTATATAAGCCTGAGTTTTCTCTATAAACTCCTAATGTAAATTGTATTACAAAAAATAATTTTTTATGATATTCAGCAGCTCCTTCTCAAAATTGTTTCAGATGTGCTACTTGATCAGATGATGTTAATTTTATTACATCTCCCACTGTTACTGCTATAGGAACAGATTTTGCAGTATTCATGATTTATTTCAATAAATCTTAAGTTCAGAACTTGCATACTCTGCAGGAAATTATGTTAATTCTAAAGTGCCAGATGTATCATATATATCAGAGGAAAGTTTGTTCCGGTTGAAAAAGTGAATGGAAACTTAAAATCATGTGGTTCGAGTATTAAGTGTGAAAACATAATATTCTTTGTCTAGTACAGACTAAGTCTCCCCTAAATCAAATTTCATTTCTGATGATTACAGGACATGTTCATGTTATTTCCTTGGCCGCTATTTTAAAAAGTTTTTGTTTATAATATAACATATAATCTAGCCTACACTCAAGGATTTTATGATGGTGTCCTATGCAAAAACAACTTTTAAAATTAGATTACAAACCACATTCCTACTTAATTTCAACAAAGAGGCAGAAAAAAAGCCAGGTTGTATGGTTCTTAAAATGCTGACCTAGAAACCAGTACATTATGAATTCTAGTCCTGTCTGAGGTGTAAAAGCTGGTAGGAACAGTCACTCTGCCAAGCTCAACCTGCCTTGTGGTGTTCTTGTGGCAGCGGCGGGTTGCTGCCTTACTGGTGCCGGTGCGCTGTGCGCGCATCTCCACGCTTCAGATGCGCGCATGCCTCCTTGCACGATTTTGCTTCTACGCATGTGTGGAAGCAAAATCGCGCCAAAATCTTGTGAGGGGACGCGCACGAGATTTTGGTGAGATTTTGCTTTCGCGCATGTGCATCCACGCCAAAATCTCTCTCGCGCGCGTGCGTCCTCTCGGGGAAAAATGGCGATGTGCGCGATGGACCGGCAGAGAGGGCTCCGGAGTGGTTGCGCAATCTGCCGCTCCCTACTGGAGCTGCGCAATGGGCAGCTCTGGCAGGAACCCACCTCTGTCTTGTGGGGAACAAGAGGAGGAAGGAGGATTAGATATTTTGCTGCCTTGAGTTACTTATAAAAATTAATAATTAATAAACAGCACAAAGAAATATCAGGAATCTAAAAATGGAGAGGCACTTAATAACTCAACTAGGTATGTCATCAATAGAGGATCTTGAGAAAACATACCTTGCTTCATTAATACTTGTCTTTAATCAAAATTAGAAGACAGGAATGTTCTACTAGTCATGATCAACCAATATGACATAATTAATTCTTTGGGGAAGATTCGGCTGTGTGAACCCATGTTCATCATCCATAACATTCACTATGCTGTTTCAGATAATTTCTTGTGTGATAACTTTTCAGTTGCTTATATTTAGATTTGTGCTCCATTGGAATATATAGCAACATCAACACCTTTTTACATACAAATAAAACTATTTAATATAATGATGGGGGAAATGACTAAAAGGTACTAGTTGTCCTTGGCAGTAAACACTTACATATTTTACTTTAAGTCAGCGGTTCTCAACCTGTGGATTGCGACCCCTTTGGGGGGGTCGAATGACCCTTTCACAGGGGTCACCTAAGATCATAGGGAAACACATATTTCTGATGGTCTTAAGAACCAAGACATCGCTCCTCTATCCGTCTCCAGGCGGGTCCACCCACATGCAAATAGACTACTGCAAAAAAAGAATCTGTTCCATGGGAACTTCTGAGCATGCGCAGAAGCCAAATTTCTGGCACTGTGCATGCGTTGCCATCTTGTTTTCAGCTTTTTTATTTTGCAATTTTTTAAAAAACAATTCGGCACTGCGCATGCAGTGGTTACGCAGCATAGGAAGAAGCAAACCGGCAACAAGGTAAGTTAGAACCCACCCGAGTTTCCTAATAATTTTATTATTTTATGGTTGGGGGTCACCACAACATGAGGAACTGTATTAAAGGGTCGCGGCATTAGGAAGGTTGAGAACCACTGCTTTAAGTGAAGTATAGATTAAAAAGGGTCAAGGTAGATCAGGGAAATGGAAGTCAGCAAATACTTAGATCTCTTCTTTCCCAAGTGCAATAATTAATGTCCTCATCACTCTGTTAAGGACCTTGGAATACTCATCTCTAATGATCTAAGTGCCAGAGCCTACTGTAACAAAAAAGCATTAAGAGTTGTTAACCTAATCTTGCATAGCTTCTTCTCTGGTAATATTGTACTTTTAACTAGAGCATACAAAACATTTGCTAGACCAATTCTTGAATACAGCTCATCTGTCTGGAATCCGCACTACATATCGGACATTAATACAATTGAGAATGTCCAGAGATATTTCACGAGAAGAGTCCTCCACTCCTCTGTTCGCAACAGAATACCTTATGCCACCAGACTTGAAATTTTGGGCTTTAGACCATTTAGAACTACACCACCTTAGGTCTGACCTAAGTGAAGCACATAAAATTATCTGCTACAATGTCCTACCCATCAATGACTACTTCAGCTTCAACCGCAACAATATACGAGCATGCAATAGATACAAACTTAAGGTAAACCGCTCCAAACCTGATTGCAGAAAATACGACTTCAGCAACAGAGTGGTCAATGCCTGGAATACACTATCAGACTCTGTGGTTTCTTCCCCAAATCCCTAAAACTTTAACCTTAGAGACTTCCGGTTTGGCTCTGATGGCGTCGCTGGCGCTCCTCGCTGGGCGTCTTTCTCTTTCCTGTAAAAGCCACCAGAACAGCTGTCTGGCAGCTTGAAAATCTCTTCCCCGGGCAAAGGGGAGAGATGAGAGTGGGACAGGTGGGGTAGAGCCCCCCTAGTGCCCTAGGACCCAACTTAGGGCGCGAAGGGTGAGGGCTCCCCAGGCAGCCTGTCTGTTTCTCTGGGAAGCTGGAAACCTCCGCTTAAAAAGCGGAGCAAGATGCCGCAACCACTGCTGCTTCGACAATGGAAGGTATAATTATTTTAACTTCAAAGAAAGCAGCCAGAGAAAGGCAGGAGTTCTGAAGGGCAAGTATCGAATTTGTGACTTTAATTCCACTGCTGACTTTCACTTCAGAAAGTAACAAAGTAGCTTAACAAGCAATTGGCAACAATATGGTGATCGGAGATTTGGGTGTGGAAGTGAAAGTGATTTTTGTTTTGTTACCAGTTTTTTTCCCTATGGAAACTTCTGATCCTGAGAATTGATTTCTTCTCTTTTTGTTTCCTGATCTTGGATTAAAATAACAATTTATACTTTTATAAAAAATAAAAGATTAACTGGCTCTGGATTTGGAAAGAACTTTGCTAAGTAGAGATCTGGTTTTTTCTTTGTACTCCTCTGGAAATACTGAAATGGCTTCTAAACCTGGAAAGACTGTTTTGCAAAAAAGAACTGAGTATTCCTCTGGCCATATCTCAAAAATGCAATTTACTTCTGACTTAACACCCTCACAGTCTTTAACACCTGAAAATTTATTTAATACTTTGAAAATTATGAAAAATGAACTGGTTTCGGAATTTAATTTATAAATCAAAGAAATAGATGAAAAAATGCAGGCTGCTTTAAAGAAGATGGATCAAATGAGGGCGGATGTGTTGGCAGTTTGTAAAGGATTAGCAGTAAATACGGAAGTTTTGGAGATGGATTTGGAAAAAAATAAACAAGCCCTGATAACTTCGGGGGAATACATAGACAAGATTCAAAATGACATTGCAAATTTTGAAACAGAGGTGTTAATGTTTCAATTCAGTAATATGGAATTCACTATAAGGGTGAGGGGTTTGAAAGAGGGAAGATATGAAAATTTGAAAGGAAGGATGGTGGAGGCCCTGGAGCAGGTATCTGGAATGTCGAAAGAGGAACTGGCTATGCAAATTGATAAGATATATAGAGTTAATTCTTGGTATGCAAAGCAAAAACATCTGCCAAGGGATATTGTAATATATTTTACCACAAGAGCTTTACAGAATAAAATTACACAGGCGACTTTCAAGAACAATCTTCAGGTAAATGGCCAGGAAATAATGATATGAAAAGAAATTCCTTCTAAAATGCTTAAAGCCAGAAAAGATTATGCCTTCTTGATTGATGAGTTTAAAAAATGAAATTTACAATATAAATGGGATGCGCCAACAGGAGTAGTTGTGAAATTTTCGGGAAAAAGATACCGGCTTAACACGATAAAGAAAGCTATTGATTTTTATGTCAATGTTTTAAAAGCAGATGCATCCAAGATTCCAGAGGAAAGAAGCATGAAAGAAATAGAGGAGGAGAAGAAAAAGCCATTTATTTTTGTTCAAACCGAAACAGCTTTAGAGATCCAAAGTGATTGGCAGAGCCAGATAGATGTTTGCGACATGGAAAAGGAGACGGAGGATCGGGGTCAGATGGGAGGCGAACCGACAGATTCAAAATTGTCAAGCGACAGAAGGAGGCAGTGTTGAAATCTATAGGATGGATGGAAAGACTAACAGGATTGTTTTTCTTTTTTCTTTTTCCTCTATACTTTCTCTTTTTAATATTTTTATTTTTATTATTATTTTTATTATTTTTATTATTTTTATTATTTTTATTATTTTTATTTTTATTTTTATTTTTATTTTTATTTTTATTTTTATTTTTATTTTTATTTTTATTTTTATTAATATTAATATTAATATTAATATTAATATTAATATTAATATTAATATTTTCTGATGGTAGTTCTCTTTTTAATTATTTTTTACTTTTATTATTAATATATATATATATATATATATATATATATATATATATATATATATATATATATATATATATATATATATATATATATATATATATATATATATATATATATATATATATATATATATATATATATATATATATATATATATATATATTATAAATTTTGAAGCCAATAATTTGATATATTGTAATATTACGCTACTAATATTTTGTTTGATTTTAGGACCAAGCTTAAGGTCTTTGAGGTATAAGGGGTTAATTCTTACTCTCTTCTTTTTTTATTATTATTAATATATATATATATTATATCTTGAAGCTGATATTTTGACATATTGTAATATTATGTTATTAATATTGTGTTTGATTCTATGATTAAGTTTAAGGTTTTTGAGGTATAAGGGGTTACTTTTTAAAATATGGGAATAAACAATTTGACAGAATATTTAAAATATTTAGATATTTTGATTAGGCACAAATATTTAATGTTTAGTTATTGTTTATGTAATATTTACTTAAGTTTTGTTTTGTTTGGAAGAAATGTTGTGCGTTGTGGCTGATTGAAAGGGGGAGGAAAGGTTCACCTTTGCTTCTCTTTTATTTTTATTTTTTCTTTCTTTCTTTTCTATTATTATCAGTTTATACGTAGATTATATAAAAGATGGAGGTTTAGAGATGTAAATTATAGTATGAGATGTTGTATGATGTATTAATATAATGTTTTTTCTTTCTTTTTACTTGTTTATCTTTCTTTTTAATTTCTTATTTTTTTATTTTTTATTATTTTTATCCTTCTTCTGATTACGTTTTGAACAGTTTTGAAAAATTCGGAGTTAAAATTTTTTTAAAAAATGTGGAAATTAAGAACTTGTTTTAACTTAATTTAAATTTATTTTATTGAATATTATGCTCTGTACTTTCTCTGGGAAGTCCGGGGGGGAGAGGGGGGAAGGGAAGGGGGTGGGTTGGGGTTAGGGGGGAAGGGGGGAAGGGGGGGAGAAAAATGAAAAATGTTTGTACTCTGTACTTATAAAACTTTTTGAATAAAAAAAAAACTTTAACCTTAGACTGTCTACTGTTGACCTCACCCCATTCCTAAGAGGTCTGTAAGGGGCGTGCATAAGCGTACCAACGTGCCTACAGTTCCTGTCCTAATGTTCCCATGTACTCAAAACCATCTCATGCATACATGTTTATACTTTTATTGTAATCTTATATATGCTTGACAAAAAAATAAAAAACACAAAAAACATAAATAAATAAATTCAAATCTACATTAAGAAAAAGTTTGAATACACTTCTGATGATGAGTAGCCTTATGTTTTTTTAGCTGAATTAGAAATGCTGAACTAGTGCTGACTATTGCTGCATTTTAATGTAAACCAGTATTACTGAATAAGATAATCATTCTGCAAAAAATTGCCATGAAAGCATTATATATTCAAAATGAGCCTTATCTTTTATCTTTATCTTTTACTGAAAATATATGCAATGATTTACGGTTACCATATGACCTGAAAATCTATTATGAGCAGTGACCAAAATCCAAGTCATAGGATAATAGTACAAAAATAATTAAAACAACACAAATAATCATTTGAATTGTGCAAACTATGTAATCCTTGCGAATTTGTGGTTTTGTTTTTCATTGCTGAAATCATGCTGGTCTTTAATCATGATAATTACATGGAGCACTTGAAGGTCACAAAAGGTTTAAGCTTTGGCTGTTTGATGAAGAAACAACAACTCCACCTAAACATCATTTTTTCAGTTGAAACTGGAAAATTATTTTCTGCATACATATATTGTGCAAGACTTTCATCTTTACCCTGCATGTATTCTGTTTTACTTTTGAAAAACAATGCAAAAGAATTTAATTATATGCACATATATATTCAAGCACCTATATATACTTCAAGGTAAGTACTATGCAGGTATCAATAATATGAGTATGGACAGTTTTTATTCAGTGTAGATATAAAAGCAGATCACCCTGCAAGTAAATCAATTCTAAGAAAATATGTTTGAAATATCAGTTTAAGCCATTGTCTCTTATACTAAATCTTATTGAATAAATGAACAACATTATCTACCCTTATTATAGCACTTCAGAAATATCTCAAGAACCTTGCAAGGTAGGGAAGCATTGTTATTTGCATAACAATGAGGTTGGGATAGAAGGACTGGTATTAACATGGCTCTGCACTACATCCTACAACATCTTGAATCTCCAAAGACCTACGCAAGGGTCCTCTTTGTAGACTTCAGTTCAGCATTCAATACCATCATTCCAGACAGTCTTCTAACTAAGCTGAACCAGCTAGCGGTACCTGAACACACTTGTAAGTGGATCATAAGCTTTCTAACAAATAGGAAGCAACAGGTGAAGCTAAGCAGAATCACATCAGATACCTGTACAATTAGCACAGGGCCCCCCCAAGGCTGTGTGCTCTCTCCACTTCTCTTCTCTCTATAAACCAATGACTGCATCTCTAACGATCCATCTGTTAAACTACTGAAGTTTGCAGATGACACAACAGTGATCAAACTCATTGAAGACAATGATGAATCTGCATACAGATGGGAGGTTGAACAACTAACCTTGTGGTGCTACCAGAACAATCTGGAACTGAATACACTCAAAACCGTAGAAATGGTGGTAGACTTTATGAGAAACCCGCCCATACTTCCACCTCTTACAATACTAGATAACACAGTATCAACAGTAGAGACCTTCAAATTTCTAGGTTCGACCATATCGCAAGATCTAAAATGGACACCTAACATCAAAAACGCCATCAAAAAAGCACAACAAAGAATGTTCTTTCTGAGCCAACTCAAAAAGCTCAAACTGCTCAAGGAGCTGCTGATACAGTTCTACAGAGGAATTATTGAGTCTGTCATCTGCACCTCTATAACTGTCTGGTTTGGTTCTGCAACCCAACAAGACAGACACAGACTTCAGAGGATAATTAGAACTGCAGAAAAAACAATTGCTACCAACCTGCCTTCCATCGGGGACCTGTATACTGCACGAGTCAAAAAGAGGGCTGTGAAAATATTTACAGACACCTCACATGCTGGACACAAACTGCTTCAACTCCTACCCTCAAAACGACGCTATAGAGCACTGCACACCAGAACAACTAGACACAAGAACAGTTTTTTCCCAAACGCCATCACTCTGCTAAACAAATAATTCCCTCAACACTGTCAAACTATTTACTAAGTCTGCACTACTATTAATCTTCTCATCGTTCCCATCACCCATCTCCTCCCACAAATGACTGTATGACTGTAACTTTGTTGCTTGTATCCTTACAATTTATATTGACTGGTTCCTAATACGATTTGATTGATTATTTGTACCTGGACTATCATTAAGTGTTGTACCTTATGATTCTTGATGAACTTATCTTTTCTTTTATGTACACTAAAAGCATATGCACCAAGACAAATTTCTTGTGTGTTCAATCACACTTGGCCAATAAAATTCTATTCTATTCTATTCTATTCTATTCTATTCTATTCTATTCTATTCTATTCTATTCTATTCTATTCTATTCTATTCTATTCATTTTAAATATGGCAGCTCAGGATTCATAGCCCTCAGCTAATAAGATACAAGTCCTCTAATGTATCTAATATTAAAAAACTGATCAATAACCACTCCTCCTAGGAAATTAACACCTGCCATTAAGAACTGTATTATATAATACAAAGAGTACATTATATTTTGGGGCACAATGTATTCATACATTATTGACTCAAGATGATTAACATTCAGACAATCTTTAAAGAAAAAGAAAAAGTGTGTGTGAAATTAACTGTTTTTTTAAAATGCTAATGTTAAAATGTTAATCATAAGGTTAAGGCTTAAATGGACAACATCAATCATACTGATGTCAAGAAAATGGTTAGAAATGAATACATCAAGAGTGTGAAATTTTTAAAAAGTGATAGTAATGCCATCAAGATAATTAACACCTGGATGATTCCACAGCTGGAATAGTGGACTGGACTCAAGTAGAACTAAAAGTCCTGGATAGGAAGACCAAGAACATAATGACAATAAATCATACCCTTCATTCTTGCAGCAATATTGAGAGACTCTACTTACCAAGGAAAATAAGTGGACATGGAATGTTGCAAGTACATCAGATGGTTGAAGAAGAAGAAAAAGGGGCATTTTAAGACTATCTGAAGGAAAGTGAAGAAGATGCACTGAAGCTTGTATACCAGAAAGACTTACTTCTGAAGAGACCAAACTGGTCTACAAGAAAGAACAAATGAAGAAAAAAAAGACACAGGAAGACAAAGTATTACAAAGTATTCTATTTAATACAGTTTATTAAAAATGGCAGACAAAGCAAATGATAATAAGACCTACCAATGGCTAAGAGCAGGAAAATTGAAGAAAGAATTCTGACTGCAGAAGAGCATCTTGTGCAGCCAACTTTTAAAGACCATTTAAAAACAAATGCATAGAAAGCCAAAATCAAGAAGATAGCAACAGGCAGTAACAGCCGCCTATGCAAAGAAGTCGAAGAAACAGTGGACAACTTGACTAGTGTTGCTGACGATGTTGAACTATTTAACACCACCGACAATACTAGCACCCTTCAAAAAGACCTTGACCATGTAGCAGAATGGTCAAACAACTGGCAACTTCAAATCTCAAGCAACAAATGCTCTGTCCTACACATTGGCAAAAAGAATCAGAATACAAAATTCAAACTTGGAGGAAACGAACTTGTAGATGACCCTGACTCTGTCAAAGACCTTGGAGTACTCATATCCAATGACCTAAGTGCTAGAGCCCACTGTAACAACATTGCCAAAAAGGCTCTAAGAGTTGTTAATCTAATCTTGCGTAGCTTCTTCTCTGGCAATATTACACTGCTAACCAGAGTATACAAAACATTTGTTAGACCAATTCTGGAATAAAGCTCACCTGTCTGGAACCCGCACTGCATATCAGACATTAATACAATCGAGAGAGTCCAGAAATATTTCACAAGAAGAGTCCTCCACTCCTCTGCTCGCAATAGAATACCTTATTCCACCAGACTTGAAATATTGGGATTAGACAATTTACAACTACGTCGCCTCCGATCTGATCTAAATGTAGTTCATAAAATCATATATCAAAAAGTCCTTCCTGTCAATGATTACTTCAGCTTCAACTGCAACAATACACGAGCACATAATAGTTTCAAACTTAATGTAAACCGCTCCAAACTCGACTGCAGAAAATACAACTTCAGCAACAGAGTGATCAATGCCTGGAATGCACTACCTGACTCTGTGGTTTCTTCCCCAAACCCCAAAAACTTTAATCTTAGACTGTCTACAGTCGACCTCTCCCCATTTCTAAGAGGTCTGTAAGGGGCGTGCATAAGTGCACCATCGTGCCTACCATCCCTGTCCTACTGTCCTATTGTCCTCTTTATCGGAACTTTTTACTTATGTTATGTTTATACAAACAACTACTATCCTGTACATGTTTGACAAATAAATAAAAAAATAAAAAAAATAAAAAAGATCACACAGACTAACTACTAACAACAGCATGACAAAATAGCAACAATGTGCATGGGAAGGTCTGCAAAAATACCATTTACCTGTATGCAAGAACTGGTGGGACCTTAAAATAAAGTAATAGAAAATGAAAAAACTAAAGTCCTGTGGGACATTAGAATTCAAACAGACAGTCATCTGCCACATAACACCCCAAACTTAATGATTGTCAACAAGAAAGACAAAAAAGTCTGGATAGTGAACTACATCCCCACTGTCCATATTTATAGAAGCAGCCACACAATTATATTAACCACTTGAATCCTTGATTATATATGTCTGTATATGAGATATTTAACTATTAACCCATAATAAGACTTAAATTATATTGAAATGCATGACTTTAGGCCCATTATTAAAACTAAAATACTATTTTTCTCATTAAAACTTTTATTCTTGGAATTTGAAGCTTTTTGATGAATACAAAAACAGCTACATTTGGACTCTAGATTATACTCACTCACTAATTCAATACTCAACTGCATCTACTTTCTGCACACAATGATGTAGAAATGACCCTTTTCTTGCCACCACTGTCACTTTTTAAAAATTATTCTTATATCATCTACTTTGGCCACAAATGAGAAAAGAGTATCCTTCAGAAATTACTATTCCCTCTCTGTAATTTAAATTATGTTATAATCTTTTCTGATGCAACTAAATCTCTTTTGCCTCCCGAGAAAAAAAATGACAGCCTTCTGGATATCCAGAAGCAGAGTTTTTAAGGCAATCACAGGAGACAATGATACAATACAATTTTATAAGGAAAAAATATATGTAAAAAGAAATGGCCTTTTACATCTGCAAAACATACGGTATTTCTGTTTTCCAGTTCCATGAAGAATGTTAGATCATTTTGCAGAATATTGTTAAATATATTTTGCCTGCACATTGAGAGAACATTAAAGCATCCACCCAATATGGCACACTTGAAACCTTTACTTCTATTAATAATAAAAGCTGAAGTGAGAAAAACAGTAAGTGTTTTGTGATGAGTAGCTGGATGGAAAAATAGCTCAACAAAGCAGCCAAAAAAATTGTATATACTAGGTCAGTGGTTCCCAACCTTTTTGTGATCGAGTACCACTTGGAGGTCCCGTACAGTCGCCGTGTACCACCTGGTTCCAGAGAAACTAAATTTGATCAGATATCACTTTATTTCCATAATTGTACCGTTCCTTTTTTGGCCCCGCGCATCCAGCAACTGGATTCTCGGGCTGCTGGGACCAGGTGGGTGGCGTGTGGCAACAGTTGCAAATCGTTGCCAGATTATCTTGTGTTAGGCAGTAAACATTTTTGTGAAGTAAAAAATAACTAACTAAAAATCATTCATGACCCCGAAAGTGTTCGCGTACCACCTGGAAGGCCCTCGCGTACCACTAGTGGTACACATACCACAGGTTGGGAACCACTGTACTAGGTGGTCACCTTAGACTTCATAAATACCAGTACATCATTGATGGCTTCAAGAAGCAATTAATATAGATCATGTATTAATTAATTAAATTAACTAAATTTAAATTAAATTAAATTTCACGAAATTAATTAAAATTACATTAATTAAAATCATGCATTAATTAATTAATTAATAAAAATCATTAGTCTAGAACATATAAAGATGTTTTGACAATCACCTTCAAGATCACATCTTTAAGACAAATTAAAATTTTATTTATTTACCTTCCTCTTTGAGGAACATGAGTGATATAGAAAAATGAAAAATAAATAAATAAATAAAACATAATACATAAGAAAACCCAAGAATTATTGGGGAACCAAGAACATAACATAAAGTAATATGGATCAACCAGATCAGAAAAAGGTTAATGATCTGATCAAGGAAGGACAAATCACTAAAGAAGGTGGAAAATGAACAGTCCTCCCACATTTGTATGCATGCTCAAAAATATAGAAGCCCAACATACTACTTCACCCAATTGTATCACTACCAGGGATTCCAACATACAACATAGACAAGAAACTCAACAAAAATGTGGGCCTCTAATATATAGGAGCAAATACTCTTATCAATTCACCACTACAATGCTTCCAGAAAATCAAAGATCTAAGAATAGCAGATGATGAAATTGTGGTTTCATTTAATGTCATAGCAATTTTCATACCCATTCAGCAGATCCAGAACTAGCAAACAAATCCATTACAGCATGATTGGATAACACACAGAATACACTAAGACTGAAACTCCAGACTCATTGTCCTTTGTCTTATTATTTACTTTAAGCTCAGTGGATAATTTACCAATAAATCAGAATAATTTCCATTGAATCAGAATCTGGAGACAATTGTATGTGTCTAATAATTGTGTGATTGTATGTCTAATTTTTGTGTGTCTAATCATATTTGGCTAAATAAAATATTCAATCAATTCAGTCAACCAAAACACTACTGTCAAAATTCATAAGTGACAATGTGATGCAACATCTAGAACCATAGCACTTTCACACATATAATCCAAGATGTAAAAAAACCCTTTGTCATAAAGAAGGGACAATTAGAATATGCATATAAGACAGGGGTGTCAAACTGGAATTCTTCGAGGGCCAGATCAGCATTGTAGTTTTCCGTGGGCCAGCAGGGGGAGACAGGGAATGGGAGGGAGTTGGGATGGACACCTCCTACAGCACCCAGTCGGCCAAAACGGGGCATAGGGGGCTGCACACGGCCTGATTTTAACCTCCCCTGCCTCCAGCAGCACTCTGCCGGCCAAAATTGGGCTACATGGAGGTCTACAGAGCAGTAGTGGGTTCTAAAACCCATTGCTACCCGTTCGCATGCATATGTGCATAAGCGTCCCGGGCAGGTGGGCGGATCCTCCTGCCACTGCCGCTACTGGTTTGCAGAACCGAGACGAATTGGGAGCAACCCACCACTGCTACAGAGGCCCGTTTTCGGCCTACCTGGCTTCCAGCAGAACTCTGCAAGCCAAAAACCGCCCATGCAGAGGCCTCCCGAGGCCCCCCTGTGGCCTGTTTTCAGCCTCCCCAGCCTTCAGAAGCACTCTGCTGGCCAAAAACAGGCTGCACAAAAGCCTCCATGTGGCCTGTTTTTGGATGGCAGAGTACTGCAGAAGGCCGGGGAGGCAAAAAATGGGCCGTGGGGGGCTGCACGCAGCCCATTTTGACTGGCACAGGCATGCGGGCCGGTCCTTTGATATTTCCAGACCGTCCCCGAGGGCCGGATTTAAGCACCCCAAGATCCAGCCCCTGGGCCTTGAGTTTGACACCTCTGATATAAAACAATATATTTTTAAAGAAACAAAATTTATAAAATAATATGAAAGCCCTACACTATCCTTCCTGGATATGTTCATCAGCATATGATGATGCTGATGATACTCAACTTTATATTGCTATGCCAGATCACCAGTGTTGCTGTTGCTGCCCTCTCATAGTGCCTGAATTGAAACTGTGGGGATCTGGATGTGGGACATCAGACTTTGACTGAACCCTGGTAAGGCTGAGTGGCTATGGATGTATGGGACTTTAGGGACCAGGAATTTAATAACTCTAGTTCTGGATAGGATAGTACTTGCACATTATCCAGAGAACAACACAGGGGGCAAACTAGTTCCATACTCAGAAGGCTTGATCACATTCTGCTGATCATCTGGGACTTTTCCTATCACTAAATCACCTCACATTTGGATGTCACATTTGGTCTGCCACTGGTTGAATTCATACTGCTGCTCAAAGAGCCTTCCTCCCCCCACCAAATGGGTACATGTTTATCTACTTGAATATAACATACTTTTGAGTTAAACAAGTTAACAAGTACATAGAAAAAAATTAGATCCCAACTGCTTGGCAGACCACTGTCACAGTACCTATCTAGAAAGGCAAAATCAGTGTTACTGCTTGCACCAATTACCAATTGATCTCCTCCTTTGCCACACAATGAAAATCTCTGTTGCTCTACCATGAAAAACTGAAGCAGAATAACTCCAATAACTGATGAGGCTCTGGAATTCAAAATGTAAAATTATTATGATACTTACCATTTCATTGTATGTGGTTCAATCTGACAGCAAGTTGGCTAGGCTTCAGACATCTGTAATGATTAAAGGACTGGTAAAGGAATGAAGGAAAATAGAGAGAATAGATTACATACTGTTTGGCTTGGAGAACAAAATGTTGGATATGGAAATTTTCTTGGAGCATTTTAGAGAGTTACGAATACCTAAGAGCAAAAGTTGATCCTATAGAGGGAACATCAAATGATGGTGTGATCAGAGGGAATCAATTGTAAAAAATAACAATATTTAAGAAATTGTTTCATTTTAGTGAGGAGGTGGAAGCTCCACTGGTATGTTAAGATTAGATAAAGCATGATGTTTTTCCAAATCACCAAAAGAACAAAACATGACTAAAATAGTTTGAATTATTTTGAAAACTCTGATGAGCAGTACAAAGAAAATATTTAATAACCCTTTATGCAGCCAGTTCATGCTGATACAGAAATCTCTCATTAGTATCATCACTTGAATAATCATGCCTTTGACCTACCTATTTCACTTGTCCTTTAAACTTTCTTCTAGGATTGCTAGGAGAATCATCAAAAAGATACAGATAGAATACGCGTTATCATGGCTATTGCTCTAGCTGACTTGTGAAACTTATTCAATAAAGCACTCACTCTCAATGTAAATTTAATATACCTTTCCCACCCCACACTATTCAATTTCCTCACATGGCAACTGAGTTGTTGCTTGTATGATCAGTGCTTATTTGGTTCACATTGGAAATTTGAGACTCAAAGATGATATGATTTGGCTGTGTTCTGAGATTAAGCCGATTCAATTCAAACTGTATGATAATTTAATTTGAAAAAATATTCATCTATCAACTATCATGGAGAAAGATCATATAATCCTTGTGCCTGATTTATTTTTTTGGCAAAATGGAATAAAAATAGAAAAGACAATCAATTCTTTAGAGGATATCAACCCTGCCGAGCTGTAGATGGGTATCTTCAAGGTTTGACTGCAACACATTTTTGAAATTTCCTATATTTTAAAGCAAAGGTAACAAGAATATGGAAAGAATAATGCAGCAGTTTCCAAATTGTCTTGTATAGATGCTGTTCTGCAATTAAACTTTCAGAAATTGTTTAATTATGCTACTTTTAAACTTGTTTTAACGAGATGTCAGAAAATGATAATGGATGTTTCTCAGTAAAATTTTGAAATTGACTGGAAAGATTGGTATAGCTGGTAGGTAAGCTTGTTTCTTATTTGTTGGTAGAATAACATGGTTGTGTTAAGATTATGGTTTGTTGAACATCTTCAGGCCTTGCATCTCTATTTTTTCCGTCTCTTCCCACTGTCTCTCCTCCTTTTCCTCTTTCCTGTCCCAATCTTCCTTCTTCAATTTCTTTCTCTGGTCATGTACAAAGTAGTCAATTCATCATGACTCAGGAATTTTCAATAATGATAAATTAGATTCTATAGTTCGGAAGTAACTCCTGATATCACTTGCCAACTGGTGCTAGGATATTCTGGTCTTTTTTAATTGTGCATATTTAAATGTTCATAACAATACCAATTTCAAGGAGGTTAATCAACAAAATGAGCTGAGGTTTTGTCCTCTTTTGGATAGTGAACTGAAACTCAATTCTTTATTCTCAATTCTTTGGAAGACTTCTCCAAGAACTATAGTTTTTTTCTAGACCAAATGTATACATCCAAATGGGCTGTCTTATTGTAGTTCCATGTCATGTGACTAGTCAGTGAACTATGCAGGGACTACATGCCTCCTAAATGGAGTAGAGGCATCCCCCCCTTTTTTGGACTTAATCAATGAGTAGACTGGTAATTGCTTGGATGGGAGCTCATTCATTCAATTTCTTGCAGCCTCAGTGACCTAGGCAACACTGTCAATCTCCCTTGCTTTCCAGGATATTCCCAGTCATGACTTGATTCATAATTTTGGTATGGCTGAGAATGGGGGTACAAGTCCTAGTCATCAGCAGGAAGAATAAAAGAACACACACACACACACACACACACACACACACACACACACACACACACACACACACACACACACACACACTGTCAATTGTTGGGCAGATGTCATGATTTTTTTGAGATGCTTACCAACTAACTTCTCTGGTTCAAGCAGACATTTAGCCCAAAACCAAGACTTCACTAACTACCTGTGCCCAAAGGGGGCAGAGTTTCAGAATAGTACCTTCCAGGCAAATTGATCTGCTGGTAGGTGAGTGAAGTTTTATCTGGTTTGCATACACTGGCCAGATTAATATCAGAGTCCCATCGTGGTCTCCAATTATCAGAAGAAAGTTCTGGTTTTGAGTCCCAGTTGGGTCACAAAGAAGCACACTGGAAAACTGCTTGAAGTGGAGGATGTTTTTTTGACAGTGTAATGCTGGGGTTCTCAAACTACGGCATGCAGTCTGGATATGGCCCACTGACGCAATGTATCCAGCCTGCGCAGTGGTGGGATTCAGCCCCGCCCCTCACCCCTCTCCTCCCAGCCACTCCTCATGTGACTGGCTTTTCCCAGATGACAGCCTGGAGAGGAGGTACCTCACTGACTGCAAGGCTGCGCCACCCCCATCGCCTCTTCTCCAGCCGTCAGCCTTATCTTCCAGAATCCAGCTGCACTTCTGTTCATTTCAACTGCACCGCGGCTCCTACAAAGGTAAGGCTGAAGGGTGTAGGCCGGCGGGTGGGTGGGGGAGAGCTGGCTGGCAGAGGGGTGATGCCGGCAGCACAGCTACATGCCTCTAGGCCAGCGGATGGGCAGGGGAGGGCCAGTTAGTGGAGGGGGGATGCTGATGGCGCAGCTACATGCTCCTGGGCCGGCAGATGGACAGGGGAGGGCCAGGTGGTGGAGGGGTGATGCCAGCAGTGGGTAGACTGACATGCGCAGGAAGGGAGGGGAGCGTGCAGGAGATGGTGATATCAGAACCCTTCCTGGCTCTTCCCTGAAGTGCCTCCCACCAGCCGAATCCCCTGCCTTGAATGCCACCGCTGCCACTTCTCGCCTTGCTTGGGACACTTGCAGTGGCACTTTGGACTGGATGGTGGCAGTAGGGGGGGATAGTGAGACTTCCCAGAATTCTCCCTGGCTCTTCCCCGAAGGGACTCGCATCAGCCAAATCCCCTGCCCCAAATGCCACCGCTGCTGCTCCCCACCTTGCTTAGGACGCTCGCCTTCTCTGCCCAGTTCTAGTGGGGCAGGTAGAGTTTAATATCTGCCATGGGGAGCACACCAAGGGGGAGCTGGATTGGCAAGATCCCTTCCAGGAGGCCCTCACGATAAAGAAGTCACATCACCCCTACTTTGCCTGTCAGGTGGCAGTGAAGCGAAGTCACTGGCAGGAAACCTCCTCCCCCAACCTCTGGCCTTGTGGATGGTGCCTCTGCTGTGTACGGGCTTGTACGGTGGTGGTGGGAGCAGGAGCCCTGCACTAAGGATGGTTTTCCTCCTCCCTGTTCCAGAAAAGGGTTTTGGCGCAGCATTCTGAAAAAGTGGCATTGTAGATTTTAAGTTTTCTTAATTGGAAAATGTGAGTGCATCTCCCATGCTCCCCTATCCCTCTTCATAAGTTTCAGATTGAGGCTATGGGCTCCCCGATCAAGAGCGGGTTGAAGGGAAGCCAGCCTTAATTTCCGTAACCAAATTGGGGCAGGGATGGGGAAGGGGCGAGAGAGGCAGCGCTTTCTTGGAAGGCAGGCCAGTCTAGTAATTCCTCATTTTCCCTTCCCCCACCAATTAAGGGGAAGGCAGGCTACTTGGTAGTCTAGCTCAGCCCAGGAAGGCAGAGAAAGCCCTTGTGCCAGAAGGGGCTTGCCTGATTCTCATGGCTGCTGCTTCAGCCACAATGAAAGATGCTATCTTGGCAAGGGAGCTATTAGGGAGAGGTAAGATGAATCAAGCCCAGGGGAGAAGCACCCCTTTTCCTTTTTGTCTGTTCTGAGGCACTGAGCAGCAGTGGAGGGAGAGCAAAAGGAACCCATGCTCGTTGGGGGACTTGGCTGGGGAACAGTCCCAAGTATAGTGTAGGTTGCTGCTGAGGGGTGCCTGTTTCCAGGTTCTGGAGTGGACATAAGCCTGCTCCTTTGCCTCTCTAAGGAGGCCCAGCTCTTGGGCCTCCCACCCACCCAAAACAAGGAGAGGGAATGCCTTCCCTCGTTTGTTCTATTTGTTGATTGTAAGCTTCTTGGGGCTGAGAAGAAATCCTGCAAAACTGAGTTTCCTGAAGTGGATCACTAGACTCCTAAACAACTTAAAAAACGATCTACTAAAAAGAAAAGCCAATCAAAAGAGCAACATGCAAACAAAAGCAAATAAAACACAGGAGCAAAACAAATCAAAATTTGATTTGTGTATATTGTTTAATGGACTGCTAAATTGTCAAAATGGACTGGTAAATTGGCCACACCCACCCAATCACATGATCACCTAGACACACCCATCCAGTCACATCACCACTTAGCCCACCCAGTCACATCGCCACCTGGCCATGCCCACCCAGCCAGTCTGCCCCCAATAGTCTGAGGGACTGTGAATTGGCCCCCTGTTTAAAATGTTTGTGTACCTCTGCCCTATACCATTTCAGACAAATGACTGAAATGTCCAGTCTCTTCTTAAAAACCTCCAGTGATGAAGCATCTAATTTCTGACAGCAACCTGTTCCACTGGTTAATTGTCCTCACTGTTAGGAAGTTTCTCCTTAATTCCAGGTTGCTTCTCTCCTTGATTCGTTTCCATTGTTTCTTGTCCTGCCTACATATGCTTTGGTAAATAAGTTGATCCCCTCTTCTTTGTGGAAACTGCTCAAATTCTGGAATACTACTCTTCTGTCACCGCTAGTCCTTCTTTTATCTAGACTAGCCAAACCCAAATTCTGCAACTGTTCTTCATATAGTTTAGTCTCCAGGCTGTTAATCATCTTACTTGCACTTTTTCCAGAGTCTCAATATCTTTTTTGTAATGTGGTAACCAAAACTGGATGCAGTATTCCAGGTGTGGCCTTATTAGGGCTTTATAAAGCGGTACTAATACTTCATGTGATTTTGATTCTATGCCTCTGTTTATACAACCTAGGATTGCATTAGCTTTTTTGGCTGCTTCCACACACTGCTGGTCATTTTTAAGTGATTGTCCACTAGGACTCCAAGGTCTCTCTTACAGTTACTGTTTTTGAGCCATGTTTTGCCTAATCTGTACTTGTATCTTTGGTTTTTCTTGCCTAAGTGTAAAACCTTGCTTCTCTCCACATTAAATTCCATTTTGTTGGTTAGGGCCCATTGTTCAAGTCTATCAAGATATTTTTGGATCCTGAACTTTCTTCTGGGGTGTTGGCTATTCCTGCCAGCTTAGTGTCATCTACAAATTTGATGAGTTCCCTCCTATTCTCTCATATAAGTCATTTAAGAAGATATTGAAGAATACTGGGCCTAAGACAGAACCCCGTGGCATCCCAGTGCTTACTTCCCTCCATATAGATGTAATACCATTAAGGACAACTCATTGAGTACAGTTTGTCAGCCAGTTACAAATCCATCTGGTGATGATGTTGTCTATCCCAGATTTTTCTAGTTTAAGAAGTAATTTGTGATGTACTTTGTTGAATGAGTTGCTGAAGGCTAATGATACTATGTCCACAGCATTTTACTGGTCTACTAATTTAGTCATTTTGTCAAAGAATGAAGTAAGATTGGTTTGGCATGATCTGTTTTTAACAAACTCATGCTGGCTTTTAGTTATAACTTTATTTATTTCTAGATGTTCGCAGATCTGTTTTTTGATTATCTTTTTCAGTATCTTCTCAGGTATTGATGTTAGGCTGGTTGATCTGTAATTTCCTGGGTCTATTTCCCCCCTCTTTTTTTGAAGATGGGAACCACATCAGTTCTTTTCCAATTGTCAGGTAATTCCCCAGTGTTCCAGGATTTTTGAAAGATATGGTACAATGGTTCTGAGATAACATCTGCTAGCTTCTTCAGAACTCTGGGATGTAAACCATCAGGTCCTGCAGTAGTGGGTTCCTACCCGTGCGCTCTCCGCTGTTCTTCGCCGCCGAGCCGAAGACGCTGGCGGCGTTTGCGGCGCGGGGCTTCCCCCGCCCGCTTTCCTGGGACGCCGGGATGCCGCCATTTGCGTTCTTCTGCACTCTGCGCAAGCTGCTTGCGCAGAGGGCAGAAGAACGCAAATGGCGGCATCCCGGCATCCCGGCATCCCGGGAAAGCGGGCGGGGGAAGCCCCGCGCCGCAAACGCCGCCAGCGTCTTCGGCTCGGCGGCGAAGAACAGTGGAGAGCGCACCGGTAGGAACCCACTACCGAGGTCCTGGTGATTTATATTAATCAAGATCAGATAGGTGTTAACCATTTTATTGCTTATTTTAATTTTAATTTCTAGTTAGATTTTGGTAGGTTGCTTTAGAGTTTCTTTTTGCATGAAGACTGATGGAAAGAATGAGTTAAGCAGCTATGCTTTTTCTCTGCTACCTGTTACTTCCTTGCCATCTTCTCTTTTAACTGGATCTACTGTTTCCTTGACTTTTTTCTTGTTATTAATATGTTGAAAGAAACTTTTTAAAATTATCTTTGACTTTGGTTGCAACTCTTTGTTCATTCTGAGCCTTTGCTTTCCTGACTTCGTCTTTCCAGATTCTGACTATCTGCTGATATTCTGCCTTAGTTATGTGTCCCTCTTTCCATTTTTTGTACTTGTCCTTTTTGTCTTTCAATTTGTCAGAGAGATCTTTGTGCAGCCATGCTGGTTTCTTCATGGATTTCTTGTTTTTCTTTTTCAGTGGTATTGTGCTGGACTGGGCTTTTATGATCATATTTTTTCAGAGTTTCCCAAACTTCTTGAGTTGTTTTCCTCTTTAGAAATTTCATGCATGGAATTTTTCTTAGGCTGCCTCTGAGGTTGTTAAAATCACCTTTTTTAAAGTTTAAGACACTTTAAGTTTAATTACTATTATATAAGTTTTATTATTACATTAAAGTTTAAGATTTTAATAGAATAATAGACACATTGGCAAAAAAAATCAGAATACAAAATACAAACTTGGAGGAAATGAATTTGTAGATGACCCTGACTCTGTCAAAGACCTTGGAGTACTCATATCCAATGACCTAAGTGCTAGAGCCCACTGTAACAACATTGCCAAAAAGGCACTAAGAGTTGTTAATCTAATCTTGCGTAGCTTCTTCTCTGGCAACATTACATTGCTAACCAGAGCATACAAAACATTTGTTAGACCAATTCTGGAATAAAGCTCACCAGTCTGGAACCCGCACTGCATATCAGACATAAATACAATCGAGAGAGTCCAGAAATATTTCACAAGAAGAGTCCTTCACTCCTCTGCTCACAACAAAATACCTTATTCCACCAGACTTGAAATACTGGGATTATACAATTTACAACTACGTCCCCTCCGATCTGATCTAAATGTAGTTCATAAAATCATATACCAAAATGTCCTTCCTGTTAATGACTACTTCAGCTTCAACCGCAGCAATACACAAGCACGTAATAGATTCAAACTAAATGTAAACCGCTTCAAACTCGACTGCAGAAAATACGACTTCAGCAACAGAGTGATCAATGCCTGGAATGCACTACCTGAATCTGTGGTTTCTTCCCCAAACCCCAAAAACTTTAACCTTAGAGTGTGTACAGTCAACCTCTCTCTGTTTCTAAGAGGTCTGTAAGGGGCATGCATAAGCACACCACTGTGCCTACCGTCCCTGTCCTACTATCCTATTGTCCTCTTTTATCGTTACTTTTTACTTATGTTTATACAAACTACTACTATCCTATACATGTTTGACAAATAAATAAATAAATAAATAAATAAATAAAATAAAAAATAAAATTTCAAATATAATATAATAACATAAATAGTATAAATATAAATAAATAATATAAATAATATTTAATATATAAATTTAATATGTAATATGTAATATATAATATGTAATATATAATTAATAATATAAATAGGACAATAGAACACTCCAAATGCACCTCTGAATTACCTTGAGAACCAATGTGTTTTTAACAGATTAACAGAGTTGGAAGGGACCTTGCAGGTCATCTAGTCCAACCCCCACCCAAGCATTTCTGACAGATGGCAGTCCAGTTTCTTTTAATGATTAAGGAGTTTGTCTGAGATCCTGGAAGCCCAGTTTAAAGTCCACTTCTATTTACAGAAACTCATTAAATGTCTCTAAGCTAGTCCCTCCTTCTTAGCCCAATCTACCTCAAAAAGTTTCTATATAGAAGAATATAGAATTCTAATAGACAAATCAACACAGAGAAAATCACCTAACTGCCTTTATTTACAGGTAATCTTAATTAAAAAACCTGAAAATAATTGTTTCATTACTGAAGTTTTATAAATCACATGGGATAGAATGCACATTAATAATGAGAATTTCCAATGAAATTAGCTAGAAAGATATTTTCTTCTTAAGAATAAAGCAGCCATCCAAATTCAGGCCAGTTCAAACACTGTAGCATGTACGTTATTTGTTTTTACACACACATACCCTTTTCAAACCTCAGGAAAGCCATAAAACAGAACTCAATCTCCTATCCCTTGAATTAGCCTTGGCAAATGTATTTTGAATTCACTGGTCTTTCATTCTTATGTTATTATTACTAAACTTTCCTGTTTTTTAGACAGTTCATTGTTTATATAAGAAATTAATCTTCCCAGTTTTGATTGCACAAGCTAAATAACTGCAGCCTGCCCCACTTCCTTCCCAGTCCCTAGAAATCTCCTTGATGACAGCACTTGGTGACCACAAAGGGCATTTTGCAATAAAGAGGATTTCCATTCTTGGCAGTAATGCCAGATGCTCAGACTTCTCCATCTGGACTACTCATTCCTCAAGAAAAGATGAAGGAGCAAATCTAGAAAGACAGCGCATCTGCTTCATGTAAAGAATATGTTGATAATCATTGAGTACTGATCACAACTCTGAGCCATGCTGGGTAGCAATCTGGGAGGCATCTGGGAGGGGTAGTCTATTGTTGGGAATGGTAGGATATTGTGAGTCAAATTATTCTTTGTTTCATATTTATTGGAAAATATAATCATTTTGTGACTTTGTTTTCCACTTTTAATATGATTGTGTTATTTTATCTTAAATAACTATAGGAAAAAATGTAATTTCCCACCTTGCTTTTGTAGGTTCATGGAGGTGTGTACTTAACAGTGTAATTTCCTGCTTGTAATTTAATCTCTCTTGTTTGGATAATATAGTACATGCCATTATTTCAACATTTTCCTTCTCAACTTTTTTGTTATTTGTTGCTGAAAAATAAATGAAAATAACACAAAGGATGTTAGAAGATATGCTGAGAATCAAAGTCTTGTTGATGCAATTTTCTTGGGAAAAAGCTGTTTAGAAATTAGATTAATGAATTTAACTCAGTAAAAATCGAAAGGTTTTTCTTCTGGTAAGAGTCAAATTAGGTGAGAGAGAGAGAGCTCTTTTTCCTTAAAGTAAAGAAACGAAAAGATGAAAGGGACTAATTTAGAGTGACCTGTAGAGATTGGATCCCACAGCTCTATTTTGTGTGTTCATTTATCAAGTCCAAATTAGCAGTTAGCTGTAGATTGGAAAATGTTCAGATTTAAGCAGATATGTTTGCAAATTGTCCTCTTTGTTGCTCTTTCGTAGTTCAGTTAAGGACATTCCCCTACCATAACCAATTTTGCTCTCCAAACCTTGAAAGTAATTTGAAATCAACCTCCAATTGGGTTCACTTCTGTCAACCGCAAGAATCCTGAGAATTGAAAGAGAACATAACATTATCAATTATCTCCTCCCACTGATTAATAGAAAACTGACGATCATTCAGGCCAGCTACCTGAGCTGCTCCAGTACTTGGAGCAACAAAAATCTTCTGATCTTATATTAATGAAAATGAGGGAAAAAAGAGAGACATTTCTTGTAGGAATTCTGAAATAGATTAAGTTCTTCCCAGGTAGGAAATGACTGTCCAAACTCAGTATTTTAAAACATTGTCCAATTAAAAGAAATCACTAATTAAATATACAAACCACTTTATATCAATGACTCTTAGTGGTTTACATGACAATTGTGTTTAGAATACAATTACATCAAGTCTAACATCCATGGTACAAATAAAAAAACTCCACATCAAACAATCTCTATTGGTGACATCTCAGTTCACTCCCTAAGTTCTTTGGTTTTGATTAATTTCCAATTACATTCTGAAACTGTACGACAGATAAAAGCAGTCTTACCTCCAGGTGAAGACTGATCACCATTGTTGAGAAATTTTATCCCCCTTCACTTCGCCCAAATAGGATGTAGCACAGGATAAGCATATCTGGTAAGTCAATTCTAATTGTAGAAGATGCCAAATCATTATAACTTTGTTTTAAAAGTTTCAACACTGCTAGTGTCATTATGCTTTAGCTGTGGCCTAGAGGTGGAGCTCTTGCCTCTCAATCAGGAGGTTGTGAATTTGATCCTAGGTAGAGGCAGATGTAAGGTCTTCTGCTTGGGCAGGGGGTTGTACTAGATGACCTGCAAGGTCCCTTCCAACTGTTAATCTGTTAAATACACACTCTATTCAAGGAATAAAGTCCCTCTGTTCCTGGACAAGTTATTCATGTAGAAAGGACTGTGGGAGACCAGTGCGGGAAACAAGTATATGTATATACAAATACACATACACATTCACATTCACATATACATACACATTATATATAATGTGTGTGTGTGTGTGTAACATTTTTTGCTGATAAATGAAAATGAAGGGAGACTATTATAGATCTATTTCGAGCTATTTAGCTCTCATCAGATAGCCATACCCTTACTGGGATTTGAACCTGGGCAGTCTGCCTGTAAGGCAGCAGCTTAACCTTTAGGCCACAGGCTCTCTTCCCTTATCAGCTCTTCACCAGGAAAGGGTTATATATGTTTTTTCTGGCAAATCATCCTGGTGTATAGGAGGAAACATCACAGCTTCCTTTTTGCCTTTCAGCCCCTCCAGGGACCATCCAGGCAGTTTCTATAGCCGACAAACTATTTTGTCTGTATGTGTAACATTTTTTGCTGATAAATGAAAATGAAGGGAGACTATTATAGATCTATTTCGAGCTATTTAGCTCTCATCAGATAGCCATACCCTTACTGGGATTTGAACCTGGGCAGTCTGCATGTAAGGCAGCAGCTTAACCTTTAGGCCACAGGCTCTCTTCCCTTATCAGCACTTACACTGTATATAGATAGATAGATAGATAGATAGATAGATAGATAGATAGATAGATAGATAGATAGATAGAGATAGAGATAGAGATAGAGATAGATATAGATATAGATATAGATATAGATATAGATATAGATATAGATATAGATATAGATATAGATATATACATTGTGGCATGGTGGCCTAGTGGTGAAGATATTTGTTTCCCATTTGGAAGGTTGTGAGTTCAATCCTAGGTAGTGGCAGATATTTTTCTCTCAGGGCGCAAAGAGAAAATATCTGCTGTTAACTCTGTGTAGGCATCATGAAGGGCATCCAGCCAGTAAATGTTAAACTCCATTCAGTTGCCCTGACTCTACCCAAATTAAGGGATTACAGAGTCATAAAAAGAAATATATATCTATATATACATACATGCATATATACACATACATATATGCCAGGGGCGGGTTGCTCACTTACCTCGCTGCCGGAGCCATGCGCGCGCATCTCCATGCTTCGGGGGCATGCAAGCTTGCTACGTGCGTGTGCCCCCTTGCGTGATTTTGCTTCTGCGCATGCACGGAAGCAAAATCGCACCAAAATCTCACGAGGGGATGTGCGCACGAGAGAGATTTTGGCGTGATTTTGCTTTGCGCATTCGCAGAGGCAAAATCTCACTGAAATCTCACGCGCGCGCACTTCTCCTCATGAGATTTCGGCACGATTTTGCTTCTGCGCATGTGCAGAAGCAAAATCGACCCAAAATCACTGAAAAAAAATGGCGATGCGCCGGGTGGACCGGCAGAGAGGGCTCCGGAGTGGTTGTGAAATCGGCCGCCCCCTACCAGAGCTGTGCACTGGGCAGCTCCGCCAGGAACCCACCTCTGATATATGCATGTATAAAATTTGAATCTTTCCTAATTTGCTCCTCAAATTTCTTTCCCCACCCTTCCCTTTAATATCCAGAACATTTAGAATTCTTGGAGCCAATATATTATGAAAGACTAATAATATACAGAAATGACAGTACTAAGATATACTTCTCTTTGATGTTTATATAATGTGTTAGTTAATGAATCACAAAACATCTTCAGTAACCAAAACTAATATTTTAAGAAACAATTTTGGATATATTCTAAACTCTGCTCAAAACTTCTATGTGTATACATTTGTAACAAATTGTGATAAGATGAAAATTATATGGCACCTAATTTCTGGCATTATAGTTCATACTTTCTTGTTTATGGTTTATGAAAGCACCATATGATTGCACTAAAGAAGCACATTTTAATATCATTTGATAAACCAATTAGTAAACTGGTATATGCTGAAATAAAACTGAAAGTACAGGTATTAAATTGCAAGTCTTCATAAATCATTGATGATCAGAGTAGTGCTCCATTTATTGTAGGTCTTCTAGGATTTGGCTGGGTTTCTGTGTAGAACAAAAAGATGGAAATTTTTACAGAGATGCTTGGATTGGAAGGAACTACCAGGTCCCAACAGATTTCAACTTTCTTAGCATGAGGCAGGATTTATCTTCTTTATTTTATAAAGAGATGAAAATTTGTAGACTGTTGCAATATTAGTTGTTGGTGCTTTTTTATAATTATAGTTCATGGTGAAAGCTTAGTTTAATGATTAAGGTACAGCCTAGACACTTGGAGACTGTAAGTTCTAGTCCTAACAGCTGGGTGACTTGGGCCAATCAGTCTCTATCAACCCTGTGTAGGAAGGAATGGCAAATCACTTCTGAAAAACTCCAAGGACTTGTCCAAGCAATTGCTAGGAATCAACACTGACTCGAAGGCAGCGTAAATAAGTAAGTAAGTTAAGTAAGTTAAGTAAGTTAAGTAAGTTAAGTAAGTTAAGTAAGTTAAGTAAGTTAAGTCAATAAGTCAATAAGTCAATAAGTCAATAAGTCAATAAGTCAATAAGTAAGTTCATGCCTGTAGCCTGGATGTGTTGGAATGGAGTATTCCACGACTTCTACTTTAAGGATTTAAAGAAGGAAAGAAGCAAGAAATAATAGCAAGTTGAAAGCACCCAATTCAGCCTCTGAACCAGATGTAATTCAAATTGGAATCGGAAACATTTTTAACACATGTTATCTCTTTTTGGCTTGTTTCTTCGAAAAATGCTAATCTGAAATGTAAATGCACACATTAGCAATAGCAGTAGCACTTAGACTTATAAACCATTCCATAGTGCTTTACAGCATTCTCTAGGTGGTTTACAATATTAGCATATTGCTCCCAACAATCTGGGTCCTCATTTTACGACCTCAGAAAGATGGAAGTCTGAGTCAACCTTGAGTCCCATCATGATTGAACTCCAGGCTGTGGGCAAAGTTTGCCTGCAATACTGCATTCCAACCACTGCACCACTAAGGCTCCACATTCATTCACATTCAGTATGATATGGAAATATGTATGTCATACTTTAAAGACAGCAGTGGGCTTTTCTTCATAACTTATTTTAATATTTTAGTCAGATACTGTCATTTTCAACCTAAACTACTATCAAATTGCTGATCCACTACCAACAAACCAACTTAGTTCCTAGAAAACAGCAACCAAAATCTGTTTTCTAGCCTTCCATTTTGTTATATACCCAACAATATAGTACTGATGCACCAAACTCCTCTAGTACATTTTGGAAAAACTAGTTTCCTTAAAATTCTAAATCTAATGTCTAACCAAATTACATTTTCCAATAGTACCAAAGTCTTTACCTCTGTTGGCTGAGCTTCTCATGTACCTGTCCACTTCTTTATTACTTCAGATGGCTTGCTGGCTTCTTTAGCAAAATTGGCACATAGAAAAGAATGACTGAAGCCAAAAATCAAGAGGAATGGGAAACGTAGTTTTTCCAGAATTACTAGCAGGTGATATTTATTAAAATTACAATTCCCAGTCCTCCTTTGTTGTTTTGCAGCTGCAGTAATATGGCAAACACCAGAGGGAAGAGACAGGCATATCTTCTTTCTTCTTATTATTTCTGCCAAAGCCGAAATGAAGGCAAATGAATAGCTACATTGTTTGGTAGGCAGATAAGAGAAATGACTTTTCCAGCTTGCCTCCATATGACCCCCCCCAAATTTGAGAAACAAAATGCTTGATTTTTGAGGTGAGAAGTAGTATTGCTGAGTCAAAGTCTACATTTTTATTGGGTAGGAAGTGTGGGGGGTGAGGGGGGTGTTGTGTGTTGTGTGTGCATGTGTGTACTTTTGAGTCAGCTTTGGTTCCTGATAACTGTTTGGATTAGTCCCTAATATTTTCTGAGCAAGATTTCAGAAGTGGTTTGCCACTACCACCTCCCCAAGGGAAAAAAAAAAATGACTAGTCCAAGGTTACCCACCTAGCTTTGTACCTAAGGTGGGAGTAGAACTGACATCTCCAGATTTCTAGCTGATTCCTTAACTACTACAACAAACTACTGTAGTTTTTGGAGTATAAGACGCACCTTTTTACCCCCCCAAAAAGGGTGAAAATTTGGGTGCATCTTATACAGCGAATGTAGCCCTACCCACCTGCCAACCCCCACCCTTAGTAGGTTTTCGGCCTCCACACATCGCATTTTCTTGCCACCGCCGCTGCAGCTGTTGCTGCCCGGAGCCGCTGCCGCCATTGCTGCCCAGAGCCGCTGCTGCCATTACTGGCCACTGCCGCCACCGCTGCAATTGCTGGCTGCTGATGCTGGCCACCGCTGCTGCCGCTGCTGCCCAGAACTGTTGCTATTCATGGCTGCTGCTGCCAGAGCCACTGTTGCTGGCCGCTGCCACCGCCGCTGCTGCCCAGAGCCACTGCCGCCGTTACTGGCCACCGCCGCCACCGTTACTGGCCGCCGCCATTACTGGCTGCCGCCACCATTGCTGGCTGCTGCCGCCGCTGTTACTGGCCACTGCCGCCGTTACTTGCCGCTGCCACCGCCATTGCTGGCTGCCGCTGCTGCTGTTGCTGCCCGGAGCTGCTGCCGCCGCTGCCACTCACCCCGAAGCGAGCAGCCTGACAGGTTTGAAGACCAACTTTCAAACTTGGCAAGTTTAAGACTTGTGGACTTCAACTCCCATTCCTGAGCTAGTATGACTGGAGGAGGAATTCTGAGAGTTGAAGTCCACTAGTTTTAAACTTGCCAAGTTTGAAGAGCCCTGGTTTAGGGGTTAGGGGTGCAAGGGTCTTCAAATTTTGCAAGTTTAAGACTTGTGGACTTCAACTCCCATTCCTGAGCTAGCATGACTGGAGGAGGAATTCTGAGAGTTGAAGTCCACTAGTCTTAAACTTGCCAAGTTTGAAGTTTAGGGCGGGGGCATGTGCATATGAATGTATGACCATGGTTCTGCATTGTTATAAAGGAAACATTATTGTTCTTTCTTGCAGAAAAATGTCAAAGCCAACAAGTGTAAAAAGTGTACATGGTTGTAAAAAGTATTCTGCTATACTGGTATTTTATTAAATAATATATTACTACACCATTTGGTTCAGAATACTTTTTTCCTTGTTTTCCTCCTCTAAAATCTAGGTGCATCCTATATTCCGGTGCTTCGTACTCCGAAAAATACGGTAGTTCTTTTATTCCCCTAATTTTTTGTTTTTATTTCCATATAGACAATTCACATATTTATCATCTCGTTTCTCATTTCATTTTGTATACAATCATTACACATTTTATACAAATATCTTATACTTATTACTTTATTCAATTCAGAGTTACTTTTTTACCATCCCTTTTCCCATCTTATAGTCCTTTCTTCCCTTTCTACTTTCTTTCCCTTCTTCTCCACCTTTCCTACTTTCTTTCCTCTCCTCTCCTCTCCTCTGCTCTACTCCCTCTCCTCCTTCTCAACTCACTTTCCCCCCTCTCTCCCATCCTCATCTTTTTTCCTTCTTCTCACTCCTCACCTTCCCCCCTTTGCTGTGCTTTCTCCATTTCTTTGGGATGGTAATTCCAGCAACCTTGGCTTCTTTACCCATTCTTACATTTTACACTTTATTTCATATATATTCTTAAAATTTATTTCTTTTATTTTTATGTGTTTGTCAATCAAAAATTTTCATACTTATGGTTTTCCCTTTCCCCCTTCCCCCTCCCTCTCCACCCTTTTCCCATCCCTACCCTACTCCTACTCCTTGTATCATTGTCGTCTAGGTATCACTCTTTCTCCTCCCCCCCAAATCTTGTTTCTAATCTGTATGTATTTTATATTATTAATCTTTTTCGCTTTATTTTATTCTTTTGGCCTTTCTCCTCACTTCCTTTAATTTATTTAACCCTCTCAGAATGCCCTAATAATATATATATTTATATTTAAAGAAATACATAAAACTCAATTAAATAAAACCTTTAGCTCTTAATTATATCAATTATAATAATCCATTTTTTACCCCTGATTTATCATTACTATTTTTGTAAGTAGGATCTTCTGTCACCCTTGATCATATATTTCAATATTTATACAGCAATTGCTATGACTTATTAGCCTGATTCCATCATCCAAAAAGAATACTTTTTTGAGTTACAATCTTATACAAAAACAAGCTTAAATCATCCTTAATCATACAATTAGTGTCTAAATCTTTAAAGTTATCTAATAATTATAATCATTATAACATTTCATTATTTTCACCCACTATTTTATCCATATTATCACAATCCCTTATTTTCCCTAAAAATTATATCATTTCAATCTTACAAAAAGATCTATATATCTTAATCAGTTATACAATTAATATCTAAACATCTACAACAACCTTACTAAGTCTTCTTATTTTTCTTTCTATTCAGCTCTTCATCCATTTTCATTTACTCTTTCCACCATTTCTCCCCTTATATCAATTCTCTTTCTCCCTACTCCTATCTTTCCCTTTTTCTTTTTTTTCTTTCTATACAGGTATCTGCAATTTTTTTAAAAGTGTTCGTAGCTTAATCGGCTCATCACTCACCAAACTCCTGCACTTTCCTTCTTCTTTTTCTCTACTCCAGCTCCAATTCTTAGATGTTTTGACCCAGACGGTTCACAAGCTTTCTAGTTTCCTCATGCCGTTCGTGACCACCTCCCCTATGGCGAACTAATTGCCCTGTACATCTGCTGGTGGAGAGGTTTGTGCCAGCCTCCTGGGAGATTTGCCATTTGTCTCGGGTTGCTGACAAGATCCTCCCTTCTTCACCCCCTCCAGGGGGTTCCAGTCTGAAACCGAAGGTTCCGAGTCCCCCCAAACTGACGCAAGTTCACCACCTCCCACGGAGCCCGGGGGAAGTGGTGTGTCGCGGAGGCGTTGGTCACGCCCTCTCCCCCAAACTAGTTCTAGGAAACAATATTATGGCAAATTTGCCCTTAATTCTAATAATTTTTAGAATAATGAATAAACCAGTTGTGTGCTCAGGCTTCATTTATATATAAGTAGTTCAAAGCATCAACTGGAACCTAAAATTGGGAATTGTTGTTTTTAATTAAGGGAAACTTGAATTAAGGTTTATAAGAAGTAGTGCAACAGTTAAAGGAACATGACAGCTCTGAGTTATTTAAAAGAGGTATAATTTTACAAACTATATCCACAAAGTGTAAAAGGCAAGGTTAGATCTCAGCAAAGCATTTCCTCAGAAGCCTCATTGAAAAATACAGAAATATTTGTAAGTAAGTATAAGTCATTTTAACTGAGTGTGCAGTTTTAAACTTATTTTATTCCTTGCATTATATAATTTAAATATATGTACATTCAGAAAGAACTTCTCCCTTGCTTAGTCTCCCTTTTTCTGCTTTTCCATTCTGCTCAGCAAATGAGATAATTTAGTAGTTTCATATTGTTTATTTATTAAAATAAATCAAGTTTATATAGCTACCCATCTTATGAGAACTGACTAGGTAGCATACAATATTCATATTATTATAACTGAGCTGATCAAACAGAGATGAAATAATTATTTCATGCAATATTTTGCCAGTACTATCATGTAGTAACACAAACGTGAATCATATTCATTTGTAGGATTAAACAATCATTCTATCCCATCTTAGAAGAAAAGATGAGGCATCAACATTTAATAATATGTCTGTAATACAACAGAAGATCTGCTGTAAGCCTGCTAATCAGTGTGGGAATCAGTTGAATTATTTTGAAATACTTTCTTCATAAAAAATGAGCCAGCCTTATGCCAGACCTAAGCAGCATATTCTCGAACTATATATCTAATTAGTTACTTTACATTCAAAAGTGACTCAAAAGCGGAATACTTTGTGCAGAAATTAAATATGTAAATAATTTGATTTAATGTATGTCGACTATGGTGAGTGCATGGATAAGTCTTCAAGTGCCATCTATAATTCTTTACTGAAGAAATTTCCACTGTTTACAGGCAAGGTTATCTCCAGGACCGCATCCTACCTCATACAACCCTACGACCAGTTAGGTCCCACAGAGTCGATCTCCTCCAGGTCCCTTCAACCAGGCAAAGTCAGTTGGCGGGACCAAGGGGGAGAGCCTTCTCTGTGGGGGCTCCAGTTCTCTGGAACCAACTACCCCCAGAGGTCCAAACTATCCCCACCTTGCTGGCCTTCCGGAAAGCTATTAAGACATGGCTCTTCCTGCAGGCGGGGTGATGTGACCGTTGAACATCTGAGGTCTCCCCCAGGTATGAATGTATTGTTTGGGCTTTTTAATTTTTTAATTAATTAATGTTTTAAATCATTTATTATTTTTCTGTTGCTGTTTTTTTATATTGTTCTTATATTCTGTTGTACGCTGCCCTGAGTCCCCAGGGAGTAGGGCAGCATATAAGAACAGCAAATAAATAAAGTCAATTTTTCCTGGAACATTATTTAATTAAATTATACATATGTGGAATTTAATCCAGATTGCTAATTTATGTAACTCTTTTTATTTGTGAAGTGTCCCCATTTAGTCCAGTATTGTTAGATTTATTGATATCTACTGTGTTACATGTTATTGTCAAAACACTCATGTCAAAATGTTATTTAAAATAATGAGATGCAGAATGCATAAAGGAATATTATCACAAATAGCCATTATGCAAAATGAAGACAACTCTTACTCTGTAAGGTAGATTAAATATCATATTTTAAATAGGTAAGGCTGAAAGAGATTGAAAAAGATCATCATCACCGGATAAATTCACAGCTAATTTCAGCTCAGTGCTTCCCGGTTTCCAGCTTAGAGAGAAATTTATGCAGATGTGAATTCTCTCAGCAAAAGAAGTTGGTGAGCTTTTAATTTAATGACAACATCCTATGTTAGGTTCTAAATTTAAAAAAACCCTATCTTAAATTCCAGTATTAAATCTATTCAGCCAATTTAATAATCAGTGTTCTTCCAGCAATAACTTAACCAGAAAAAATCCACACTTTTCTACAGTAGTCCAACACAGATGTTTCAGAGACTAAAGCAATTTTCCACAGTGTATTATATGTCCAATGCACACACCCTGGTAGCAATAGGAAACAATATGGAAAAAATAGGTCACTCCCAACTGGCCTTTTCAAGATGGTTTTTCCACATATGCAAGCAGCTGAATGCAACTGTTCTCTGCTTGGATGAAAACCACATGCCATATACAAGAGACTAAAAACTGCTATGTTAATTGCTATTATAGTTGGTGAAAGTGCAGAATTTCTCCTCAATTACTCTGGATTACAAAAGACAAATTAAAAATAGGACTATAGTTTATACTGACATAAAATATATTACTGAGTTGGAGAATAGTGCATACATTTAGAAACAGCCTCTTTGTAGAGCTTGCAGTATTGTGATAACTGAAATGTAGCCTATGCATCCCCCTTTACATTAATAATCTAGAAACAGAGGATTAATACCTTTTTGAATGTTGACTTGAGGTATCCTAGCTTGAAAGCATAAAATTCTTTTGTTTTTGCTTAATCACTATATGCATTTAATGTAGAATATTCATTATATCTATGAAGCAGAATTATTAAAAATTAGATGAAAGATCAGATTGATCAGTTCTAGATTGAAACAATAGTAACAGAATGATATTATTTCTATAATAGTAAGTAAGAAGTAAGTAAGAAATGTCATTATTCTAAATTAGGAAATCAAACCCGCCCCTCCAATTTTTATAATCAGCCACATAGTTTTGCTTAAATACAGTAGCTTCCAATAAACAGATTAAGAATTTTCTGAATAAAATTAATGTCAGCTCTGCCATCTTTGCTATACTCTGCTAAGCCTCTGGCATCCTGCCATAAACAGGGGGCAGGGGCATAGCCATTTGGGGAAGGAGTGCAGGAGGAAGTAGAAGGAGCAAAAGGGGAAGAGAATGGCACTGACAGAATTCAGATGTGTGGAAAATGGACTAATCCAGATGGCCTGGGAAAGAATGTACAGCTGTTTCAAGATGCACCTGATATCAAAGAGGTCCACAAAACATTGCATATTAATTACCAGCAAGACAATTGGACTGATCTTCTCCCATTTGTGGATGTGGCTCACAACAATGCAGGGCATAGTAGCATTGGTTCATCCCGTTTAAAGTTGTGTCGGGGCAGGATTTCATAACCATGCCTGAACTTCCTCAGACAAAACCCCAAGTGCCATTCTTATCTGAGTGGGGCACCCAATTGCAAAGCACATGACTGTTGGCTTGCAAAGCACTAGATGAAGCGCGAGAGGCACATAAAAAACAATCAGACAAAAAGCGCTCCGAACCCAAAGACTTTAAAGTAGGTGACAAAGTTTACCTTTCAACTAAATATCTCTAGTCCACACAATTGAAAAAACTATGTCCCAAATACATCAGGCCTTTCCCTATCAGCAAAATTATCAACCAAGTAACAGTCCAGTTGGACCTTCCAAAGAACCTTAGATGAATCCACCCAGTATTTCATTGCAGCCTTCTCAAAACAGAATCTACATCGTCTCTATATCTGGCAATAAAACCACGTCCCGTCCCACCCTAATCAAAGGTGAACAACACTTAGAACTTAATGAAATCCTAGATTCCCGTAAACATAAAAGGAAAGTTCAATATCTCATCGCTTGGAAACACTTTCCCTGTTCTCAGACCAAATGGGTGGATGCACAGCATGTCAAAGTGCCAAAACTTCTACAAACGTTTCATAGGAAATACCCAGTTAAACCACAATAATAACATATTAGTTGTCTTCTCTCTGTATCTCTCGCTCTCTGTTTGTCTGTCTCTTTTGTTTTCTAGAACTAATGTGCCTGTCAAGGGGGGGGGGGAGAATGTCAGCTCTGCCATCTTTGTTTTTTTTAAAAAAATAATTTTTATTAAGTAAATTTAAAAATACATAGAACATGAAAAATAAAACATATGAACATTGTTGAATCCTGGCTTGAAATCATGCCGGCTGATTGGCTGATTGGCTGATTGGTTGGCTCTCATTGGTCCCTCCCTGGCAGCCTCCTATAAAGAGGAAGCTGTCAGCTCTATTCTCTGTGTTATTTCTGTCGAACTGCATTGTGTGAATAAACAGCAATTTTATACAAGCTGCTTTCCTGCATCTTCCTTCCAGCAAGCTAACATCCGGTTTAACATCTGACGACGAAGGTGAAAGCTGAGCCTTTGCAGACTGTTGCCCCTGTGAGGTTTTTTTAATGCATTTTTTTCTTCTTCTTTCTCTTTTGCCAGACTGCTGTTGTGTTCTGAGCTGCTCAAGCCTGGATTAATTTATTGCTCCAGCTTTGTCTAGGGTCAAACTGGACGTCGTTTATCACAGCAATTGTTATTTTTTGTTCTTTTAAGATGACGGCCCTGCCCTCGTTTCCATCATTTGAACCAGCCACTGAGACCTGGGACGATTACCTGACCCGTTTTGAGTGTGTGCTTAGGGCTGCTGACTTGACTGAATTATCCAGCTCTCGCAAGTTGGGTTATTTTTTAAGCTCCTGTGGTAGGGACATTTTTGCCACTGCTAGAGCCCTCACTGCCCCCCAGGAGGTGTACCTTGTTTCCTGGGACATGCTCATAGATAGGCTTTGGAATCATTATTCTCCTGCACCCTCTAGAGTGGCAAGGAGACACGCTTTTAGACAGCGTTTTCAGAAGGAGGGCGAGTTGATAAATGATTACATTGCTGCCCTGCGCACTGCAGCTGTGAACTGCGAATTCACAGATTTGGACGACCTCCTTCTTGATCAATTGATTTGTGTGGTCCAAGATTTGCGACTTCAGAGACGTTTACTGGCAAAGAAAGACCTTAATCTTACTACTGCATTGGATGAGGCAAGGGCTTCTGAGCTTTCTGAGAAGTCTGCCTCAGAAATGCAGAAAGCCAGACCTGTATCTATACAAAGTAGACCTCAATCTATTCACCATGAGGATTCAGACCCTGACATCTTCTCAGATGACGAACATGACATTTGCAAACTCCAAACAGCAAGGAGAAAACCCTCCAAAATTGAGCAATCATCCCAGCAAACTTGTTTCAGTTGTGGGGGTGGGCATAATAGAACTGACTGTCGTTTTAGAAATGTCACCTGCCGCTGTTGCGGAAAGCAAGGACACTTAGCTAGAGTTTGCAGATCTTCTTTGTTGGCATCAGCAAGAATACCTACTGGGGTATATCCCCAAAAGTTTCCTTCTGTTTCTACTTCAAGACCACCTCCAGGATTTGGACCAAGATCTTCTCGTAGATCTTCTACTCTTCAAGAGTCATGTTATTCCACCTCCAGAGACCCTTCTCCAGTTTCTTACCATGTGAACCATGCTTCTTTGGTTGACCCCTCACAAAAGTTGTTTGTTACTATTCATATTGAGGGTCAGCAATGTCGGATGGAGGTGGATACGGGGTCATCCAAAACTCTACTTTCCTGGGCTACCTTGGTCCAGTTATTTCCTAATTTTGATAAAGGACGTTTAGAACCATGCCCAATTGCTCTCAAAGATTATCAAGGGAATCGAATTCCCCTTGTGGGGTGTGGGTCCTTTCTTATTTCTTATGCAGGTTTTAAAGATTACCTTCCTCTCATTGTTGTCAACGGACACTTGCCTGCCCTGCTTGGCCTTAATTGGTTCCATGCGCTTGGTCTGGCTGTCTCTGGAATACATACTACCACTGCTTTATCAGACTCTACTATCACCTCCGAGGGCCATATGGCATTGTTACAGAAGGAGTTTCCTGATGTTTTTGCCCCAGGGCTTGGTAAATATAATGGCACCCCAATTTCTTTTAATTTGGATCCTCAGGTGGCCCCCATCCGGTTGAAGCCTCGAAGGGTCCCATTAGCTCTAGGGCCTAAAGTAGACCGTGAATTGGATAAACTAATTTCTCAAGGGGTATTACAGCCCATTGATCATGCAAGGTGGGAAACTCCCATCGTAATTCCCCTTAAACCTGACAGGACAGTGAGAATTTACGCTGATTATAAAGCTACATTGAACAAGGCCCTTCAGTCCAATCCGTATCCTGTTCCAGTAGTGCAACACCTCCTGCACTCGTTGGGCCGGGGGTCTGTTTTCGCCAAGCTGGACCTGGCACAAGCTTACCAGCAGCTCCCGGTGGACGAGCCGACTGCCTTAGCTCAAACTATTGTTACCCACCGGGGAGCTTTTAAATGTACTAGGCTCCAGTTTGGCGTTAGCATTGCCCCCGGCATTTTTCAGAGCCTCATGGAAAGGCTCCTACATGGGTTGCAGGGGGTGGTGCCTTATTTTGATGATGTGCTTATTTCTGCCTCCACCCCCTCAGAACTACTCTCAAGGGTTAGAGCCGTTCTCTCAAGTTTAGAGAAGTAGGCCTGCGTTTGCGTCCTGATAAATGCTATTTTGGGGTCCCCCAGGTGGAATTCCTCAGGTTTCTTATTGATGGCCATGGCATTCGTCCCACCCCTTCCAAAATTGAGGCTATTCAATTAGCTCCTACTCCCTCTTCCAGGTCAGAGTTGCAGGCCTTCTTAGGCCTCCTCAATTTTTATTCGGTGTTTTTACCTCACAAGGCCACCCTGGCTGAACCTCTTCACAGACTTTTAGACAACAGTACGGTATGGCATTGGGGTTCAGCAGAGGAGACTGCTTTCAGAGCAATTAAGCAGCTTTTAACTTCTGAGGCTGTCCTTGTTCAATACAGTGACAGCCTCCCCCTGCTGCTAGCCTGTGATGCCTCCCCATACGGGGTGGGAGCGGTACTAAGTCACATCCTCCCAAATGGCTCAGAGGCACCATTGGCCCTTTATTCCCGCACAATGTCTCAGACAGAGAGGAACTATAGCCAGCTTGACCGCGAGGCTCTCGCATGTGTCGCTGGCGTAAGAAAGTTTCACGATTATCTTTACGGGCGGCACTTTCATCTTCTGACTGATCATAAGCCCCTCCTGGGAATCCTTGCAAATAATAGGCAGAGCCCTAATGTCTTATCCCTTAGGATGTCTCGCTGGTTGGAGTTTATGGCCTCTTATTCATACACTCTCCACTACCGCCCGGGCCGGCAAATGGGAAATGCAGATGCTTTAAGCAGATGCCCATTGCCCAGGCCCGTTCAGGATCCAGCACCGACGGTCTCTATTTTGCTTGTGGATGAGTTGTCTGTGCCTGTCACTGCGTCTCACATCGTGTCCAAATCTGCGAAGGACCCTGTCCTTTTGCAGGTTTTAGACTGGGTACGTAGGGGATGGCCATCAGTTTCCCCTTCTCCCATGTTCCAGCCTTTCTTTAATAGAAGGCATGAACTAACAGTGATGAAAGGATGCTTGCTTGGGGGCAAAGGGTGGTGGTACCTCCCAGTCTTAGAACCAACATCCTCCAATGTCTCCTTAGGGCTCATCCAGGCATAGTCCGGATGAAAGCGCTTGCACGCAGCTATGCCTGGTGGCCTAGGATGGATGAACAAATAAAAGACTGGGTTAATAAATGTAGGCCATGCCAGTTGTCTAGGCCAAGCCCTCCTGCTGCTCCTGTTTTAGAATGGGAATCTGCTAGAGCCCCTTGGTCTCGTCTGCATATGGACCTGGCAGGCCCTTTCCATGGCCAAACCTTTCTAGTACTGGTAGATTCTTATTCCAAATGGGTGGAGTTGGCTCGAATGCCCTCCACCACTTCTGAGTCCATTATTTCAATCCTGGACCCTATTTTTGCCTCACATGGCCTTCCTGATGTACTAGTTATGGATAACGGACCACAGTTTACTTCCTCGGGGTTCGAGGCTTACCTGGCTCGGATGGGGGTGCGCCATGCTAAAACTGCCCCCGCTCACCCTGCTGCTAATGGATTGGCAGAAAGGGCCATGAGGTCTGCCAAAGAGGCCCTAAGCCGTTTGGGCACCTCCAACTGGCAGGCTAGTTTAACTACATACCTATTTGCCCAGCATACAACCCCATGTCAGACTACAGGCCTAAGCCCCGCTGAACTCTTAATGGGATGACGCTTAAGAACCATACTCGATCGTCTCCATCCCGGGTATGTGGACTTACAACAACCCTGCAGGCAGACCACTCCTAGATCGTTACAACTGGGGGATCCTGTTTTCGCATTGAACCTAGGGATTGGGCCTAAGTGGGTCTCCGGACATATCTCTCAAGTAACAGGACCTTGTTCTTACAAGGTTCTGTTAGAGGATGGACGAACTTGGCGGCGGCACATAAACCAGCTTTGCCGCCGCGTACCTGATACCACCCAACCTTCTAGTATGTCACCTGCACCGACTCCAGGCAGCCTTCCGATCGCGCCCTCGCTCACCACGGTTTCACCAGCACCATCATCTGCTGGGATGGCTTCTCCAGCACTGGTCTCGCCTCTAGGGATTGCTTCGTCAGCATTGATCTCTCCTTTGGGGATAACGGCTCCTGTCGACTCGGCAGAGGGCGAGAGCGGCGCTCAGCGGTCCCTCCCTCCTTTAACCCCAGGACCGGTTCTGAGAAGATCTGGGCAGAGCCGGTGGAGCCCTGCCTATTTGAAGGACTATGTTTGTGCGATTTAAGGGGGGAGGGGTGTTGAATCCTGGCTTGAAATCATGCCGGCTGATTGGCTGATTGGCTGATTGGTTGGCTCTCATTGGTCCCTCCCTGGCAGCCTCCTATAAAGAGGAAGCTGTCAGCTCTATTCTGTGTGTTATTTCTGTCGAACTGCATTGTGTGAATAAACAGCAATTTTATACAAGCTGCTTTCCTGCATCTTCCTTCCAGCAAGCTAACAACCGGTTTAACAAACATAACTACATATACACAAATATATATATGAAAATAGATGCAATTTTTTTTTAAAAAGTACACACAGTACAAAACTAACAAAACCCACAGAAAAAACAAAACTTAACATCTCACATAAAACGGTATAGCTATTTTACATTAAGCAGTTTAGCGTATCATTTATCTTTCTAAATATCTTTCTATATATATATTTATATCTCTACATATATCTCTTCTGTTTTACAACAATCCTTAGGAAAAAAACAACAACAAAGAAAAAGGCAACAAAGTAGAACACGAATAATATAATCCATCTTCGCTATACAAAACCTGCTATTTTGTTGTATTTTTACAGTTCAACCAGTTGTAAAAGGTTTTCCAAATTTTATAAAAATCTGTTTCTTCTTTATCCTTTATTCGCATGGTTAGTCTGCTCATTTCGGCACATTCAAATATTTTATTTATGACCATTAAGTTGGTTGGAACTACTTCTTTTCTCCACGTTTGAGCATAAGTAATCCTTGCCACTGTTAGAATATGTATCATCAAATATTGGTTATTTTTATTTATTTTATCATCCATAATGCCTAAGAGGTATGTTTCTGGTTTTAATTCTATTTTCTGTGATATCATTTCTGTCAACCATTTCTAAATTCTTTTCCAATAGATCCTGGCCTCTGGGCACGTCCACCACATATGGTAGTACCGTGTTTCCCTGAAAATAAGACATGTCCTGAAAATAAGCCCCACGGGGCTTTTTGGGACATACTTTGAAGTAAGCCACCCCCCGAAAATAAGCCCCCCCCAACTACTTCTGGGGAAAGGGGGGGAACATGCCGGGAGCTGCTCTTTTTGCGGTGGCCACTCTTTTGGCCGGGAGAGAGAGAGAGAGAGAGATCCCTGCGTCGCCGCCGGCAGGAGTGAGTTTCAAAACGCTGCCAGAGGCATCCCATAACAGCCCAGCCAGTCCCGCAGGGGGTGCGTGTAGCCACCTCTCACTTACACACTCTCTCCCCCCCCCAGCCAAAGAGTGCCCACCGCATAAATAGCAGCTCCCGGCTGGGAGAGCTAGAGCAAGTCCTTTCGGCTCTGCCTCCCAATGCCACCTCCCTCTGCCTCCCGCTGCCGCTGCCTCCCTCGCTCGCTCACCCGCTGCACAAAGAGCAGCTCCCGGCTGGGAGAGCTTGAGCAAGTCCCTTCAGCTCTGCCTCCGGTGGGGGTGGGGGGGAGAGAGAGATAGCCGTGCACCAGCGTCTCGCAGCCCAACCCTCCCCCTCCCCTGCCACCACCAAATTGTGCCTGAAGATCTTACCATACCAGCGTCTGGCAGTTCGCCGCTTCTCTTTCTCAGCAGCTCTTAAAATGGGACACTCCTTGAAATGTAAAGGAAAAGTTATAGCGAGTGCGAGCAATTAACAACTTCTCACACTCGCGATAACTTTTCCTTTACCGTACATTTCAAGAAATTTCCCTGCAAAGACCTGCAGAGAAAGAGAAACGGCAAGCTGCCAGATGCTGGTAAGATGAGCAGCCCGGCCCTCCCCGTTCCCTGCCTCACCTGCCACCCCCAGGTAGGACACGCATCTCGCAGCTCTCCCCACTGTGAGACACGCGTCCTAGACGCTCGTTCAGAGCAACTGCTGTCCAGGCTGGATTTGGAAGCCGAAGAGCCGACGTTTGGGGGAAAGAAAGAAAGACTTCTGCTGCTTCTGCTTTTGATTGCATGGAAGGAAAGCAGCAGAAGTCTTTTTCTTTCCCCCAAACTTCTTCGGCTCTTCGGCTTCCAAATCCAGAAGCAACGGGGAGGAGGACACCCGCCTCGCCCTGCCAAGCCCCAGCGCAAGACGCGCAACCTACCTGCGACTTGTCCCGGGACCTCTGTCGCGTTCTCACCATCTTCTCTCCATGGCAGCCCATTCTGAAAGAGAACGTCTTGCGAGTTCAAACATGAACTCGCGCGACGCTCTTTCAGAACGGGCTGCTGTGGAGAGAAGATGGTGAGAGCGCGACGGAGGTCCCGGGATAAGTACCAGGTAGGACGCCCGCCTCGCCCCGCCCACCCTGCCAAACCCCAGCGCGAGACGCGCGACCTATCTGGTACTTGTCCCAGGACCTCCGTTGCGTTCTCACCGTCTTCTCTCCACGGCAGCCCGTTCTGAAAGAGAACGTCTCGCGAGTTCAAACTTGAACTCGCGCGGCGCTCTTTCAGAACGGGCTGCCGTGGAGAGAAGATGGTGAGAGCGTGACGGAGGTCCCGGGACAAGTACCAGGTAGGACGCCCGCTTCGCCCTGCCCGCCCTGCCAAACCCCAGCGCGAGACATGTGACCTATCTGGTACTTGTCCTGGGACCTCCATCACATTCTTCGGTCTTCTCTCCATAGCAGCCCATTCCAAAAGAACGTCTCGCTAGTTCAAAGTTCTCGAACTCGTGAGGCGTTCTTTTAGAACGGCCTGCCGTGGAGAGAAGACTGAAGAACGCGACCAAGGTAGGAGGGGCGTCTCGCGCTGGGGTTTGGCAGGGCGGGAGGGCATCCCTTCAAAATGCTTCAAAGTCCTTCAAAGCATTTTAAAGGGATCCGTTTAGTCTGCCATGAAGGGAACCAATGTTCCCCGAAGAAAAGGAGGCAAGCATTGGTTCCCTTCATGGCAGGCAAAACGGATCCCTTTAAAATGCTTCGAAGGACTTTGAAGCATTTTGAAGGGACGCCCTCCCGCCCTGCCAAATCCCTGCGCGAGACGCCCCTCCTACCTTGGTTGCGTTCTTCGGTCTTCTCTCCATGGCAGCCCATTCAAAAAGAACGTCTCACAAGTTCAAAGTTCTCGAACTCGTGAGGCGTTCTTTTAGAACAGGCTGCCGTGGAGAGAAGACTGTAAGAATGCGACCGAGGTAGGAGGGGCGTCTCGCGCTGGGGTTTGGCAGGGCGGGAGGGCGTGGCGTGGCAGGCGTCCCTTCAAAATGCTTCAAAGTCCTTCGAAACATTTTAAAGGGATCCGTTTTGCCTGCCATGAAGGGAACCAATGCTTGCCTCCTTTTCTTCGGGGAACATTGGTTCCCTTCATGGCAGGCAAAACGGATCCCTTTAAAATGCTTTGAAGGACTTTGAAGCATTTTGAAGGGACGCCCTCCACGCCACGCCCTCCCGCCCTGCCAAACCCCAGTGCAAGAGGCCCCTCCTACTTTGGTCGCATTCTTCGGTCTTCTCTCCATGGCAGCTCGTTCCAAAAGAACGTCTCGCGAGTTCAAAGTTTTCGAACTCGCGAGGTGTTCTTTTAGAATGGGCTGCCGTGGAGAGAAGACCGTAAGAACGTGACAGAGGTCCTGGGACAAGTCCCAGGTAGGACGCCTGCCCCGCCCCACCCCACCCCACCCCACCCCGCCAAGAGAGATGCACCACTTACTGGAGTTTTGCAGCTCCGTCGTCTCTCGGCTTGTCTGTTTGCAAGTTTTTTCCCCTAAAGGTACTAGCCGAGAGACCACGGAGCTGGCAAACTCCAGTAAGTGGTGCGTCTCTTCCCCCGCCCTGCCTGCACCCCGAAAATTATAAGCCACCCCCGAAAATAAGGCCAGGGGCATTTTTGGGGGGGTCAAAAAATATAAGCCCCTGTCTTATTTTCGGGGAACCACTGTACGTGCCCAGTTCTTTTTTACATTTCCAGCATTTTGCTGATGATTTGGAGGAAATTTTTGCCAATCTTGTCGGAGATAGATGCCACCGATAAAACATTTTATATGTATTTTCTTTGTATGCTCTGCCATCTTTGCTATGCTCCACTAAGCTCCCCCATAAATGGGTGGAGGGAGCATAGCCATTTGGGGAAGAAATGCAGGACAATGTAGAAGGAGGCAAAGGGGGAAGGGAATGGCACTGACAGAAACCAGACATGTGATAACTGGACTAATCAAGATGTCCAAGGATGCTCAGCCTGGGAAAGAATGTTCAGCAGTTTCAAGCACCTGACATCAAAGTGGTTCCCAAAACATCACATCAGGATGCTATTAGACACTGATGATCTGGTCGATGGGAGGGAGGAACACAAAGGGGAAAAACTTATAACTTTGCATGGGAAGCTCTAGTTCTAGCTTGCTTTTGCTACAACAGTAATCCTTAGTAAAAGTATCTATCACTTCAACCAAATGTAGTTGAAGGTCTTTCTTTCCTAGGGCTGGGGCAGGTCTGACAATTTTAAAAAGATTTTATAGTATTTAAACATTAACATGGCTGGAGCGAAACGTAAATTACCACTTTAATAATTATTTTATTAATTTGCAGTTAAAAACCAACACCTGTTTTTCCAGTACATGAAAAATAAAAACAATTTACAGAAAGAAATCAATTTCCAAAAACCCCAGCAAAAATCCCCCCATTCTTCATTTAGCATAGAAATTAGGTCTAGATGAAGGTGTCAAACTGGCGGCCTGCGTCACATGCATGCCATGCCCACCCCAGCTCCACAAAGAATGTCATGAAATGTCATGTGATGGCAATGTGACAACGCCAGTTTGACACCTGTGGTCTAGACCTTTATAATAGTGACTGTAGTTGATCAGAACCTTGCTATTTCAGGTTCAAAATCAGGAAGCCAAATGAATAGAACAGAATAACAGAGTTGGAAGGGATCTTGGAGATCTTCTCGTCCAACACCTTGCTCTGGCAGGAAACTCTATACCATTTCAGACAAATGGTTGTCAAAATGGTTGACAAAATCCAATGATTTTTAGTTATTTTGCATTAGGAACAATTGTATCTAATTTCTATCAACACTGAAGGTTTTAATCTTTAATCTGGTATACTTTTCTGTATACCAAAGATCAATTCTGTAAAAGTAATTAGGGATTACAGAGTGATTATTAACATGCTGCTTTAGAAACAATAAGATGGAATTTTAGTTCTATCATTTTGTATATTAAGATAAAGCAATCTGTATATCTGTTCAAATAGCTTTATTAGTTCAAAGTGGGTATTAGGAATAAGGTAACTAAACTGTGGAAGAAAAATGTTCCGGCACTAGTATTCCAGGTTTAGAAAAACAAATGAGCTAGGTGATATGCTGATGATATTAGGGTAGTTAACAAAGATTAGAGCTCTTCATCTAAATTTGTGGATATTATTCAGCAGTTTGGTAAATTATCAGGTTACACAATCATCTGGAATTAGTTGAATATATTATTAATTAGTCCTGAGTCCTTCGGGAGTTGGGCGGCATATAAGAATAACAAAATAAAATAAATAAATAAATAATTAGAAACTCTGTGTAAATCTGCAAGAAATTGGGTGTGCTATTACATATGATCTTTTGCATGATTACATTTTCCTGTAAAATCGCATTTGATGATTTAAACATTATAAATTTCCTGTATGCTATTAATGTTTTCCAAGATAGCATTTTCTTTTTTAGCAATTGCATCACAGTTCTATGTCCTGTCAATTTATGTTTAACAAGAACATCTGTATTATATGCATTGCTGCCAAGCCAGGTATATCACATTCTATACATTTCCGTACACAAATATATAATGTAAGATTTCTCCCTGCTAAATTCAGTCTACTCCATTATTAATTTCAGTCCACTAGTTAAGCCTTTCTGAATCATCGATCTTTCATCTAAATTTCAATTTCATCAGTTTTAAGATGTAAAAACTTCAACTCCCCAAAGAATTTACTATTCCTTCCAACTTTGTGTAATCTGCAAAATGTGTACTTATTGATAAAAATGTTGAACAACACAGGATTATCTAACCAGTGTTGTACCATGAATATCATAAGAAACTCTGTTGAAGATTTTGCTAAGCTATAGATGTGCTATATCTACAGTATTTTCTAATATATTAAGCTAATAACTTGATCAAAAAATAAGATAAGATTAGTCTACTACAATTTGTTTGTCACTAATCCATGCTGCTAATTGTAGCATTCCATATGTTTGCTTGAGCATGCCATATGTCTGCTGATCAAAGTCTTGCCCAGTATAGATTTCAAGTTGACAGGTCTGTATTTCATAGAGTATGCCTTCTTGTCATTTCTGTGATAACCTTGGTTCTCCTTCAGTCTTGGGATTTTAACAATACTCCAGAAGTTCTCTGAGATTGCTAAGAATGGTTCTTCAGTCTTTACTGCTCCTTTCAGTAACCTTGGATTAAATCTATCTTTTTCTGGAAAATTGGCTTAAATTCTCTCTTGCCCCTTTATGTTCTATTCTAAGCTGTGATTTCTTTGTCACCTAGTGGCCTTATAATGATCAACCAGGTCCCATTTCTACTCATGCAAGAAAACACATACAAAATAGGGATTAAGAAGTACTGCCTTTTCATCATCACTAGTTCACCATTTCCTCCTTAAAACAGCTTTTTTAGCATTCGTTTTATCCTTAAAACATCCAATTCTTGGATGTCTTTATTGTTGTTTTTAGTATTGCTTGCAAGTCTCAGTCTTTTTTGACAGAGTTCCTACATTTTTGTAGGCGAACTTGTGTTCTTTAGTTATGAAGAACTTCATTCCTATTTCCTATATTTCTTTTTTTTAAAATTTAGCATTTTACACAGCTCTGCAAGTATTGAAATTTTCATTTTTCTCTCAAGTTGCAGCTGGTTTCACTTCTTTAACCAACCCTTCTGTTGGTGTGGATTTAGTATGAGATGATAGATTGCCTTGTTCTTCTACCTTCTGATAAATGAAGATGTCAGTAATGAAAGAAGAATTTTTGTATCTTTGACTCTCAACAGAGACACATTCCCAGTATAGGCAATCATCTGTTACCAGTATCACTCTCTTTGTTGAAAGACTAGTCATCTGAGAATGAAGACTAGAAGAAATTTCACTTATATCTTAGCCTTACCAAGTTCTCTGTAGGGAACTTACACAACAATATTATTTTTATTTCTCTGTTTTTTTGTACCCCAAGACAGGATTTTTTATGCTGTGATTCCTGAATTTCTGTATACCTTCATGTTTTCTTTGCATAAAGTGTAACAGCCCCATACTATTTTGCATCTATTTTTATAGACTGTAGCCTTAGTGCTATATGCTGTATGAATATCTTCCACCAAGTTTTAGTGATGCCTAAGATATAAAGTCTAATATTTTAATTTCATTTTTCACTGTGTGGAATTTTCTCTCATTTATGCTTCTTATGGTCCCTGTTCCTATTGTCTTTGTAGCTTTACATTTTCTTTTCCTATAGGGCAAAATAGTGAACTAGACATCATAAATCTTTTAATCTTACTGGATATATATGTATGTGCACCTGTGTTTATATATGTTTGCATTTTTACTAGTTTGTGTGTTATAGTAATATTTTACAAAATAAAAAGTTTAATTGCACAAATCATTTGACAATTTAATTTCATTGTTATGTCTTTGTGTTCAATAGAATTTACAATATAGATTTTTCAGTCCATTGTGTTTTACTAAATATTTAATGTTTTACCAAATACTTACTAAGTATGTAATAATGAGAATGAGAAGGATAGGCAAGTACTTCAGTAAGTGGCTGCAGATAAATTTCTGATTGCTACCTGGGAAAGATTTTGCCAATTTGTGACAAAATCTGTCCCAATGTTTTGGATCATAACTTGCCTTTTATTATTGACCATATTAGATTTACTTATATTTATTTATTCAATTCTCCAACTTTATTATTTTTACATATATAACTCAAGGTGGTAAATACATCTTCATCCTCCTATTTTCCCCACAACAACAACCTGTTGCTGGGCTAAGAGAGACTGACCAAAGTCACCCAGCTGGGGCAATGATCAAGGCAGGACTAGAACTCACAGTTCCTGGTTTCTAGGCTGGTGCCTTAAACACTAAGTCAACTGGTTCTCATTACAGTACGCATTATAGTGTTAACATACTGAGGTGAGTGGTAGTCTAAAACTCTGACCAGGCCAACTTAATGCATTCAATTCTTATAAATGTATTATGCAAATTGTTATATCTTAATTGTTGAAGGATTTTAAATATCTGACTGCTTTTATATTTAAACACATTAGTGAACTACAGGTGAACTACTATATTTAAACACATATAAAAAGGAGATGCAATCCTGAAGTCAGATTAGCCTCATTTAAGAAAGAAAAAGTGCTGCATGCTTGTATGAGAGATTTAAACTACAGTTATCAAGCCATAGCTACTATGATCTACTTAATACAATTATTTCCCCTACAAAGTGAAATTGCACAGAATTGTAGGGTTAGGTTTAACAAATGCTATTAAAAGGCATAAGTGTTTGTGAGCTGCAGCTCACTTCATTCAGAGTGTTACTGTACTCCTGATCTTTGCCATCATAGACTAACATGGCTGTCCTATAAGAGTTAGATTTATATTTCGAAAAAGGAATATGCTGCTCATAAATCAATGCATACAATTTAACTCCATATAAAATTAGAGACTGGCTTTGCAATCATGCTTATTCTTTGCTATTTTTCCAGGTTTCACTTTGTCAAAGAATGCCAGAGAAAAGGGCTATTTTTATTTGCTGGTTTTTGCTATAATTCCTAAATCCCTCTGAAATCAGTAAGAACCTTGTCTATTAATTTTAAGAGTCATGATCTCATAGCTTATCAGGTCTGTCTAGTCATGCCTTCCTATATGTAGAGTCATTTTTCTCTGATTTATTTGGAAGCTCAAGTACCACAAGTTTGGGCAAAATGTTTGATAAGATTGAACATATGCCACATCTGGCTTAAGGAATCATTTAAGGAGTCTACATGCACCTTCCAGAAAAAACAAATTGCATATCATATATATTTTTCAAGTCTTATGCAGATGTGTTTATTTATTTCACAAGTGATTCACTGTTAGAAGATTATCAATCAAATAAATTAATATATTTCTGTAAGGAGAAAATAGTGTCAAACCACATATTAAGTGATAATTATTATGGGTAGGTAAACATTGTAGTTATCTGAAGTTTTGTAGGCTGCTCAAAATTCTTGAGAGTGTTGCAGAGGTTCATATAATGTCATAGAGTCTATCTAGATAAATTCAATCAAAGGATTTGTAAACCTTAAATTTTGATTTGGATTCCACCCAAAATTTTTGCCAGAGTTGCTAATAATAACCATAATTTTTGAAGAAGGAATGTCCAAGTAACAGATCAACAGACTACATAACATCAGTGTAGACTTCTGCTTGGCTCCGCAGGCATCGAGGATGCTCCTCATTAAGCATCTGTTCCGAGGTCCCGTAAAGCCGTCTGGCGGCTTGAAAATCTTCTCCCCGGGCTTAGGGGAGAGATGAGAGACGACAGGTGAGGGTAGAGCCCCCCCTAGTGCCCCAGGAGACAATCTGGGGTGCAAAGGGTGAGGGCTCCCCAGGCAGCCTGTCATTTGCTTCAGGACTTCGGACGCCTCCGCTTTTGCGGAGCAAGATGCCGCGACCAGCTCTGCTTTCAAGATGGGATTTATAACACTTTGATTTACTGCAGATAGCAGACAGAGAAAGGCAGGAGACTCGAATGGCAAGTACCTTAACTTTAACTCCAATGCTGACTTTCACTTCGGAAGTTACAAATTAACTGAGCTAACAAGTAACAAAATGGCGATTGAAGATTCAAAGGGTGTGGAAAGTGAAAGCTAGAATGAAAGTTTCGTTTTGTTAGCAGCCCTTTGTATGAAAACACCTGACTCTGAGGAATTTGTTTTCTTTCTCTTTGACTATGGAATAAAATAACAAATCTAATTTTAAAACTTAAATGGCTTTAAAACCTGGAAAGACTGTTTTTAATAAAGGATTTGATAGTCCTCTTGCTCACATTTTAAGAATGCAATCTATTGTTTATTCAGAAAATGCCTGACTTTGATGATTTTTCTTTTTCTTTTTCTTTCTGACTCTGGAGATAAAAACTTTAAAGTTGATTTTCATCCTGGAAGGGAGGAATTCTCTTTTTTTCCTTTTTGATTTTGGTGGATAAAAATAAAAAGTTGAAAATTCTAAATGGCCTTAAAATCTGGAAAGACTGTTTTTAACAAAGGACGTTATGGTCCTCCTGCTTATATCTCAAGAATGCAACCTCCTGCTTATATTTCAAGTATGCAATCTACTGTTTATTCAACTCCTCAACAGACTTTAACACTTGAAAAGTTACAAGAAGTTTTAAAAGTCAGGAGAGATGAATTGGTTATGGAGTTTATCTCAAAAATTAATGATCTTAATGAAAAAATACAGGCTGTTTCACAAGAGATTGTAATTAGGAACCAGCAATTAAGGGAAGATACACTTACGGCATTTAAAGAACTGGTAGGAAATATGGAAATTTTGGAAGAGGAGGTGGCAGGAATTAAGCAATCTGTGACAACTTTGAGTGACAACATAGAAGAGGTTCAAAATAGAATTGAAAAGTATGAAATTGAGACATTAATGATCCAATATAGAAATATGGAGTTTGCTTTAAGAATAAGAGGAGTACAGGAGAACAGACAAGAAAACCTAAAACCAATGATGGTGGAGGCATTTGTGCAAATGCTGGGGGTGTCAAAAGAGGAACTGGATATGCAGATTGACAAGATATATCGGGCCAATTCTTGGATGGCTAAACAGAAACATCTGCCACGAGATATAGTAATATATTTTACTACAAGGACATTACATAATAAAATTCTACAGGCGACTTTTAAGAACAAGCTCCAGATAAATGGACATGAGGTGATGACAATGAAAGAAATTCCCCCCAGAATGTTGAGAGCTAGAAAGGATTATGCCTTTTTGGTGGAAGAAATGAAAAAACAGCAAATACAGTACAGATGGGAAGCCCCAGTTGGTTTATCATTAATATATTTGGGAAAGAGATATTGGCTCAATACGATATGGAAAGCAAGAGATTTTTATGAAAAAGTGCTAGAGGCCAAGATATTTAAAATACCAGAAGGAAGAAGAATGGGGGATTTACAGAACCAGAGTGATATTGGCAATTTGGATTCATTTGTGATACAAGGAGAGATAAAGGATCAGAATCAGACCAGAGCAGCAGCTATATTTAAGGATGAATCAACACAACAAAAAATCAAGTTGACAACTCAAGAAATTATCAAATCACAAGTGGGTGGAAGAGTTTGATCTAAAGGTCGAATGAGAAGAAGGAACAACTAGAATTTGGCTTTAGTATGGGTAATCATAGGCCAGATGGAGAAAAGACTTAAAATTGTATCTAGCACTAAGAGGACAATCTGATAATAGAAATAAAAGATAATAGTTAAATGTATATAGAAAGGTTGTATAAAGTGCTAATGGAATTATTTTGAGAAAATGAGTTTAAGGATTGTATGAAAATTGGGTTAAAATACTGGAGAAATTATAAGGATGGTAATATGGGGAAAGACCAATTTATAATTTAAATGTGGGTAATATGAAGATGTTACGTATTTTTTGCATATGATGGTTATATTAAGAAAAGAAAAAGAAAAAGAAAAGAAAACCTAGGCCTTTTGGGTAAAAATATGGTGGACCATTTAAAATATGTTAGAGAAAATATTAAGTTTATAACATAACTTTTCCTGTTGAGAACAACTATGGACTGTACTGTAATTAAGCAAGATGACTCTAAATGCCAGGTATGGCATGCCACCACGGAGGTTTAGTGCTGAAAGAAGGATCGTTTATTATTGAGGAATTGTTGTCGATGGTTGTGCATCTGGCTGGAAGGTGAAGAAAAATTTCCCTTTTCTTTTTTTGTATTATCATATTATATTCTAAGGACTATTTTAATGGAAGATATATAGTTACAATTTTATATATTGGAATGTTAGATTACCAATGTTATACATTTAATTTTTAGATTATGTTTTAAAAGTTTTGAGTAATCAAGAACTAGAGAAATTTTGAAATTAACAATTTGTTAGTATATTTTAATATTATGTTTATTGTATACTATACCCTGTGTTTTTTCTGGGAAGTCGGGGGGGTGGGGGGGTGGGTGAAAGGGGTGGATGGTAAGGGGGGTGGAGGGGTGGGGGGTGGGGGGAAGGGGGGAGAAAAGAGAAAAATGTTTGTATTTTGTACTAATAAAACTTTTTGAATTTAAAAAAAAACATCAGTGTAGATCTGGTGGGTAACCGGCTGGAGATTGGAAAAGGATTGTTGGTAGATAGCATTTTTCTTCTGGTTTAATACATTACAGTTTATAATTATAAAGAGGACTACACTTTATATTTTGATAAAAAAATTAGCACTTATTTACAAATAAAACAATCATATCTAGTTTAATGGCTTGTACACTCATCAGTCCCACATACAATCCTATTAGCCTTTAACATGTATATTTCTCCAGAACTTTCCTGGTACAGCTGTGCTTTCTTATCTCTGTACTACACTGGGGCCTAAAGCAGAGCAGAATGAACATGGCCTCTAAATAAGAACATTTTTTCAGGGTAGAATTTCTTCCAAGACACTCTCTTGGGATGAAGATTACTGTTCATAAAGTGAAGGAGAGCAATTTACCATTATGCATTTTATCCTATTGGGAAACACAGGCATCTATCCAACCAACCTGCATTCTCCCTTCTCAAGGAAAGGGTGGAATATCAGCTGGATAGCCAATATTTATTTATTATTCGCACTTGTATGCCACCCACTCTACAGAGACTCTTGGCGGCTCACAACAATCAATATTTTCCCCATGTTATGCTTCCACTCTTCAAATTAGCTCTCTGTAGAGATTCTTCCATGATATGATCTTTTACATGCTGACCTAAAACTATATTTTTCTGCCCAAAGTAGATATAAAAGTAGACTAACTTTTTGTTCTCTGGATTCATGGAGATGTGACTGTCCATTGCCTAGCTTCATGTGGAGAATACAAAAAAGCTTAGCGCAGAGTAACAAAGTGTTACATTATATGTATAATTGAAAATTTATTGTAATTTCAGTCCAGAGATAATATAGCAACCAGAGTAGAAAGGCTGAATGGAATCCCTGTTGGTTGCCTCCTGATCTCCTTTCTTAGGAATTTTCATATGGGACTTGAACTGGAATAATCATTAAATAAACGGCTGTTTTTGTAAAGAGGGATAAAAAATTAAATGAAAATATATAACTCAAAATTTCCTAGTAGATTTATTGCAGTAACATTGCTTGTAACTAGTATTTACACAATCAAGTTAAATCAAACTTTCAAACCAACATAAGATATCAACAGTCAAATCTCACCACTAAATTTATAATGTGAAATTAGGCTCCTAGATGAATAGGAATGCTCTGGATTTATATTTTCATGGCTTTCTCTGGTTCTCGGGGGGGGGGGGAGGGGAATAGAAAGAAAAAAGAAAAGAAAGAAAGACAGACAGACAGACAGACAGACAGATGGAAAGACACACATATTTGCAGCTTGTATCAGGCTATTAATGAGATAGTCTAAAATGTACTACTAGTACTGTTACATAAATCATGTAATTAATGAAGTGCCAACATTCCAGGAAAATGTTGCCACATACTATTGTAAGGAGATTATCAGTATCTGAAAGGTTTTAAAAATGTCTATTTGAGCCAGAGAAACTTCAAAGGCAGACTGAATAGCTAAATATATACTCTTTTGGAGTGAGACTCTGCTCTTCTTGATTTAAGCCACATGTAAGATTGAGTTGCCAGATGTTCCATAAGTCAGAAAGATACCACCCAGAATATAATAAGGTATATATCTAGCTCCCTCCTACCCTCCCAAATACTTTTATAATTATAAGTGACTCCAAGAGGATGAATATCACATTTGAACCAGATTGTTAGCATGGCCTCTTTTTTACTTGGTTACCATAGTTCTTAGCCATGCTCTACTTAACCACTATTTGTTGAGTAAGTTATAAGTGGCTGAATTCATATATTTTGCTAAACCATGAAGCTGATATCTAAATTTATCTACTATATTAATTAATTCATAAGGGAATGTTCTCCAAGTGCTTCAATGACCCTCTAAAAGGATGCAGATTACCAGCTGTCTGCAAGGAATATAAATCCTTCCATTCCCCATTATCATGTCAGAACTGAAGAAGTTTCTTGGATGAGAAGCTAAATGTTATGTTCTGAGGAACTGGGGTGAGTCTTCACTCCAGTCCGACCAGGAACTTGAGCAGATAAAATCTGATTGGCTCTCTGCCAGTCCAGCGCTCTATTTAAACCCCTGCCATGGTCCCAGCTTTGCTGGAGTTGTCACTGTAACCAAATAAAGAGCTGAAGTTACTAGCCTCGCCTCTAGTCTCATTCCTACTGAGATGTAACATCTGGCGATGAAGGTGGGATGACCAGAGAACAAAGGCGAGCAAACCAGACCAACCGGAAGCATCGATCACGAGGCGCCAAATTCAAAAAGGAACAAAGGAATCGAATAAGGAAGCACAATGGCATCCGCATCTCTGCAGCCACCCAATCCGTTCAATAAGGCAGAAGAAACCTGGGAAATGTACATGGACCGATTTAATTTTTTCCTAGAAACCAACAATTTCACAGACCTGATGGATAAACGAAGAAAAGTGATGTTTCTAACGTGTTGTGGACCCAAGGTTTATCGAGCTGCCATGAATTTATCCAAACCCAGCACCACAAGTGAGATTGATTGGAAGCAGTTAAATGAGCGACTTCAGAAGTTTTTCAACCTGGTACCATCGAAATGGGTGAGTCGGCACAAGTTTGGGGAAAGGCTACAAGCAGAAGGGGAAAACATTCTCGAATATGAGTCAGCCCTAAGAGAAGCGGCAACGCATTGCCAGTTCGATGCGTGGCTGGAAGATGCTTTACTGGGGCAACTGATCCTGGGGGTGAGGGACGTTAATTTACAGAAAAAACTGTTGTCTAGGGCGGACTTGACTCTCCAAACAGGCCTAGATGATGCTTTAGCTTTTGAAACCACAAGTTTAGATGCAGAAGTACTCCGCTGAAGGCCCCCCCCATTCCAGCCCCTATGAAGCAGATAACACAACAGGTCGCAGAGGTGCATGTATCCAAAGAGGGATCCAATACCAAAATAGCCGACCCAGAAGAAGGGGAAGAAGTTTTTAAGCTTGATCAACGGCAGAGCCAAAACTTAATTCCATGCCCCAGTTGCGGGGGCCAGCACCCCCAAGCATCCTGCCGTTTCAGGGAGGCGACGTGCCATAAATGTGGGAAATTTGGACACATAGCAAAAGTCTGCAGGGCACCACGTTTCTCTTCTAGAGGAACGGGCAGGAACTACTATCAAGGTGAACCCAGACGAGAGGACAAGAGTCATAACAGGCGACCCAGTAACCCATATCAGCAATTGGGGGTTAGCTATCTCCAAATTAACCAACTGGTCATAGACGAGAATCCACCAACCTATATCACTGTAGCAGTAGTGGGGTCGCCCTGTGAGATGCAGATCGATACCGGCTCATCTATAACAATAATGTCCTGGGAGACTGGAAGACGAGCCATGCCAAACCTCTCCCCGAGGCAACTAGTAACACAAAGAGTAAGGATTGCAGACTGCCAGGGCAATCAGATTCCAGTGATGGGAACCACCCTTGTGCGCGTGAAATATGAGGATCAGGAAGAAAGCCTGTCCCTGACCATCGCCCGGGACCACATTCCGAGCCTTTTGGGACGACACTGGTGCAGAAGGCTATGAATCAAGCTGACCTGGGATGAAAAGGCCATCAATGCAACGATTGTGGACGGCTGCGACGACCTGCTGCAACAGTTCCAGGATGCGTTTGATCCCACTTTGGGCATGTATGTGAGCACCCCTATTTCTTTTAGCCTAGACCCAAGGGTTCAACCTATTAGGCTAAGGCCCAGGAAAGTCCCTTTTGCATTAAGACCCTTAATAGATAAGGAATTAGATAGGTTAATAGCTCAAGGAATTTTAGAACCAGTGGATCACGCTAAATGGGAAACCTCCATAGTGCCAGTCTTAAAAAGCGATGAGTCTCTTCGCATCTGTGCTGACTATAAATGTACCATTAATAATGCATTACAACAAAGTGCATATCCGGTGCCAGTAGTACAGCACCTATTACACACGCTGGGCCCGGGCGCCATTTTTGCGAAAATAGATCTTGCGCAGGCGTATCAACAACTTCCAGTCGATCGTGAGACCGCATTAGCTCAAACAATATTACCCATCACAGGGTTTTCAAATGTAACCGGTTGCAATTTGGAGTTAGTGTAGCCCCAGGAATATTTCAAGGCATCATGGAACGGGTGTTGAACAAGATACCGGGGGTTGTTCCATATTTTGACGACATACTAATAACAGCTGAAGACAAGTCGCAGCTGAGAGAGAGACTGCGTGACGTGCTCTCGTGTCTAAGAGCAGCAGGGTTGAGAGCCAAAGCCAGTAAATGTCAGATAGGGGTCTCAGAAGTGGAGTTTTTGGGATATCGGATAGATGGATCCGGATTGCACCCAACTAAAAGCAAGCTTAGGGCTATCAGGGTGGCTCCGGTGCCCACCAACAAGACTGAGCTGAAGGCATTTTTGGGATTACTAAACTTCTACAGCATGTTCCTGAAAAATAAAGCTACCGTCGCAGAGCCTTTACACAAGTTGCTAGCAAATCACACACCTTGGGTTTGGGGGACAGTACAAACACGGGCATTCCAAACAGTAAAAAACCTCCTGTGCCAGGACAGTTTCTTGATGCAATTCAGCCAAACTTTGCCTGTGGTGTTGGTGTGCGATGCATCACCTTTTGGGGTGGGGGCTGTGCTCAGTCATAGACTTCCAGATGGTCGAGAAGCCCCCATTGCCTATTTCTCAAGAACACTGTCAAGCACAGAGAGGAACTATGGCCAAATTGACAGGGAAGCCCTGGCTCTGATTGCAGGGATGAGACGTTTCCATGAATACCTGTATGGCAGACATTTTGAGCTGGTCACTGACCATCAGCCCTTATTAGGGCTACTAGCGGCAAACAAGCCCACACCGGACACAATGCTGCCCAGAATGCTGAGATGGTCCCTTTTCCTTAACGCTTATTCATACTCATTAACATACAGGCAAGGCAAGAACATGGGAAACACTGATACACTGAGCCGCTGCCCCCTGCCAGAGCTGGTAGTCAACCCCACTCCAGAGCTTCCTAATCTTTTGATAGACATTGTCAAACCGGGACTAATTACAGCAAGAGACATTGCAGCTGAAACAGCCAGGGACGTTGAGCTTCGTACAATTATGAGTTGGGTAAAGAGGGGGTGGCCAAAAGGGCCATTTAGACCCAGCCTTCAACACTATGCCAAACGGCAGCATGAAATAGCAGTTCAAGAAGGGTGTCTGCTATGGGGTGAGTGGGTCCTCGCCCCTCTGTCGCTTCGAGAGGATATTCTAAGGGTTCTACATGAGGGGCACCCAGGGATTGTTAGACTGAAGGAGCTGGCACAGAGCTACATATGGTGGCCCACCATGGACAAAGAAATAGAGGGTTGGGTCGCAGGGTGCACTCCGTGCCAGGAATCTAGGCCATCACCCCCAAAATCCCCAGCCCTGGTATGGGAACAATCCAGGCCCCCCTGGTCAAGAATACATGTGGATTTTGTGGGTCCTTTTCATGGGCAAATATTTTTAATAGTAGTTGATGCATGCTCCAAATGGTTGGAAGTAGAAATAATGCAATCCACAACTTCAGAGGCAGTGATTAAAGTACTGAGGAAACTTTTTGCAACACATGGGCTACCAGACATATTAGTCTCAGACAACAGGCCTCAGCTAACATCAATGCCATTCGAGAATTTCCTAGCCAATCTAGGTATTAAACACACCTTAATTTCACCTTACCAAGCGAGTAGCAAAGGAGCAGCTGAGAGAGCTGTACGGGCTACAAAAGAGGCCTTGGGCAGAGTTAAGCAAGGTGATTGGCAAGCCTGCATCAATAGGTTATTAACAGCACAACACATAATACCAAGCATGGTCACAGGGAAGAGCCCTGCTGAGCTCCTCATGGGCCGAAGGCTTCGGTTCACGCTCCACAGATTACACCCGAGCTATTCCAACAGCAAAGAAACACCAAACACGCCACAAATCATCAAAACATTTAAAGTAGGCGATGCAATCTACACAAGGAATCATGCCACAGGTTCCCCATGGCTACCTGGGGAAGTTGTGGAACGAATAGGTCCAAAATCATATCTAATAGATGTGGGGGGAGGCAGAAAATGGCGGCATCACTTGGATCACTTCCCACAGCTACCACTTTCTCTCCGGAGCCAGGTCACTTAGCTTTTGATCCAGAGGCGCCACCCAGCGACGACGAGGAAATCAGTCCGACTGAATCCAATACCACCATTGCATCTTTCCAGAATAATCCACAGAGGGAGCCAGAGGGAAAAACACGTCCTCTTCGGCTCCGATTGACACTACAACTGAACTGCGCAGGTCAACTAGACCTGTTAAGCATCCTACGTATCTAAACGATTACGTATGCTAATGTATGTACAGGACTAAAGGGGAAGGGATGTTATGTTCTGAGGAACTGGGGTGAGTCTTCACTCCAGTCCAACCAGGAACTTGAGCAGGTAAAATCTGATTGGCTCTCTGCCAGTCCAGCGCTCTATTTAAACCCCTGCCATGGTCCCAGCTTTGCTGGAGTTGTCACTGTGACGGAATAAGAATTTATTGCTAGAGGTGATAAGATCTTTTTCCCTTGAATCTAATCCTTGTCAAAAATAAAGCCCGAGAATATTGTATAAATAATAAAATATTTATTTCAGTAAAAAGAATATAAAACCTAATGGCTACATCTCTACAATCTAAGATACACGTCCTTCTTCAACGAAGGACAGCAGCAGAAGAGAGAGAAAGAATGAATGAATGGAATGTCACACATGCGCAGATCACTCATCACGTGACTGCTTTGCTAGGAAGTCTGGGTACCATATAGCTTAGTGTATGAGCACAGCTGACAATCAAAATTCACATCGTGACACACTGTAACCAAATAAAGAGCTGAAGTTACTAGCCTCGCCTCTAGTCTAATTCCTACTGAGATGTAACACTAAACATTTTCAAAAGAAAAACAAAGAAAGTCCAGTTGCCTCCTGAAAAAGCACCTTTGGGACAACCATGATCTGGATGACTGAGAATCTCTACAGACCTTCAAGGAAAAACAAAGTCCAGTTGCCTTTTGAAAAAAAAAACATCTTTGCTTTAATCAACTAATTCCCTGCATGTAATGAGTGCATGGAAGATGGTGTTTTACTTTGGCCTATGCACACCCTTAAATTTTTTCTGTCCCCCTATCATGAGCAAAATGCATATAAATAGCTCCCTTCCCTAAATATCTTTTCTTCAGTTCCCATATCCAAACTTGCAGCACATATGTTTCCCTCATCTTTTTTTCAGAGGTACAGATTCAGTTTTCAGTATGCCCAAGGCAGATTGAATACCCATGTTAGATATAGTCAAGTTTTATTCACAAATGATAATATTAAAAAAAGAAAACCAAAAAGGAAATGTGAATTTATGGTGTTCCTACAATTTTCCCCTATAGCAAGATTCTCATGAAAAACTATGTAATGATCAGAAAGATGGTTTATTTCTTTTTGAAGAACATGAAGTGAGGAGAAAAGTATGAGGTCTTGCAGGTCTTGTAAGGACATGGGAGTCATTTTGGAGAATTAAAGAACATAGCATGTCCAACCTCTCATGGGCTTATTTGCTTGGGAACAACAATTTTACAAAGAAATCTTCAGAAAAGCTGCAAAGCTCAATTCACTTGATTAAAGATAAAACTACCTTTAGCTTTCTGGGTATTTTCATCTTTTGTTACAGTCTGCTACAACTATATGGTTTCCAAATGTCCTAAGAAGCAATCCTTGCTTTTGAAACCTGAACCACAAATGTAGGAGTGGGAATTAACTTCAAACCTAAGATCTTCATTTGATCACTCACTTTATTCACATGCCATCTTATGTCATTGTAATTCTTTTTCTTCATTAAAAAAACTGTTGAAATTAACAGTGCAATAAATGGGAAACAGGTAAAGATATTTAGTATCTTTATTGAGATATGAATTGTGATACATTGCATTGATTATTTTGACTGAATGAAATGCATCAAATAAAGAATTAAGTATCCCCCTTACCCTTCACTGAAAAGGCTTTGTTGGCATCCCTGTTTCAGAGCTGGCAAGGCTAACTGGAAGAATAAGAAACAGGGGCAGGGAGGCAGGAACTGTCACATTATTCATGAAGACAACACCCTTTTTAAACAGCCCATTGGAATTAATCAGGGTTGGTATGCACTATTATGCATTAAAACCAAGACAAATTCTAGTGGTTTCTAACTACAGTGAAAATATTTCACACAATTAACCCAGAGTCTTGAAATTATTAATTTCAAAGATGTGACTATAAAAAAATTAATTAGAGATTGTAAAATAAATAATTAGACCACAGACAAATTAGAGGAGAATATGAATAAGCATCATAAGACCACACAGTTTATAATAACTTAAATGTGAAATATGTTTTTTATCAAGTGTACTAGCCAAATGCCTGTCATTCTGGTGATGGAGTGTGCATATCTGCGTTGTATGAAGTGATGATTTACATTTTGCAGATACACCTAAGGGGTGCACTGTGTTTCCATTTCTCCTCTGCACAGGGAAATAATGCACACATAGCCACAGGAACTCATTCTCAATGAAGACCAGTTTAAAGAATGAAGACATTTTAATTTCTTTTAATTATTAAATGGTCCTGTTAAAACAAAGAAACCAAAAACACACCTTGCTCTTGTTTTGAAAATCTGCCTTTTACTGTACCTTTGCTTTTGAAAAAAAAAGGCTTTTTCTGACTTTAATCTATACAACTTCACATTATTTCTAAGATGTTCATACTTTTGAACAAGAATTATTATCCTGTATAGGAACATTCTGGCATTGTCTCCCTTTGATACAATAGTTCATATCCTTGATTACATTATTCTTCAATTTATCCATTTTATACATGTCTTCTGCAGAAAAACTATCTTAAAAGACTTTCCTACTAATACTTTCAGCAAGGATTACTGGTATAACCAAAGAACTATATTACGATATATTACAATTCCTTTTGATTTATCATGCATGATTTAGTATTGTAATTCTTTTATCACTGCTGCTATATGATATAATTACTGTTAACCACCTGATGCTCTGTATTTCCATTTATCTTTCAATAGTTAGAATTAGACTAATACATTCCAACAGTCATTGGAATTGTGATCATAAATCTCTATCTCTTCATATCTTACAACAAAGGGTATTGCATGAAAAGTCAAACTTTTAAAATGTAAATTATTAGATCTTACATATAAAAGCCGAATTTGATTCAGTTACATGATAACAAGACGTCTCCACACTCTTGTAATTTATTGATTGATTATGATTATGAAATTTCCCAAATCTTAGCAGTCAAGCTTATGGAAATGTTCTGCCTGATTTTGGTGCAGAATGGAAGCTAACATATATATTTGACAAAGCAAAAGCCAAATAATTTTTCTTTCAAAAACATTTCCACTCCTTATATATTTATCCTGCTCAACTCCTGGTGAAGAGAGCATTTTTCTACCCTTCCACTGGTAAAATTATAAATAATCAAACCATTATTTTATTAATTCATATTTGAATTTTTTTCCATAGACTGAGTAGTAGCACTTTTGCTTCATTTACTTGCCAATCATAATTACAACTATCAACTATATCACATTTTGCTTTTTTAAATGAAATAA